>CM060962.1:175436317-175743817 GCA_030765045.1 Tenodera sinensis | reverse complement strand
TGTATGTATGTATGTATGTATGTATGTATGTATGTATGTATGTATGTATGTATGTATGTATGTATGTATGTATGTATGTATGTATGTATGTATGTATGTATGTATGTATGTATGTATGTATGTATGTATGTATGTATGTATGTATGTATGTATGTATGTATGTATGTATGTATGTATGTATGTATGTATGTATATTGTATGTTGAAGAATGAATCAACTCCAAAACCGGTTGACCGATCGCAATGAAAATTGGCATATCTAAGCATTTTTTCATGGCGAAGGTTTTAATGCAATCTTTTTACCACGCAACGTATTATGTTCACAT
Source organism: Tenodera sinensis (assembly GCA_030765045.1). Taxonomy (NCBI): domain Eukaryota; kingdom Metazoa; phylum Arthropoda; class Insecta; order Mantodea; family Mantidae; genus Tenodera; species Tenodera sinensis. The sequence goes on along the minus strand of CM060962.1, from coordinate 175,743,492 downwards.
CGTTTTCTCTACGCCCTTTTGTTTTACAGAACACACTACTCCTTCTTCTACAAACATGCCATACACTTTTCCATACATTTGAAATTTAAGTGCAACGTATAACATTCACACGGATTCTCTACTCATTTTTCGTTTAATAAACAATCACATTTCTTTCACTTCTGCCTCTTCCACGAACAATTCACACAATTGTCTATATGACTGAAGCAGAAATCCATATTACACTCACACGGCTTTATCAACTAGCTTTTCTTCCTGTAGTAGGTATTTGTTATTGTTCAACAGTGCTTTTGATTATTGACGTTCCGATGTTTTAATAAAAAATAAAGAAGTAGTTAAAAAGTAAAGTTGTCACAATTGGTGTCAGGAGAGCGACGAATATCACGACAATGAAATAAATGTTAGCCAAGATGGGCATAATGGGAAATGGAATGAATTCCGGAATGCGGCAGATGAAACAAATATGAAAGCCGAATTGAAAAATGTAAACTATGGAACGGAAAAGATGAAAACGGGAATGTCCGATATGAAGATGGACAATTGGGTGGTGTGGTGAAGTAGACTGCTGTCAGAACTCATTTCAGGATGAATCTGCAACACACATTAGGGACCTTCACGTTGGCTCATGCTATTTGCCCGGGTTCCAACATGTCCACAGAGTGCTCTCGTTTCATCCCAATCTCCCAGGGTCTAACATGCAATAGTCTCAACAGTTAGCTCATTGTGGTGTCCCCTTTGTTTATAGTCTACCTTTACCTCTGCATCTGTGTCAGAATTCCTATAAATAATAAGACATATCTCGAAATGGTTCACTTAACAAAAGTGCATCAGACATAAAGTGTGTTTTAACAAGACCTACATTGTTTGTGTAGTAAGGTTTTGTCAATCTGTTACTGCTTACCAGTTTCAAGCATTTTGCAAATTCCTTGGGCAAAAACTACAACCTTAAAGAAAAAGGAGAAAATGTGTCAGACATGAAGATAATGCATTCTGAGAAGAACAAGCCTTTCAAAATATTTTACAGAACATCCTAAAGGAATACAAAACCATCAGTGTGAAAAGAGTTAACAGAGACAGGGGTACAAATGACATTACAGAATTAAAAAATCTGATGCATTGCAGTCACATGACTTTCTCTACTCTTGTACTAACCATTCTTACAAACTCTTATTCGTATATCTTCTTCGTGTTAGTTGAGATAAACATTTGTACAAATTATCTTATTGTTTATTTTCTTTTAGGTGCAAGGGGAATATGGGAACAAAGTAGGCTTTGAGCGTTAGTCAAATATTCTGTTCTATTTGCATGACTAACATAAAAAAATGAACAACGATGCTGCATTTGACGGAAGTTTGTTTCCTGAAACTGACACAAATAACAAGGAATATCTCCGAAATGGTTCTCTACAAAAAAAAAAAAAATAAATAAAAAATAAAAAATAAATAAATAAATAAAAAATAAAAAAAAAATAATAATAAATAAAGATGTATTCAGATATAACTTCTGTGTTTTAGCGAGATCTACATTTTTTGTACCGTAAGATTTGGTCTGTCTCTTATGGTTTACGAGTTATTCAGAGGTCAGCCAGAGAAAACAGGACTACATGGACTATAGCCAGAAAATTCAAAATATGCATTTCATTCGTCATAAAAATATCTTAATATGTCATTTTAATCAAAATCGTTTGAGCCATTTTCAAGAACATAAAACATTTCAAAAAATTTTCCATGTATACGGTAGTTTAGGGTGGGGCTGTTTTCTTCAAAGTCTTCGTGTTGCATCCTTGAAAGACATTAAACTTAATACCAACTTTGGTTTTTTAACGAATTTTCGTATTTCAGTTGTACTGTTCACAGACACACACAGGACCTTTTTCTAAAAATACTCCTTTTTGGGGGGGGGGGGGATTCAGGGGCCTCAAAACATTTATATCTCTGGTGAAATCTCAATATCAAAATTTTGGGTGGAATACTATACTTTCCCTACTTATGTAGTAGAGAAAGTCAAAAAGCCTATAGTGACACTCCCAAAGTTGGTTCAAAAACGAAAGCTCATTTAATTTCTTTGTGTGTTCCATATTATGTACGTAATTCCTAGTATACATTTGGATTTTTATACAAGCTGGAAAGCTAAATGAGACCATTTCATTGCTCTTAATTTTACTTTTTTTGCAAAATATGCGAACTTAAAATATAAATTATTATTATTTATCATTAATTATTATATTCCATTTGTTATTATTATTATTATTACTATTATTATTATTATTATTATTATTATTATTATTATTATTATTATTATTATTATTATTATTATTATTATTAATATTATTATTATTATTATTATTATTATTATTATTATTATTATTATTATTATTATTATTATTATTATTATTAATTATCATCATCATTATCATTACTACTACTACTACTACTAATACTACTACTACTAAACAAACTACATTATATGCAGTATCTTTGTTCAAAGAATTGCTTAAAGTTGTTTCTTAAACACCATTAATGCTACCACAAAAAGCAATATTACTTATTCAAGATGTTATAGGGCTTCGAGCCAGGTGTAATGATGAAGAGCCATCAACGTTTCGAGTGTGTGCATCTCTCCCATCATCAGGATGATGAATGACTAGTAAGAGTTTTATTTTTTAATTCTTTTTTCTTTTAATGTTTTGCTAAGGACAGCCAGGACATAAGCCATGGGTGTCCCCTGGTTGCTATTAATGGATGTAGTGATGACAGGTGTAGTCCGGTGATGAGTGGTGAGTAATAGGTGATTGTGTCTATGAAGTCATATCATGCTGATGGTTGCTGTGGTGTGGCGTGGTGATCGGGTTCCGCGTAGCACCCCGGTTAGTATCTATGGTCTTTATGGCCATATGCGTTGGTTGGCCCGGGTGGTACCGGAGTCTGAGTAGCACTGCGGTTTTTTTTAATTTTTATATTTATTTACTGATGTTTTCATTTTTTTTTTTTTTTAATGGGCTAGTCCCGCCAGCCCGGTGGCGATCGACCGGCATGCACCGCCATGCGCTACTATTGCCTTCCCATGCACATGCTGTTAGTGGAACTCATCATGCAGGGCAGGGGGAAGGGTGCTTGTTAATTCTTTCCTACGGTGTAGTTGGTCAGGTTCCGCTAAGGGCACCCTGGTTAGCAAGGGTCGGTTGCAAGGCTGGCACGCGAGACATGCGAGCAGGTGGGAGGAAATGCAGTCCAGGGCAGCAGCCATCAGAAGGCTCCTGGCTGTTGCCATGGGGAGTATGAGTGGCCTCTAAGGGTCTTGGCGATGGTGGAGAAGTGAGTGGAGAAGTTTTGGTTCAGGTGGAGAGGAGTGACGTGAAATGAGAGAACAATGAGGTATTGCTGGTCAGGGCGGGGTTGGATAAAAATTAGGGAGTCCGAATATTCTAAAGCAAGCGATAATCTAAGACTATGTTTATGTTAAGCTAACGTACTATATGTATTAAGCCTAATCTAAGTCTACGGGAAAAGGATGGTGTTAGTAGTTAGTGAGTAACAGTTTTTGTATGTTGAGTACGATCTGGTGTCCGTGTTCAAAGCAGCGTCATCGTCAGAGCCGGTGTTTTCCGATTCGAGTCCGGGTCCATGGCCGAGTCGTCATCAATTGTGGTGTTTTTCCAACGCGTGTCCGTGTCTGTTGCCAGGCAAATTCATCACAGTTGGGGGGGGGGCGGGGTTCATTCCCCCCGGGCCGCCCTGACGAGCATGGAGTTGGAGGACTACCTAAAAGGCAGAGAGCAGCAGGATTAATGGGGAGTGGGTTAAGTGTGTGTTGGGATAAGCGGAGGGGTTGAATGGCTGATAAGGCGTTCCGTTGGCTGGTCTGGGACCAGGAAGTGGAGGAAGTCTTGGATGTCATCCGGTGTGATCGTCTCCAAGAGGTTTCTGTCAAACAGTGAAAGCGGTCGTTTGTGTTTGTATATTACATTGTCGTATTGTCCGAGATGAATGGGGAGAGGATTGTGGCAGTTAGCCGCCCTTCCGTACACATCATGTGCTAGTTTTTTAATAAACTGTTCTATTGTGTGCAGTTCTCCGTATAGGACGTTCGCGGGGGTGATTACGGGGACTTTGGCTATGATTCATAAGACTTTGTTTTTAAATCGCTGTAGGCGTTTAATATGGGGAGGCGTAGGTGAGTATTGGTCTGAGTAGTGTTTTGCAAAGTGTGAGTCTCATGTTCAGTTGTAGGGAGTTACTGAGGTTTATAAGCGGGTATGGTTTGGCCAATTGCGCGTTTGTTTTGTTACGGACGGTCTCAATGTGCTTCTTCCAAGTTAGACCCTGGTCGAAGGTCACACCGAGGTAAGTGATACTTGGTTTCCAAAGTATGTCACTTCCGAAAAGTTGGAGCGGTGGCAGCGTCCTTGCAGCGTGACGGTGCTTGATTCTCTTAGAAAAGAGAATGGCCTCACAATTGTGGGTGTTTACTTTGATGGGCCATTTGGTGAGCCAGTCCTCGAGTGTGGTGAGTGCCAGTTGCATTCGGTTAGTAAGTAGTCCGATTGAGCCAGATTGGGTCATGATGGTGGTGTCATCAGCGTATATAAAGTAGTTAGCAGACATAGTTTTTGGTATGTCGTTGATGTAAAGGTTAAAGAGAATCGGCCCGAGGAAACTTCCTTGGAGGAGTCCCGCGCGGATTTGTTTAGTTGTGGACAGGGCGTTGTTAAGCCTGGACTGCAAGGTATGTCCTGTGATGTAGTTGGCAGTTGGTTTAATTATGGAGTCGGGGATGTTATAATTGAGCATTTTGCGAATGAGTCCTTCGTGCTCGGCTGGTGGTGTGTGTTGAAGAGGACGGGGTAGGTTCGGTCGGGGCGACTATGATGTAGTTATTCCACTGTTCGTGTCTGGCCAGCTTGGTTCCAGTGGAATTGGAGTCTGAACAGTTCCATCGTCGCCAGCAATGATAATGGCCGGATGCATGTTGAGCAGTGCGTCCAGGTCGTTTAGATTAATTTCGAGAGGCGGGTTGTAGGCTGTGATTGGTAAAAGTTTGGTTGGACCTAGTTGCACAAAGGCACCAGAGGCTTCCAGGCGAGTTAGGTCGGGGATTAGGGCTTGGTGGTGGAGCAAATCCTGCTTTATGGCTACCGCTGCTCCCGCCCCTGCGGTCGCGGTCTTTGCGGTAGATGAGGTAGCCGGGGATGTTAAGGCGGTCTTGGGAGGAAAGTCGGGTTTCTGTTATAAGTGTGGCGTGGATGTCGTGGCTGATGAGGAAGTCTGATAGTTCTGTCTTACGGCTTCTCAGCCCGTAGGTTGTCATTATTCTGGTATCCTCACACTCTATAAAAGTGGACATCGGAGTTTACAAATAGGGATAGGAAGTCAGCGTAGTGCCGTATAACCCCGGCGGTGTTGAGGGTAGCAGCCAGGAGGGACATGAGAAAGTGTAAGGCCTCCTCCCTGGCAGTGTTCCAGGACACCCGCAGCCCTGCGTGCCTGGTCTGAAAGTTTGGCCCGAAACTCTGTTGTCGGGCTCAGGGTGATGAGTGGAATTGGCCCAAGGTAAAGGTATCAGTGTCGGGACAGGCGTCTGTCTTACATGTTGAACCTGCTGAGGCTGTGGTAGATGTGGGACTGTGGGTGGTTCGACCTGTTGTCTAGAGGGTGGTGGAAGTGGAAGCTGGTGCTATAGTGCTTGAGCTGGGAGGGGAGGGGGAGGTGGGTGAGTGTGGTCGCACCTAGAAGGAGCTGGTTGTGCAGGCCGTTTAGGCCCTTGGCCTGAGGCAGCCGCGCGCATGCAGGCTACATTTTCGCGATAGACTGTGTAGCCCCTGTACTGCGCGCCGTGCCCAGTGCCTCAACATAGGACACAAACCCTAAGCTGCAGCGGCGCCCGACAAGTGGCAGGCCTTATGATGGCCAGCGCACTTGGAGCAAGGGTGCCGCGGCGCGCAGCACTATCGTGTGTGGTGTCCCAGGTGTTGACACTTGCCACATTGAATGGGTATCGCTAGTTTGAGATATTCCTCCACTTGCACTCGGAAGAATAGCAGGGAGCATACAGATTCCATCATTGTTCTCTGATCTTCGTCTGAGTGTACCATATCTGGCTATTGCCATGAATCTTTTAAGGGCGCTGATGACCTAGAAGTTGAGTGCCCTTAAACCAAACCAAACCAAATCCACAAGGTTCATGGGAAGAGGGGCCCTGTTTCTGTCGTACCACCGCATTTGTGCCACACGGGTGAAAGAGATGCCGGAGGCCTCGAGCTCCTCCTTGACTTCTCTCTCGGCTCCGTCTAGAGGGAGGCGTTTTAATATTACCCTATAGGTCCTCCCCTATATGGGGGGAGTGACGTGGAACTGCAGGTGGTTAGACTCAAGGAATTGTATCAGCGTCCTATAGGCTGCTGAGCTGCGCGCACGCACTGCATAGTCGCGTGTGTTTGCAGCCTGGGACATATGATAATCCTCTGGGAGGGAGTTCGGTCTGGAGCCGCCTTAGAATTGGAGCTAAGGCTGCGAAGTGTGTTCTGTTGATATAAATGGGGAGTTGGAGAGTCACAGCTGCCGCGTCGGCAAAAGTCTGTGAGTTCCGTCTGAGTCTGTCTGTATCAATGGGGGCGGCAATGGAGGGGTTGGCTTGGGCGGGTGGGGGAGGCTCTGTTTCCGTCATAGTAATCTCGGGGGTTTGGGGGGGGGGCTGGTGGAGCGCATTGATGAGAGTTGGGGTGCGGGTGTGTATGGGTGGTGGGTTGGGCGAGGCGTGGGTCTGAGGGGCGGGAAGTAGTGATTTTTTTTTGTCGTGGAGGGGAAAAACCCGTTACAGGCGGAGGCCGACATGCTGAGGCCAACAGTGTGAGGGTCCCTGTGCCCTGAAGGGGGAGGGTTACTCACTAAAAAACCCCTCCACGTGTTAGTTCGTGCAATGCTAATGTTATCGTGCATCATCGTGCGTTAGTCGGGTCCCGCATAGCACCCTGGTTAGTACTTGAAAGCTTTAAGCTGGCATGTAGTTCATGCGAGCGAGTCAGAAGTTGCTTTTTGGTAATGCCCATGAAACCTGGACAGGACCAAGAGGATTACATGCGTTTTAACTTGGTGTTAATATGAGACGCTATTTGTGCTTACTTATGATTAAAGTTGCACAGGCAATAGGCCTGTTAGTCATTATGGTGCGTGCTAATGTTAGTTTTAGCGTAAAATGTTTTTATTCGTGCAATGTTTAACCCTTTCTTGACCACTACCAGAATTAAGTCTTTTTTGGTATATATTTTTTTTAATTTGACTTTGGTATGGAGTAGTTTAAATATAGTATATGCTATTTTGTTGAAAAAATTAATACTTAATAAAAAAATATTCCCTGGACTTGGAAGTCCCATTGGGCACTAAACATGCCTTGGTTTCACCATACAAACATTTACATAGCATTTCTGGCAGAATAAAAAGTTACTATAAAGCCATTATACATACTACAGTATTTGAATACCAAGGGAACATCTAAGATTTAAAGAAATAGAGACACCAGATTACCATCTTATTTCTTTATTGGCTAATGTTGAGAAAAAAAAAAAAACAACTTCTACACAAATTTCATACACTGGGCACTTTCTTTCCTTCTCAGCATCATGATACATTATAAAACAGTTTTTCTTCTCATTACAGCATAGATGAAAATTACACATCATGCAAATAGAATAAGGCCGAGATTCTATCTTTTGTAAGCTGTAAACCTGACACCTTCCCCAACTTGGTGTAAAAACTGGCCAGTGACGACCCTTATTCCCCAATCTTACATCAGCGGGTACAGAGTAGGCAGGTACCCTTTCCTCTTTCAGGCTGTGACACTTTGGGACTTGTGGATTTTGGGCAGGATCTTTTCGTTGGCAGTTTTGTTTTAGAAATCAGTCCTTGAGCAACAGCTCTTCTGAATTCTAACACAGTCATTTTTTCAAATAGTTGATTATTGATAATGTATGGATTTACAAAGGCAATATCAATTATCCCAAAACAATCTGTGCCATCACTTCTTCGATTTCCTATTCACACAGTAAAGGGCACGCAATTGATCAGCTTTATCAAGTCACCCCATATTTGCATTATAGTCTTTCACAATAGTTGGATATTTTACTTCAATTTTAGTGCCATCAGGTTTCTTTCTGTGTACTATAGTTTCTTCTGTGCCATGATAGTTGGATGCTAGCAAAACAGACTTATTGTCCATCCACTTGAAGAAACTTATACCAATATTTGATATGCGATAATCATAATTACCCCTTGACAAAGAGTTGTCAGGCACAAGACAGGTAGTCCTTTACGATTGGCACGAACCATACCACAGGCCAAGACATTCTCTATTTTGAGTCGTTCAAGCAAAGCAATGGATGTGAAATAATTATCAAAGTACAGAATGAATCCTTTTCCCACACAATGGTTTAGAAAGTTGTAAAACAACTCGTTCTCCCAGACCATATTCAGCTAACCCTTCATCAACTAACTCATCCTTGCCCTGATATACTGAGAATTTTGAAATAAACCCCTTTTGGTCTGCTAAACACAACAATTTGTACCCTCGTTTGATGGGCTTCATAGCATTATACTGTTTGAGAGTACTACGCCCTTTGAATAAAATCATTGATTCCTCAATGCTTAGGGACCTAGTTACATTGTAGGTTGAAGCAAATTGTTTATTAGCAATATCAATGAGAGGACGAATTTTGTATAATTTATCTTTGCAGTCCTTTGGTCTAGCTAAGTTATCATTTACATGTAAATTACTGAGAAATTCCTCAAACCGTCTCCTTGGCATTGCATTGAACAAAAGCGTGCTACACACGAAATGCTTGCAGTTGCAAAGCATACGCTAGTCTGCTACGAGGTGCTGCCAATGTAACCAAAGTCCACAGTGCACTAAACGCCATCGGGACTTGTAAGTCCCACACAGAAATTTGAATATTGTTCTTTTATAGCATTCATAACATTGCGTAATTATATAATTACATGTTCAAAAATATGTGATCTTGAAGCCACATGTCATAAAAAGTAATTATATCTTCACAGAACTCAAGGAAAACCAAATGAATTGGTAGCATTTTTGTTCACGTCCATATATGAACCAGGTGAAAAGGAACCGGACTTCACTGACATCTGTCACCTGACAGCAAAACTACAACAGATTTGAAGGAAGTACAGAAGTGGGACGCACAAATCCCGATGGTCAGATCCTAACAAAATGCTGCCAATGTGTTGTTAGCGACCTTTTTTATAGACGGGACTGGAAAGTCCCAATGGTCAAGAAAGGGTTAAGCTTACATCTAGCGTTGCACAGGTGTAGACCTGCAGGTCGTTGTGGCTAACGTTAGTGTTAGCGTAATATGATATTTTTCGTGCAATTCTTTAGCTTATATATAGTGTTACACAGGTATTTACCTGCAAGTCGTTATGGTATGAGCTAATGTTATTGTTAGGGTACACAAGATGTGTTTTTCGTGCAATATTTAAGCTTATGTCTAGTGTTGCACAGGTATGTACCTGTAAGTCGTTACTATCAGCTATTGTTTTGTAACTATAACGTGCTTGATGAATGCTATCGTGCTAGATTTCTACTTCGTCTGCCCGAGACAGGCAGGTCTAGTCTATGTGCGTGTATCCTGGATTGGCCTGGTCGTCGGAGTGTCCTACTCCATCATACCGTGGCCCGCTTTCACCGCGCACGTAGGACACTGGTGGGAGGCCCTAGTTCTCCCGGTCCGCCTCGGCAGTTGCCGAGGGCTTGTAGGGCTCTGTGGCAGACTGCGGTATGAAACAGGGAAAAGGAAGGTTAAGTTGTGTGATAGAGAAGGGAACAGTCCTGTGTCAATGTTTTATTTAGTCGTGTAGTAGATTGTTCAAGAATTTCTCTACTTCCGTGTTATTTGGAGTTAGATTTCTGTCGAAAAGCGCTAGCGGTCTAGCGTGTTTATAAATTTCCATAGTATAGTTGCCTAGGTTCGTTACTAGAGGGTTGTGATGCTTATGCAAGTGTTTATACGTATCGTGTGAGAGCTTTTCAATGAATTGCTCTATCGTGTGCATTTTTAGTTCGTCGTGTAGTAAGTCCGCTGGTGCAGTGTAAGGCACTTTTGCTATCAGTCGCAGTATTTTGTTCTGTAGTCTTTGTAGGCCCATAATATGTGCTTTTGCGGCATACCCCACACCGGAGCAGCGTAAGTGAGTATAGGGCGGATAAGCGTCTTGTATAATGTTAGTCCCATTTTGAGTTTTAGTTGCGAGTTTATGTTTATAAGGGGATAGAGTTTGCCCAATTGGGCGTTCGCTTTTCCCCTTATTTGGAATATATGCTGCTTCCATGTGAGTCCCTGGTCCATTTTAAGCCCTAAACAGGTGACTGTGTTTCTCCACTCAATGTTCTCTCCAAATATGGTGAGTGGTGGAAGCTGGTGTTTACCTAGTCTATGGTATATTCTTTTGGGGAATATGCGTTTTCTTGGCATTCACCTTAATTCGCCATTTGGTGAACCAATCCTGTAGCTCGTTAAGGGCGCTTTGTAGCCTCCTGTGTATGAACTCGACTTTCCCGGATTGCGCTACAATTGCCGTGTCATCTGCGTAGATGAATAAGTTCGTGCTGTGTGTTATTCGGGATATCGTTCATTGCTATATTAAAGATAATCGGCCCCAATATACTTCCTTGGGGGAAGAGAGATGGTTGTTTACTCTGGACTGGAATGTCCAATTGTGTAGATAGTTTGCGATTAGTTTTATTAGAGAGTCGTGTATATTAAGTGTTTTAAGTTTCTTGAGCAGGCCCGCGTGCCAAACTCTGTCGAACGAGCGTTCTACATCAAGTGGGAGTGCGCCTGTCGATTTTCGGAAGTTAAACCCATGCGTGATGTGTTCTGTGGCTCTCAGAATTTGCAGGGTTGTGGAATGGCGAGCGCGGAATCCGAATTGTTCGTTTATAGTTATGTTTTGTTTGATTAATTGTGCATTTAGGCGTTTTAGTATTACTTTTTCAAGTAGTTTTCCCAGAACGCTTAGTAGACTAATTGGTCTGTAGTTCTGTGGGTTCGAGAGATCTTTGCCCTTCTTGGGAAAGTGTACGACTATAGCTGACTTCCATCTGTCAGGGTAGTACCCTTTCTCTAGCACATAGTTGAAGATTTTGGATAGTAATTTGAAAGCATCTTCGGGTAGGTTAGCTAAGGCTACCGCTGGAATGCTGTCTGGCCCAGGGGCCTTTCGTTTCGGTAAATGTTTAATGAGCCATTTGATTTCGCTGGGACATGTTTTTCTTATTTTATTGTGCGTTATTTGGTCTTTATATTTGCGCGTTTCTTCCTCGGTTTCGGCGGTGAATTGTGGGCAAGAGGGAGTGATGTTTGGAGTTAATGTTTCTTGTAGCGCGTCCGCGAGCGCATTTGCTTTTTCTTTATCGGTGGTGGCTATGTTTTGATTAGTATGGAGTGGAGGGATTTGCACTTTATCGCGTGTTAGGCAGTGAGTTACTTTCCACACTGAGTCTCGTTCATAATCGAGATTCTCCAATGTTTTTTTTTTTTTTTTTTTTTTTTTTTTTTAATTAACGTCCTCCAACATTGTGTCATATCGGACGAATGAATGAAAGGAAATGGGTGAAATGATGCTTAAATGAGCCCGAGGTCCATGGAGCTTTAAGTTATCCGACATTCGTCTTCTCAGGGTAGGGAAAACCTCGGAAAAAAACCTTACCCGGATAACTTACCCTAAGCGAGATTCGAACTCGCGACCTCTTGAACGTGAGGCAGACACGCTAATTTGTTTTGCCATTGCCTCGAGACGTGATTTGAGATCCTTTCGCTTACTAGGTTATTTAAGTGTTTAACGTACTCGAGGTTTGTTAAGTGCCGTGTTTTTTGCCATTTGCGTCTGGCTCTGTTCCTTTCGGCTGTTAGAGAGGTTATGTCTTGTGGGAGTTTAGTTTGGTGTTGCCTAGGCTGGCTCATAGGCACAGAGGCAGCTGTTGCTATTTTTATGGCCTTTTCCAATTGGATGACCGCTTCGTTGGTGCTTTCGTTGGTGTTTAGTGGGACAGTGGGCAAGTTTTTGCTTACAGTGTCTGCAAATTTATCCCAGTTTGCTCTGTTATAGTTTGGGCGTTTAATTGGGTGGATTAGAGCTGCATTGCCCTCTAGGGTGATTATGAGGGGTAGATGGTCAGATGACAGCTCATTCATAACTTTGAGATGTGTTCTGAGTGTTAAGTGTTTGGACAGGGCTAGATCTAGCACGTCAGATCTGTGTGTCCTGCAATAAGGAACGCAAGTATGTTCCTCAGGAGTGTGGATTAAGAAGTTCGAGTTGTTTTCGAGGTGTAATAATGCTCGTCCCTCTTTATTTGTCACGTTGCATCCCCAAATTTGGTGTTTAGCATTAAGATCACCGGCAATTAGGGCCCTATTGTGCTGCTGCGTTAAGTCCGTTATATCGGATGTGATTAAAGTACCTGGGGGGGGGGCATAGGCCGCCGCTATGAGCACTTTGTTGTTGTCGAGTGTAATTAGTACGCTGGTGGTTTCCAAATTTTGGAGTTGCGCAGGGGGGGGGGGGATCAGGTCGTGTTGTATATCGTGTTTAATATTGACTGCGGTGCCACCCCCACGCCTGACTCTGTCTTTTCGGTGAGACATGTATCTCGGAATGTTGAATCTATGGTTGTCTTTAAGGAGAGTTTCTGTGATAAGGGCAATATGTATATTATTACGGGAGAGGAATTCCTTGAACTCTGTCTTCTTACGTCTAAGTCCCCTAGCATTCCATGTCATGATGTTGAGATAATTTGTATGGTCCATCTTGATACTTAGAGGAAACTAGGTGTCACCAGCAGTTGGAAGAAGTCCCTATAAGACGCCAATATGGAGCGGACATCCGACAATTCCGCTTCCATTAGCAACCCAAGGATGTGTCCCGCTGACTCCCTCAGGTCGCTGTCTTCCATGCCGGTGCTAGCGACGCACCGGTACATCTGTCTCTGGTGGTGTAGTCGTGGGTCTTGGGGTCGTCTTTGAAGATCTGGCCGGTCCTTCCGCGCCATGCGCGGCACTCCGCGGGGCTGGCGGGGCGTCCTAGAACCTGACGGTTCCTCAGCGACAGGAGCCTGCGCCACAACCTCAGCCACACTAGGCATGGTGGAGCCAGCTTGGGCATTACTCCCCGCGCCCGGCTCCCAGCTCCCACAACCGTGTGTCCACCCGACCCCTGGAGGTCACGTGCCGCCGCCACATGGCGCTGGTACTGGGGACAAGCCCAGTACCTGGCCCCGTTGCCCTGGTGCAGGCATAGCTTGCACGTTCTCGGGGGGGGGGGGGGGGGGGGTGGAACCTCACAGCCACGAGAGTCATGGTCGCTGGTGCACTTAGAGCACATCCTAACCGCGGCCGTGCACCTCCCCTCCATGTGCCTGAGCTGCTGGCACTTGCTACACTGGACCGGTATGACCGGTCGCCTGTATGACTCCACCTTCACTCGAAAGTGGAGCACACATTCAACCTGCCCTAGCCGGTCCAGGTCGTCCGCCGTCGCCAGGTCCACCAGATAGAACGAAAGAGGCGTTCGGGCCTGGTCGTAACGCCTAAGTTGCGTCACTCGCAGCACTGAAAAGTGCGCGGCACGCAACTCAGCCTTAATGGCCTCCTCCGCCCCATCGTAGTAGATGTGCTTTAACACAGCACGGAAGGATTGCTGCTCGTCCTGCTGCCTCGTCAGTTGGATGTTAACTCCCTTCTGCCGCAGAAAGGCACACATGTGTGCATAGTCCACGGGGGACGACATGCGCACCAGGAAATCCCGCGACAGCGGGACCTTGGTCACTGTGTAGCCCTCATTGGCATAGAGGGAGTCAAACTCCTGCAGGGTCTGGAACAGAGTGACGTGGTGTTTATTTACATAGATAGGTGCTTGCATCCTGGGTGCTTGGGGGAGGGCAGTAGGGGCAGGAACCGTAGCCGAGTCTGGTCTGGAGGAGGGGCCGGCTACGGGGCTCATGGAAGGGGCCAAGGGAGCAGGCTGTTGGTTTGACTGAGGTGGAGGTGTGGAGTGGTTAGAGCCAGGAGGGGAGACGAGAGGAGGCGGGGTAGGGGACAGAGATGGGACTGACGCGGCGGAAGAGGAGCGGGATCTAGGGAGGGGGTATTCAGGGCAGACGGATTTGGTGTGGGAGTCCGGCCGAGCTCAGGCGTCGCGGCAGGGCCGTTTGCCGCCGGCGCTGCGACTGGGGGTCTCGCGGAGGGTGTCACGGGGTGGGAAGGAGGGATGAGGTTAGGTGGGGGAGATTCAGGGGCCACCAACATCCAAAAGTCGCTTAGTAACCCTTCCACGGGTCGTGCGCATCTCGCCAGGAGAGCGGTTCACTGAGGACTTTTTGGACTTGGTCATAATAGGAAGGAGAGATGGAAGTTATAAGTGAAAAACAGTAAATAAATATATAAAATATGTCCTATACAAGCCCTAACTTAGCCTCGGAAGAGTTAGGAAGAGAAGAAGAAATAAAAGCCTATAAGGGACCTAACGGAGAGCTTAAAGCTATATAGAAATGAGGAAAATAGTTGAGTAGAAGAGAAAGAGCAGTAAGTGGGCGCTAAAAAGCCCAAAGTACAGATGTCCTGCCCTAAGGCGCCTAGATTCCGGCCAGGTGACTGTTGGCTACAGACTTGTACTTCTACCCAGCTAAGCTGTTAGTATGCCTTCACAGGCGGGTTCTGGCTGGCGGGAACTGAAGCTGCGATCGCCGGGCGTCTGGGAGCGTGGGTGGCGGCCTGCGCACTAGGCTCGCTGGACACGAAGATCTCTCGGAATCCCTTTTTCACGCTTAAACAAGCTTGGAGTGCTCTTATAAGCAGCTAGGAAGTAGTGAAAGGACCAGTATATGTACTGTCTGCTAGTACCTACCAAGTAGAAAACACCCAGTCTAATGTGGAGGTGGTTCAGTTCGAATCTGTGTTTTCTGAGCCAGTCAATCTCCAACTTTAAGGCTGGTTTCCAGGAGGGACTAAACTGCAATCCGGCGTCCTGGTTCAGTTTGCTCTTCTTGGAGGAGATGGACAGAGCCACCTTAACCCTCTGTTCCCAGAAACCACTACATTTTGCCACAATGGTCGTTTTTTTTAAGTTAGCTCTGTGGTCTTTTTCAAAGCAGTGCTCCGCCAGCCCTGACTTGTCAGGCTGCATTAAGCATATGGACCGTTTGTGCTCCTTGACTCTGGTGGAAATGGTCCTGCTGGTTTGCCCTATGTATGGCGTCCCGCATTCACAGGGGATATGGTATACCCCTAGTACATTAAAGTCCAGTTTGTCCTTTACCGGTCGCACTAGGTGTTTGATCTTCATGACAACACATGGTTGGAAACCCGAGAACATCTTGAATATGTTCGTCACCAGAAAAGCTTCAAATCATACTTTAGCAATATTCCTTGATTAAATATGTGCAGAAGAGAGTATGTTGATATCCTTCATTTGAATAGAATCAAATATATGATGAAGTATTTATAGCTTCTTGTTCCCTCCCTGCTCACCTCAAGTCACCTCAGGTCAGATGAATATACCCTATAGTAGATGACTTGTAATGCCATCCCTGGGCTAGGTATGACTAGTTCATAATAAGCTTCTTTGCCTCTTTCCCCTACACCCTCTTATCCGTCGGAAAAGATTAGCAGCCCTCTGCACTCTATATTGTATACAAGTACATATGATAATTCTGTGCTTATCAGTGGTGGTTTACTGCTGTGAAACCTTGTGAAGTGGTAACTTCATTATTAAGGATGTATTTTTAAAATGATTAAAATGGCAAAATACTTTATTGTCTTCTACATCTGGGGTGAAGGGTGGTGCAGTTCTCTAAAATCTATATTCCATCTAAATTTAATACTTCTAAATCCTTGTTTCTTCATATTCAAGGGAAGTTTCAGCATTATTATTTCACTGCTCTGTTACACAGAATATATAATATTTTCATATTATGTAAATTATACTTATAAACTTTACATATAAAAGAATGTAATGTAAAAGGAAAGTGCAGGATTTTTATTCAGCTAATCACAGCAATCTTTCCATTAGCAAAATACAGGACATAATTGCCAAGCTACATAACAAAATGGAACTAACCAGTGATATGAGGACATTAAGGACTAAGTAATATATCATGACAGTGGTAAATAAATGCATCTTCAAGAAATATGATTTTATTTTTCAAATTGATTATTGCTGAAAACTCAAGTACATAAAAGCACAGAATATACCTTTTACATTCCTTTAACTTGTTCACACATATTGAGTATAGAATACAGAATCAAGACTGAGTGCCTAAATTAAATGTTTAATGCTTAATTATGTGATCCAGAACATATTATTTTACATACACATCGAAAACATTAAATTTCTCATTTAATTTAAATACCATTATTAAGTTATGTTTTCATCTTCAAAGTTCTATATACATGTCTACATATAAAGTAAATGTTGATGTTTTTCCCTTCCAGAAGCAAATAATAATATACCCTACAAAAATATTTAAATTCTATATATTTTTTTCTGGTTTTGATGCTTCTGCTGCATGTTAAAAGCTCTAGTACAAGTAATAATTTAAAGAATTAATTCAATATTTTGAACTGATTCTGTCTTTTTTCAAAAGGACTACAAGTGAAAATTTCTTAACTGTTTACACAGTATGGTCTGCAAAACAACAACTAGTTTTAAAACAAGCTTAATTTATGTAAGAACATGTGGCTTAAATACAGTAGACTCTTATTTAACTGAATTTCACCCAAAATAGCCAATTGAGTTTAAGTTTGAATTAAAGAAGTTCTGTGAAAATTAATATGTAGTCCCTTATTATTTTAAACGGCCAAATATGACTAATATGACTTTGAGTTCAACTTTTCTTTGTTATGAGAACCTTCTTGACCTCTAAGTAAAAACATTGACTATGTTTCTGTTTCAGCAACATATTCCGAGTGACAGAGCAAAGAGAAACAAATATTCACTGTTCACAAGCAGAGACAGAGAACTCTCTGGATTGTTGCAAATCACACATTGCGTGCAGTCTGCTGACCAACCCCTTTCTTCCTGCCCCACCCCTTGCACCACAGGAAGGGAAGTGTCATGTAAGCAGCAAGTAAGCATTGTTGTGAAGTTACAGTACAGTAAATGTGTAATAAGAAAATGAGTAACAGAAAATGCCATAGTAAACAGCACAACATACATATTCAGTTTGGATAAAGAGTAAGGGATGGAATATGTAATGAGGGAGCCAAACTTTAGTTCACAGTATGAATTATCCAAAATTTGCTTTAAGCAATTGATTTTCATGTAATTTGGCAGGGATCGAACAATTACATAGTACAGATAATTCAAGTTTTCATTTCATCCAATTTTGAATTAATGAGGGTCTCTGTACTATGTAAGTTCAAGAAAACTGTCAATATGTATGCACTCTTAAATATAAACTTAAAATATTTGAAGTACTACGTTATATGAAATTCAAGTTTTAATATTTTTTATCTTCAAATTGCAGTTTCAAGTGCAACAGAATGTTAACTTGATCTTCTAAATAACTCATTCTTTCATTTTCTTCAAACTGAGTACCACACAATGAACACTGCCTTGTACAGCAATAATTGTGAAAACCTCAGAAGCTGTTACATTGTATAATGAAATGAAACCTTCTATCAATCTTTGCTCGATACTCGCATCACATGCTCAGTTTGTTAGATCTATTATAACATTAATAATATACCTAATAGTAACCTAATATACCTAATATATACAATGTTATATACATAATATACATAAAATGTTCTTCTGGTGCTTGAGGTTTTGCTCTATTTTAACAACCATTTCTTTTAGAAAGTTTTACAGCTTTCCTGTAAAGAAATGTTGAAAGAGACTATTAATTTGTTCTTCTAAATAGCTCTAATGCCATCCTGAATCACTATCTAGTTCTTATAAGCTGTTTTTAATATTAGCAATATCATCTTCTAGAGCTACTATAGAAATTTCAGAAGGTGTTATAGTATATATCCGTTTTAAAATAGCTAACCACCTTTGTTGCCAATATATATTGAATGCTGTGTATAAATGTTTTACTGTAACATTAAGGAGGTGTGGTACATCATTGAGAAATTCATCAGAGCAAGATTTTTCACAAAATGTACACAATTTTCATTTTAGTAATACTGCATAAAATTGTTAATGTACTCCTCTAAATACATTGGTATACGCTTGAACTATCCCTCATTTCCTTCAGATTACTTACTTAAGTGTGCACATTATTTTGTAGAGTTACTCTAAGATTCCCATAAGTAGATAACTAGAGAGTATATGGATTTTGAAATGGCTATCCATCTTTGTTGCTCATCTACATTACTTGTTGTATTTGGATTATCAGCAACAATAGTGATGATATATGAGGGTCACCCCAAAATAAATGTATACTATTTTTTTTTAAAAATACAGTTTTCATTCTACATCTTTGAAATTTTTACAGTGTGAAGATACATCCTTTAGGAATAACGTTTCATTTCTCCACATAATTCCCATCCTTCTCAACTGCCTTATGCTATCTTGGAACCAGCACCTGTATACCCGCATGGTAAAAGTCTGGATCAGCATGTTTGAGCGACTGTCAGTGTTCACGAGGGAGTCATCATCTTCAAACTTCATTCTGCAAAGAGATTCTTTCAGTTTCCTAAAGAAATGATAGTCACACAGAGCCAGGTCAGGACTGTAAGGTGGGTGTTTCAATGTTGTCCATCCAGGTTTTGTGATCACATCCATGGTTTTTTGACTGACAGGTGGCCGTGCATTGTTGTGCAACAGCAAAACTTCCTGCTTTTGCCAATGTGGTTGAACGCAACTCAGTTGAGCTTGAAGCTTCTTCAGAGTCGCTGCATATGCATTGGAACTAATGGTGGTTCTATGGGGCAAGATGTTCACAAGTAAGAGTCCTTCAGAATCAAAAAGCCCTGTAGCCATAACCTTTCCAGCCAAAGGTGCAGTTTTGAATTTTTTTCTTGGGCAAATTTGCATGATGCCACTCCATTGATTGGTGAAAAATGTTGGAGCCGTGTTTCATTGCCTGTCACATTTCTTCCAAGAAAGTCATCTCCAACATTCCCACACTGCTCCAAAAGTTTGCTGTATACTGTTTTTGGTGTTTCTTTGTGAGCCTCTGTCAACATCCTGGGAACCTACCTCACATAAACCTCTTTTACCCCAACACTTTCAGCATACACTTGCTTCCCCTATTCCAATGAAGACTGATAATTCATTCACCGTGACGTGTGTGTAAGCAGAAACCAGTTTGTTAATTCTCTCCACATTGCCAGGAGTTTGTGCAGTGTGATGCCTTCCACTGCGAGGAGAATCCTGAATATGTGTGTGTGTATAATGCTCAGAATTTGATAATAAACTCATTCTTATTGCCTCCCAATATTTAGAGACTAGATCTTCTTGATTTTGGAGAATTTCACATACAATTAGGTGATCAAAGAATCCTAAATGTTACTGTCCCCTCTTTCATCACATAATCTGCTTGCCCACTGAGAAACTGTACCGTGATCGACAGCAGCATCTCCATATACCTTTTTCAGTATCTTGTAGATGCTTCTCACTGTCTTGTTTTCACACCACAGGAATTCTTAGGCAGCATTGCTTCTGAGGGATGTCAAGTGCAGCAGCCATCTTGAAGGCATGCTGTGACAGCGCCACTCACGGGAACAGGTTAAAATAAATTGAACACAAGCAGGAAGGATGTACTGTAAAAGTTTCAAACATGTAGAATGAAAATGCTATTTTTCAAAAAATAGTGTGCATTACTTTTGGAGTGACCCTTGTATTTTACATCATCAGAAAATTCTTAAGTACATGTGCAGCCCGAAGAAATGTTTCTATTTTTTTAATTTAAAAGGTGAGTTTAATTAATAACACTGAACAACACTTACACCATATTTTTCCGGTAGAAGGACTTACATATCTTAATGAAATATACAACTTTATCTGGACAAATAAAACATACCCTAATCAGTGGCACCTGGCAACAGTTATTCCGATACCTAAACCCAACAAGGACCTTTACTTTCCACAAAACTTCAGACCTATTTCTCTCACAAATACAATGTGCAAGCTAATGGAGAAAATCATTACCCGAAGATTAAAATACATGTTGGAACAAGAGAAATTCTTCACCAAAATTCAAAGCGGCTTTAGCCGTCACCATTCGACCACCGATACCCTAATTACACTCGAAACAGAAATCCTAAATGCATTCTCAAAATCACAGCATCTTTCCATGATACATTTAGACATAGAAAAAGCATACGACATGGCATGTAAACCGCACATTATTAAGACACTGCTAGATTTTAACATCAGAGGAAGAATGATAGCATTTATTTACAATTTTCTTCATAATCGCAGCATCAGGGTAAAAGCCAACGGCGTATTCTCCAAAGAAATTAAAATTAAAAATGGAGTTCCTCAGGGCTCTGTGATCAGCGTGACCCTTTCCCTTATAGCCATAAGCAATATTGCAACATATATTCACCCACCAGTTAAGGCGTACCTTTATGCTGACGACCTCATAATTTTTTTCCAAGGTAAAAACATAATCACCACTCAAAAACTACTTCAGTCAGCTTTAGATGATCTCCAAGAATGGCCGTCTACTACTGGTTTCAAATTCTCCAGCACCAAAACTAAATGTATCACCTTCACAAAAAGACAAGTTCCTGAACAGGACCTTGATATATATATCAATGAAGAGAAACTCAACGTAGTTACGACCACAAAAATTCTGGGTGTCATTTTCGATCAAAAACTTTCATGGAAGCCCCATGTTAAAGCCTTAAAAGAAACTTGCACAAGTCGACTCAACATTATCAAAACTCTTGCCGCAAGAAATTGGGGTGCTGATTTATTCACACTTCTCAAAACCTACAAGGCTCTTATTAGATCCAAACTGGACTATGGTGCTATTGTTTACAACTCCGCAAACCGTTGAACTCTCAAAACCCTGAACTCCATTCAGTCTACAGCCCTAAGGTTGGCATTAGGGGCATTTGTCACCAGTCCAATCTTAAGCCTTCAAATGGAAGCAAATGAGCCGCCTCTAAATATTCGCAGAAAATTATTAAGTGTAACATATGCCATAAAGATTGCCTCACATCCATGTCATAAAATCCGTAACTATGTGTTTCCACTACACAAAGCTTGTCAGATGCAAACAGAACGACACAGAAGTCCGTTTCACATTAGAATTCTCCAATACTTGAAAGAAATAGATTTAAATATTTCTATGATCCAACCCAGCTATATTAATTGCTCCACACCCTACTGGCAGATACAAAGTCCACCAATTGATACCAGTCTTTCATCTCATTTGAAGCTTCAAACTCCTTCTTGTATACTTAAACAAATGTGGAGTTTCTTGCGGCAAGAGTTTTGATAATGTTGAGTCGACTTGTGCAAGCTTCTTTTAAGGCTTTAACATGGGGCTTCCATGAAAGATTTTGATCGAAAATGACACCCAGAATTTTTGTGGTCGTAACTACGTTGAGTTTCTCTTCATTGATATATATTTCAAGGTCCTGTTCAGGAACTTGTCTTTTTGTGAACGTGATACATTTAGTTTTGGTGCTGGAGAATTTGAAACCAGTAGTAGACGGCCATTCTTGGAGATCATCTAAAGCTGACTGAAGTAGTTTTTGAGTGGTGATTATGTTTTTATCTTGGAAAAAAATTATGAGGTCGTCAGCATAAAGGCACGCCTTAACTGGTGGGTGAATATATGTTGCAATATTGCTTATGGCTATAAGGAAAAGGGTCACGCTGATCACAGAGCCCTGAGGAACTCCATTTTTAATTTTAATTTCTTTGGAGAATACGCCGTTGGCTTTTACCCTGATGCTGCGATTATGAAGAAAATTGTAAATAAATGCTATCATTCTTCCTCTGATGTTGAAATCCAGCAGTGTCTTAATAATGTGCGGTTTATATGCCATGTCATATGCTTTTTCTACGTCTAAATGTATCATGGAAAGATGCTGTGATTTTGAGAATGCATTTAGGATTTCTGTTTCGAGTGTAATTAGGGTATCGGTGGTCGAATGGTGACGGCAAAAGCCGCTTTGAACTTTCTCTTGTTCCAACGTGTATTTTAATCTTCGGGTAATGATTTTCTCCATTAGTTTGCACATTGTATTTGTGAGAGCAATAGGTCTGAAGTTTTGTGGAAAGTAAAGGTCCTTGTTGGGTTTAGGTATCGGAACAACTGTTGCCAGGCGCCACTGATTAGGGTATGTTCTATTTGTCCAGATAAAGTTGTACATTTCATTAAGATATGTAAGTCCTTCTACCGGAAAAATATGTTGTAAGTGTTGTTCAGTGTTATTAATTAAACTCACCTTTTAAATTAAATTAATTACAACAACACTGTTTTCAAACTTCTATGAAAGGAAGAAAGATAAATGTTTCTATTTTTGCAGCAAGTTCATTTGCATTACTGTCCTGTTCTTCCTGATGATGATCATATTGCTGTTAATGGTGGATGCATTCTTCTCAGTAATTGAACATTTTGGTTCAGCTACTATACATTTGTTTCAAACTACTCACCACTGCATTAATATTAGATTGTAGGGTAACTTTAAAATCACCAGAGGTTATTACTATGTATATGTTTTTAAAATGATTTAAAATTGCTGGTGCATGTCCTTATGGTCTAGTTTACTTATTATCATCCAAGATAACATTAATGAGATATTTTACATCATTAGAAAATGCTTTAGACACTGCGTCATCAAAAAGGTGTTCAAGTTTTGAAGAAAATCTGAAAAAACTTTCTTGGTATCCTTTTGGAGTGCTTTGCATAAAATTGACAATTTTTCTTCTAAAGATGGGCTTAGGCTGCTGTTAGTTTTCTTCAAATAATTCACCATAGCATGCATATTGCCTTGAAAAGCTGGTATAAAATTTTCAGAAGCTGTTATAACATATATGGCTTTTAGAATGGATACCCATTTTTGCTAAATACCCCGATTGTTTGGTTTATCTGTTTTATAGTAGTATCCATGGGATACTTTATGTCAACAGAAAATTCTTCTGACATTTTACACTCTCAAGGTTTTGTTTTATTTTTTAGGCAAGGTGTTTGGGATACATTTTTTTATATTTTACAACAAACTGCTCATCTGTTATTTCTGTTCTAGTTCAAAAAAGAACTAGAACAGCCTTTAAATTGCTTATTATAGTGTGTATCTTATCCTATAAATTTACTTAAAGATTACCAGAACCTGCTATGCTTTGTGCAAACGAAAATAACAAACAGCATTTGCTCCAAATGCTCATTTCTTAATGTGCTTATTTGATGCATGATAACATTAATGAGGTTTGTTATATCATCAGATAATTGCTTAGGTACTTGTAGGTTTTGAAGCAATTGCTCTATTTTTAAAATAACTAAGCCCTTTAGCAGAATTTACAAAGTTTCATTTCTGGTTGTTTTGTAGCAAATTGGTTATTTCTTCTTCTAAATATCTTAGAATGCTGCTTGAACTATTAATTTCCTGCAGGTTGTTTGCAATTTCATTAATAGTATTCTTAACTGCTGTAAGATTACCTAAAACTGTTGTATTGTACACAGATTTTAAAATGTCTCTCTATCTCTGTTTTAGGTCTGCATTGTTTGTGTTATCATCTGCTCCTTTACAACCATGATTATATACTCTATATCATAATAAAAGTGTACAGGCACAAGTACAGCCATTAAAATTGTTTCTATTTTTACACTAAGCTCTTGTGCAACCTTTTCCTCACTTTCTCTCTGAGAAGAAGCCTGCAACCTTTCAACCTTTTCTTTTAAATAGCTGAAAAGTCTCCATGGACTGCTACCATTAATTTTATTAAAATTATTTATCAGTGTGTGAACACTGCTCTGTAGATTTGCTGTAAAGTTACCAGAAGCTGTTATAGCATGTATGGATTTTAAAATGTCTAGCCAACTTTCTTGAAGATACACATTACTTGTGTTCTCGTGATCCATTATTATAGTGATTAGGCAATTTATATCATCCAAAAATACTTTTGATCCCTTTGCATTTTTGAGATTTTGTTCTATTTTTGCAACAAGTTCTTTAGCATCATTTTTTAGGGTTTCACTCAGAAAATCAATATTTAAATGTTGTATATATGCTTCTGTGTAGCTTTGTACTCCTTGTTGTATGATTGGGCTTATGCCTTCTGATGAAAATGTTTTATATAGATAGTTCAAAAGAGTCATCCATTTTGCTCCAATTTTGTTATTTTGTGTGCTGTTTAAGTTACTCACAATATTGCTGAGAAAATATTCCATATCACTTGTAAAGCTGCTATTGCCAAACACTTCTCTAATACACTTTTCTGTTGAAATAGCAATTTGTTGTGTCAATTTTTTCAGAATGTGGTGTTATAGCCTCAGCATCTACACTTCTGGCAACAAAGAATTTTGTGCCTCCATTAATGTGAACACCATTGCTTAACATATATTGTAGCATGTCATCTGCAGAAAAACTTGGTGGCGTGTTACTTCTTTGGATGCTCTTAACTAATTTGTCAATAACCTTTTGCATCTCTGTGGATTGCATTTTGCTGTCTATTATACTTAAAATGTATACCCATTTTATTTCTTCTTCCTTATCTTTTGTTTTTTGAGAGTTCTTTGTGATGATGTCTACCAGATATTTCAACTCATCATTGAACCCCAGAAACACATGCATATTTATAGACTTGGTGTCTATACCAATAATATGATATTGCAATATTAACTGTATGAAGTCATTATCTTCATTGTCCAGAAAGTGAATATACCAGATTTCTGTAAGTTCCTTTTTACTTTGTTTTGCTTTGTTCAATATAGTGATGTAAATTAAAAATTTAAGAATTGCTCTATTAGGAAGATCTTTCAAGTTTTTCTCTGCATACATAGACAGTGAGTGCATCACTGGATTGCATCCTGTTCTGCTGTCTAGTCCGCCCAAACGCAGTTGTTCCACTTCAAATATTTCATCCCAGATATGTTCACGAGAGATATTCAAGTCTGCCTCCACATCATGAATTATATTGTTAATGTCCGCATTCAACTGTTCTTTGGTTTCATTTAACCAATGCATAAAATTCAAAAATGCATATTTATCATTGTTGCCTTTTGTAATTTTGTTCACTTCTGATGATGCTGTACTGGAATATGGAGAGTCACGTGCTGCTCTAAGTCCCTGATGCTTTGCTTTTCCTTTATGTACTGAGGATGTGGTGACAGGCATGTATCCCTTATAAAGTAAAAGAACAGCTAGCACAATAAACTGAAACAAACAAAAACAGTGTTTAAAATATTTATATCCCCTTACTGTACGTTACTATAGTTTTACACATGGAACTTTTGTGATGACCCTTAAAAATTAGTTTTACTTTCCCATGCAAGTATCACCCTTAATGAGCTGTTAAAAACAATAGGTTTCAATAAATATACTTTGAAACATTGATTAACCTGAAAATTAAAATTTTGAAGTAAATAAACAGTTAGAAAATAAAGAACAATTTCAGTATGTTAATACGTATACTCATTCTGTGGCCCCAGTTCTATTTATCTTACATTTATTTTAATGTATTGCCCCATATGTATTTATATCATAGATACTGAATTATTGAGCAATTATGTATCTTTAAAGAGGTCTTTAAAAGAACTATCTAGTTGCATAAAAAAGATACCTACAGGAAGTTCCATCCTGAATAAAAGTCATGGTTATTTTGCTAAAACTAAACAGTGAAAGTGCCACATTTTAATTCCTGTTGTGCAACCAAACCCATATACAAACTTTTTAGTACTTTTAACCTGTACTTTAAAATAAATTAAGGTGATGTAAGGTTTTAATTAAGTATACATACTTTCCTACAAGTCTCAATTAAACAAAGATTGAGCTCTGTTCAAATGCTGTTTTACTTTTTATATTAAAACATGAATTCTTGGTTATTGCAGCAATTTTATGTTTTTGATAGAGCTTATTGAGAATACTGTGTTGGGAACCTGTATAAATATTTAAAATATCTAATACTGATTACTCCATATGGGGTCACAGTTATCTCCATCACATTAGGTAATGAAAAGATGACCAAAAAAGTATTCTGTTTTATTAAAAATTATATTTTCAACAGTGACAGCTAAAGAAATTTCCTAACCCCCCAAAATACACACATACCTTTTTGAGTAATAAATTGGTTAACTATAAAGATTAACTACAGTCATTTTGAATTAGAGAAAAATGCTGGAAAGAATACCTATAATAGTCCAGACAGCTTTGGTAAGAGTTAATTGATGCTCTTGATCATATTGTTTTCAGTACATTCTTGAATTTGATCAAGTGATGAATTAAACATTTGTGCTTTCAGTGCTTGCTTTCAATTTGAGAATAGTATATCGTGAGGAAATTACTAGAGGTTGAAGCAATAGAGAGGTATATGCACATAAGTTACCTGTATGCAAAGAAATATTATATGTTCTGATGTTAAAAAATTATCATTCAAACTTAGAGATTTCAGAATTGGGTATTTTGGTTCCTCTTCTAAGCAACATGACTATTAATGAGTAATCAAATTCCCTGCCAGTCAGTTTGAATTATGACATCTCTGCTTAAGTGAGAGATTAACACAGTGTAGTTGGTTTGTCTAGTTCCTGTGGAGGGCAACAAAGGAACTGTGGAAGCAAAACTGCAGTTTTAAGCTCTTGGCAAAAATTAATATCTGCTGGTAAGTCAATTCCTTGCAAAAGCTGAAGGCATGCTATTTTATATGGATTCATTGCTGTATGCAATTAACTTTTCTGAAAAGTCAGTCTCTCAATTGTACTAATGTTTGAAGCTTTAATGACCAGTATCCTCTTCTGTATAACTGGGGCAGCCACACAGAAGAGAATAACAAAACCAAACAGGGGTGCTTGCAGAGCGTCTGTACCCTTATCATCAACAGCGGGTGCAAGGATTAAATGTGGTGGACTTGGAGTTAAGAACAACCTTATGCCATCACATGTTACAGAATTGTGCTATATTCATGAATTTCTTAGCATGCACCTTATTCACTGATGAGGCTGGGTTTGCTTACAAGAGTATCTTCAATTTTCATAATATTCGCAATGGGCCTATGAAAACCCTAATGAACAGGACAGGAATCAACAGAAGTTCTCCCTAAATGTTTGAGATGGCAGAATCATTCATGACTATTTATTGGTCCCTATTTCTTTTCTCTGCACCTGAATGCAGATACTTAACTACAGTTTCTGAGAAATGTATTGATTCATTTAATTGAAGCTACTGTATACCTGACTGAGGTTTTTTCTGAGGTTTCCCTCAGTCACTAAGACAGATGCTGGGTATCCGTGTTTCACCTTGGTGCAACTTTGTGGTTTTTTTTCTTAAACTTTGTATATTGTAAATAAGGTAGTGTCTGTCTGAACATTTTTTTGTATGAATTTTCTTGGTGAATAAATCTGAGTTTGAATCTTAATCTGATGATGTGCCTCTGGATGTCATCTTTCAAGAAATTACATACTATCTGACTGAAATGAGCTGGCATACATTAGATAAATTGGATAATTTCTGCATAGATGAATTTGTTGAAAATTCATTGCTTGTTATCTTCCTTTCATAGAAGTTTGAAAACAGTGAGACAGAATATTAGAAGACCCCAAAAGAAAATTGTTTATGTGAATATTTGTTAAAAGTGTAATTTGTTTTTTGATGTTGGTATGAGTTGGTTAAATGACGAAAATGTGTTGCAAATGTTCATTGTTACGAACAACTAAGTTAGTTTAAAGACGTCATAAATATTTGCATATTTGATTTTAATATATATGTATAAATATTAGAATTATATGTGTTCCATAATAAAAGTAAGGAAGGATGGTTAGGGATCGCTTCCCTAACAAGAAAGAAATATTTGATGGACGCATACGCGGATGTATACGAAAAAGGTGGTGTCACGTGAGGTGACGCCATAATCTTCCCACTAGCGTGTGTATATTGAAGGTGAAAGGACACGTTTAGGTAGTGTGAACATTGTAGAACATTTACCAGACTTTCAACAAGCTTTTGTTCCACTTTAAATAAAAAAGTGAGAAGATTTAAATCATTTAGAACGGTGCTAAGAGGAATTATTTAATGTAAAATATCGAAAAAGTGTTAATAAAATAATACATTGTGGTGAAGAAACATCGTGTGACTTTTCATTCCATCCGTTACCACGCCCTGAGATCACAAAGATTTCAATAGCTCAAAGACCCAACGAAGCATAATTATAAAAAACTGCACCAAATGGCTTGCCCAACGTGGAACACGAATTTGGATGGAATGGAAATTAACGGGAAATGAACTTATGCAAAATACCAAGTGACGCCATATCTTAGCACCAAAAAGAAAGAAGACGCCATAAGACCATCGTTTGAAATCGAATACATCAGAACACCGATGAACGGAGACTCAATGCGGGAAAACACCAGAGATCGTCTAGAGAAGCCAACCGCACGTAACTGGATAAAATAATGAGAAAGAAGTAGGACCAAAAATTTTTATTTTTATATCCAGTTTATTTTTATTTTTATGTTACTCCGAAGCGGCATAATAGTGGGACTTTTAAGCCAAAGTGAACTGAATAAAGAAACTAAAATGTCGCGAAAAGAGAGAGTCTAGTAACAGGAGTAGGGGAAGGGGCAGGTAGGCCCAGTTATCAGATAGAAACAGAAAGCAAGGAACAGGTAGCAATGGGAAAAGACCAAGGTTATTAATGATCCTGTTTGAAAGACTAGAACAAAGTTTAGGTCAGAGTATAGAACAAAAACTAGAACAAAATAAAAAAGAATTAAGTCAGAAAATAGAAAGAGTGAGAGAGAACTTAGAAAATAATAAAAAAGAAATAGGTCAAAAACTAGAACAGAATAAGGAAGAGATAGGTCAGAAAGAGGAGGAAGTGAGAAAGGACTTAGAGCAGAAAATAGAACTTAATATCAAAGAATTAGAGCTAGACTTGGGAAAGAAAATAGAATTAGGAAGACAGGAGTGTAAAGAAAATATGAAAGTAATGGAAACTAATTTGAAATTAGTACATAAAAACATAAATGAGACAAAGGAAGCTTTAAAAGCTAGGATAGAAATCATAGGAGATAGGATGGGAAAAATTGAATCGCAAATGAGAGAAAATAAGATTGTATTAGAAGAAGAAATTGGTAGATGTAGAGATGAAATAACAGAATGTAATGCAAGTGTAGACTGTAAGATTACAAATGTAAAAGCAGAAATAACTGAGGAATTAAGAAAAGAGATTGAGGTAGTAAAGGAAGACATTATTAATGAAACTGTAGAACAAATTGTAATTCCTAAAATTAAGACTATGACTGATGTAGTACATTCGCAACAGGATGCTATAAATGATATGAAACAAAGTCACTTAGAAATAAAGAATGATTTAAAATCAATTTGTGAAGAAATGAAAAAAGGAAAAGAAAGTTTGGTGAATGTAAATGATGTTGTGAATGCACTACAAAGGCAAGATGATTTAGATGTAACTACAGTCCGTCTGGTCTAAGTTGGAACATGACCTACTTGCGCTACCCCTCCCTGTGATAGGGGAGGGATGACAACTCCTCGCCACGGCTATCCGCGACTGCCTAGTCTGCGTCTGTCGGTAATACGTGTTTCGACGAGTGTACGGGCTGCTTATGTACCCTTAATATTGAGAGTGAAATATGGAAATGCTGGTGATGCGTTTAGTCCTGCTCATTGTGTTGACAATCGTATTGTTCCAAGCTGGTGTTGGAGGAAAGGGGAAACCTCTTCAATCTGATGCACGGGAAGTTGTATGTTTGGTACATAAGTGTTTTACTGATGAACTAGAGGCGTTGACATCGGGTAAACCAACAATGTCCGTGACACAGGTCATGGAAAGAACCGTCGCAGCTACTGGTGTATCTCACACTTCAATATACAGAATTTTGCAAGAAAAGAAGAAAGCAGACGAAAATGGGACCGCTGTTAGAACACCAAACGACCAAACAGACAACCGACAAGCACAACAGCCGCTTCATTTACAAAGGCGGCTATTCGTAGTACAATTTATAGGTCGTACACATCGCATTTCTTGCCCGAAAATTGGAAAGCTGTCTGTGAGCATGTGAAGCGCGTATAAGAAATGTACTGGGGAAAAGAATTAATGGACGACATATTGGACAGTTTCAACATAATTTTAGAAGACAGTTACTCTGAATTGGAAGATGCATGTGAAGACTGCGGATGTGATCCAGCATCCGATACCCATGAAGCCGAAGATCTTACCAGCTTACCGGTACCCTCCAAGGAACCCTTCTTGGACAGGATCTCTACACTGACGCTATCTAACAGCAGTTATTAAAGCGCTGCTCTCTGATAGCTGCGCTATAGTCAGGCAGTCAATCGCGCCGTTGCATGTTGCATGGAACCAATGCGAAATGGGATTAGGCAGTCTTGGAGTAAACACAAGAGGGCGGGCAGTAGTGCGTTCTCTCTCTAATTCCCATGTTTCAACATAAACCGAACGAACATGAAATCACACCACCTACATTTGACGAGGAGAAGGTAGACGATCCAAAACTCTTTGTTAAAGAGATGGAAGAGTATTTTAAAGTGAAAAGGATACCAAATGAGCTTAGGATGATGATAGTCAAGAAAAGCTTAAAAAACAAGGCATTAGAATGGCTTAGGTTAACACTAGCTGGTCATGAATTGTATAGCTCATTCAGAAATCGATTCCTATTAAGGTATTGGAGCCCAGCTAAGCAAAACCAAACTAGGGTAGAGCTAGCGACAGGTAGATATGATCCAACCAAAGGGTTATCGCTAGTCGATTATTTTATGAAAGTAGCCAACAAAGGAAAGCTATTAGACCCTAACCTGTCGGAAGCAGAGTTAATTACCAGCATAACAAGACATTTCCCAGACACAGTGAGAACACGGTTAATTGTTGCGAGGCCAATAGATTTTGCAGACATGATAGAATAATTACTGACAGCCTTCGAAACACAAAATGGTCAGCCTAATGAGCATAGACATAGGAACGGTCACCCAAACTCACCTATCTTAAACAGGAGCGCGACTACGAACAACCGGAATGAGAGAGAAGATAGAAATATTAGGAGAACCAATGACAGGGGGAGAGGGGCATACCATTTCCCACAACCACACAATCATGGTGAAAGGATGGAGAACACAAGACAGCGGTACCATGACACAATACCGAGGGGTGAATCGAGATACCGAACGCATAGATATGATCGGGGGAGACCAGGGGACTGTACCCATCAAGTGAATCACATACGATTCTGTAGGGAATACTTAAACAGCCAAAGGTCGTCATACAATAGGGGTTCACAACAAAGGGGCAGAAACCAATGGAACACCGACAACCTAAGACAACAGGAACAGAATGAAAATGTGCCGAATAGGACCGATGCTGCACAGAATACAGAAACAACAATCACCTCTAAAGCTCAGGAAAACTAAGTACAGGTCAACTTTGTGTCCCGGAAGTTGACCTGTGTGGCAGTAGGGGCAATATTGACCAACATTGTATAGGTATCTTGAGGAGACAGGCAAGTGAAAGGAAGGAAATAACCAATCCACCAATGATTAGGCTTAAGGTATGGGGTATCGAATTGCCAGCAATGATTGATACAGGAGCCAGCACATCAGTATGCGGCGAACAGCTATTCCAGGAATTCATAATGAAGAGAAATGCTGAATTCTTGCCTGTGTGTAGAGTGTATTGCAGCACAGCGATTGGCAAGAAAAAGGAACATGTTAAATACCAGGTAAGGCTGGTAATAGAAATTGGGAGCTGGAAGTTCGATTTTATTGCCCTGGTAATACCTAGACTAACAGCTACCCTAATCATTGGCAGTGATTTGCTTAATCTTTGGAGGTCGGTGATCGATTATGACCTACATGAATTTATTATCAAGGAAGGAACCTCAGAGTGCACCACGAAGTTCCTGGAGGAAGAAACATGCCAGGAGGAACCAGACCAGACAGGGATCCATCCAGATGAGCAGTTTTTTGTGGAGAACATCAATGTCGACAAGAATAGGTTGGTAGATCTAAGGATAAGTAAGGAGAAAACAGTTTGGACGAGCGAGGAGGCTACCAATGTTTGCAGCCATTGGATCTGCACAGAAGACGAATACGTTACCTTGAACAACTACCAACCTGAACCACTACCAACGGATGAAGAAGAACCGATGTCACGGCTAATCGACGAGAAGGTCTGGGGAGCACATGGTATCTCTGAAGAGGAAAGGAACCAACTTAGAAAAATATTAATTAAAAACAGGAAAGTTTTTAATAAAAAGCCAGGTACATGTAATAAGTATGTACATACTTTTAAAGTCAAAGATATCACCCCCTATTCACATAAATCCAGGCCCATCCCCAACTCCATCAGGGAGGAAGCTGACAGAGTGATCCAGAAAATGTTGGCAGATGGAATAATAGAACCGTCAGACTCATGTTATGTGAATCCAGTGGTATGGGTCCACAAGAAAGAGGGAAAATTGAGGATGACCATCGACGCAAGGAAAATAAATGTGCATACCTTGCCAGATCATTACAAGCCTGAGGGGGTAGACCAACTGATATCAAAATTGAAGGGAGGTCAACATTTTACTAGTCTTGACCTGACAGCATCATTCTGGCAAATTCCTCTTCATCCAGACGTCAGGAAATATACCTGCTTCCTGCACAAAGGAAAGATGTACCACTTTTTAAAATGCACCTTTGGATTATCAACCATTAGTAGTGCACTACTGAGGGCTCTTGACAAAGTTTTTGGGGATACTATCGAGGCTTTTGTAGCGCAATATTTTGTCGATTTTTTAATATACAGCAAGGTTCCTGAGTCACACTTACATCACATAGATTATGTATTGTCCAAGTTTCAGGAAAGCAACATGACCCTGAACTTGGAAAAGTGTGAATTTTTTGTCAAAGAGGCAGAATTTCTAGGCCACATCATTACGCCTTATGGTATACAACCTAATCCGGAGAGAGTCAAGGCCATAGAGTGTATACCACCCCCACATAACTTGAAACAGTTGAGAAGGTTTCTGGGCATTTTACAGTACCAGTCAAAATTTGTGATTAACTATGCTAAGGAATTAGTACCCCTTAGAGAACTGTTGAGAAAGAATACTAAGTGGGAATGGAATGCCGAACATCAGGTAGCCTTTGAGAAAATCAAAGAACTTTTTAAGCACAGTATTCTCCTGGAACGACCGGATCCAAATTCACCTTTTCTAATATACACCGATGCTAGTGTGCACTCATATGGAGCAATATTGGCACAAGAAGACGCAGATGGCAACAAACATGTGATTGTCACAGCTTCTAGATTTCTAAACAAGATAGAAGCCAATGCCTGCATAACAAAATTAGAAATAGGTGCAATCCATTTTGCGTTACAAAAGTTCAGGAAATATACCTACCATTATAAAATAGTTATATATACTGATCACGTAAGCCTGTCCTTCATCCAAAAATGCAAGCTAACCAACTCCAAAATCTCGAGGTACATACACGAAATAACAACGCATGACATAGAGGTCAGACATATCCCAGGCAAGGAGAACATCTTTAGTGACTTATTGTCAAGATTAAGATTGGAAAGTCACATACCCGAGACGATATACAATCCATACCATGAAATTAAAATCATGTAGATAAACAGTAAGGAAAGCAACAAAATCTTACAAGACTTCAAAAACATGGCGAAGCTACAGCAAGAAGACCTTGAATTGAAAAGGCTATTCGACAAGGCTCCAGACATAGTACTAAAATTGGAAGCCAAGATAGGGAAATTTAGGAACATCCTGTTTAAATTACATGGTCGCGATGTAAGGAAGTGGAAAATGATGGTACCAAATTCCTTGCAGGACAGGGTTATTTTGGCATTCCATCACTCGATGCTTCACTCTGGTACTGAGCGAACAATGCTTGCAATTGAGGAAGTACTATACATCAAACATCTTGGCAAGAAAGTCAGGAAGTTAATTTCCTCATGCAACCTATGTCAGAAGGCCAAGCCAATCAATGTAAGATACGATGTTGTTCCACAATCCATCGTGAGAAACAAGAAAAATGCATTGGTATGCAGCGATGAACATGGCGAGCTACCAACGGGGACAGATGGAAACAGATACATCTTTGTCATGTTTGATGTTTTCACAAAATTCACTAAGATATACCCCATTAGGAACATTAAAAGTAGGACTTGCCTGAACAAAATTGTTAAAGACTATATCCCAAAATATGGGAATATAAAAGCTATACCATCAGATAATGCAACAATGCATAAAAGTAAATTATTCCAGAACACCTTAAGAACAATAGGAATAAAATTATACTATTCTTCAACTTATTATCCTCAAGGAAATCCGACAGAAAGAATGATGAGAGATGTAAGTATATATTTCTACCTACTTTACCACAAAGACAAAACTTCCTGGACGGAAAAATGAGGGTACACAGAGGAGGTGATTAACCATTTGGTGAACCCCACGACCAAGTTCGCCCCAATCGAATTGATGACCAACACAAAACCCAAGAGATTGACAACTGACATTGACACTACGATGGCTGCTCAAAGGGAATTGACAGAGAAGGAAAAATGTCAATTGGTATTCAGAAGGTTACAGCAAAGGCAGAAAAAGGGAGAAACAAGGTAAAAAGATTTATCAGGAAATGGTCCCCACAAATTGGAGAAAATGTGCTCTTAAGAAGCCACAAAGCATCAAAGGCATCTGAGAAAAAATCTGGAAAGATGGAACTACTGTACACTGGACCACTGGTCATAACAAAACAGCTGGGTGACCATACGTATGAGCTACACAATACAAATGGCAAGTTGGTAGGAAGATATCATAAAAATAAATTAAAACCATACAAAGAAAGGACCAAATAGTCTTTGCCAACAAACATGTAAGGCAGGAATAGTAGAGATGATGGAAAATAATAATTTTTAATGGGTTACTTATAGAAGATTATGTTCAGATTGGAAAATACAACAAGAAAGAAAATCAACATAGTCATTGGCTATATTGACCACAAAGAACATTGTCAACAAAGACAGATGAGGACACTGATTGTCATTAAAGAAATGCATTATAGCGATGGAAAATAATGTGCTTTTGACATAAGGATGTCAGGGACAAAAATAAAAAGGAATCAATTGTGATCACAAAGATAAAATATTTTTGACACAAAGGTGTCGAGGGTGAATTGAGAAGAAAAATAATACAATTGCAGAATAATTATAAGTATAGAAGTTTTCTCTTATAGGGATAAGAGACAAAGAGGTGACAATTAGTGAGGTGAGGAAAATCATAGTCAGAAAAGCAATGCCCATGAATTAAGATGGATATAGCTAATGCTAAGCTTGAAGAAATGTTGAACTAAACAATAATGAATAAGAACCCAATTAAAAAAAAAAAATGGTACCATTAGTAACATCAGAGTTTAAGAATTGACTCAACGACCTGCCTATACATAATAAGCTTACAAGACAAAGAAGGCAAAGAACTGAATAAAATATTGCCATAAATGTTATCATAATCATTAGCTCAAGATTTGTATCCTGTTTTTCTCTCCTCATAACAGGGAACAGAAGTCAGAAGCCACACAATAAACCATGATACACTTAAATTATATTTGTGTCAATGTCAAATGAAAAATCTGAATATGTGGTGTATAATAACTGAACATATGTTGTATAATAACTGGATATGTTGTATAATAACTGAATGTGTTGTACAATAACTGAATATGTATTGTATAATAACTGAATATGTTATGTATAATAACTGAACGTGTATTGTGTAGTAACTGAATATGTGAAATTTATAAAGACATGCTGTGTCATGCCAAAACAAAAGACAACAACATAGGGGGAAGTATTGTATTGTGTTTCTAGATTGTAAATATAGGTGACAACTTGAAAAACAAAACAAGGGGCATGTGAGACAGAATATTAGAAGACCCCAAAAGAAAATCGTTTATGTGAATATTTGTTAAAAGTGTAATTTGTTTTTTGATGTTGGTATGAGTTGGTTAAATGACAAAAACGTGTTGCAAATGTTCATTGTTGTGAACAACTAAGTTAGTTTAAAGACATAAGTATTTCCATATTTGATTTTAATATATATGTATAAATATTAGAATTATATGTGTTCCATAATAAAAGTAAGGAAGGATGGTTAGGGATCGCTTCCCTAACAAGAAAGAAATATTTGATGGACGCATACGCGGATGCATACAAAAAAGGCGGTGCTACCTGAGGTGACGCCATAATCTTCCACTAGGGTGTGTATATTGAAGGTGAAAGGACACGTTTATGTAGTGTGAACATCGTAGAACATTTACCAGACTTTCATCAAGCTTTTGTTCCACTTTAAATAAAAAAGTGAGAAGATTTAAATCATTTAGAACGGTGCTAAGAGGAATAATTTAATGTAAAATATCGAAAAAGTGTTAATAAAATAATACATTGTGGTGAAGATACATCATGTGATTTTTCATTCCATCCGTTACCACGCCCTGAGATCACAAAGATTTCAATAGCTCAAAGACCCAATGAAGCATAATTATAAAAAATTGCACCAACAGTGTTGTTGTAATTAATTTAATTTAAAATGTGAGTTAATTAATTAATAATAATTAATAACATAACCAGAAAACAAGAACTGTCCACATGGGAACAAATCTTTATTTTAAAAAATAGAAACAGAGTATTTAATTTCGACATTCCTCAGAGAGACATTTTTAGTAAGTTCATTGAACCGCCACCAGAAGAAACACCAGAAGAAGCATCACCATCTGCACCATGAAACACCATGGAAACCCAGTTATTGTCTGGTTGATAATGGAGGAAAGTTAACCTTCGAAACGCGTCCCGGAAAAATATGTTGTAAGTGTTGCTCAGTGTTATTAATTAACTCACCTTTTAAATTAAATTCATTGCTTGGTCTGCTTCGTTTCTTGATTTTAATGCAATGGACTTCTTTGTCCAGGGACATTTAAGTCCCTGATTTATGCAACTCCTGTGCTGGATATTGACACTCTTATAGAGCATATCCATACTGGATAGGGCCAAATATGAAACACTTCAGGAGTTTGCAACAGAGTACACAATAGCATATGTCATAGACCTAGGGCATGCATCAAAGCAGGAGGAAGCCACCTTGAGCAATTTCTGTAACCTTCAATTCATCTTGTAACTCAGTAATAAGCGATTTTCACACCCATATTCATACAAATTTTCTGTGTTGTTTTGATACTGGAGGGGGTCCTTCCCTAAAATATTTGGCACCAGTAATGATACATTTTGTATAGATTTTGCTAAGTTACGTGGTAACACATTTTATACATTATTGCATATGTTTATAAGAAGGGATCATGATGGAGTGAAACTTTGATTGCAGATGAGTCCACCCATGATGATGACTAACTTCAAGCAAGAAGAGGAACACTGTTGGTAAAGTCAACTGCTAGATTCATTTTCCTGAAAATCGTTGGCCATCATTTGAAAAATAAATTCTCAACCATATGTGCAGTCTTGGCTCAGAGTCAGAAAATGATCAATAGAGAAAACAGTGTATAGGAAATATGACCTTCACACCCAAAGGAACAAGGGTGAGGAGCAATCATCAGAGATGCAGATGTCGGAAGTATTGTGCACCCTGTCTTCTGCCTTTTGGCAGACTGGGAGGACATATGTAGCAGCAACCCCTACTATCATTTAGCAAGTTTGCTACAGCTAATATGTCAGTTTTAAGGTGCACCACAGCATGCTAATATGTAGTTCACCTTTAGCTCATTAGCACCTTTAGCACCATGGGTACTTTGTGCTAATGTTCCCACAGCAGCAGGTATAAATAGACAGTAAGGGCAAAAGCGCTCAGTCAGAACTGGTTCTCAAAGCAGCATACCACATTAGTGCATGCTACCTTGTGAGCCAGAGTAAGAACTAGATAGACTCTCTTTTTGGTGATATTGCCTGTCACTCATTTACTGCCATTCCTCTAGGCCCCATAAATCGTCATGGTCTGGTTGTGTCTGCATGATGATCTCAGATAGTATTTTCAAGTTCAGTGAGCTAGCCCCACTCATGTGCTTAATGCCACTCAAGTGGAGCCGCCTAGACATTGGTGGCCACTGACACACAATCGTTACAGTATGATGAACCCAGCTCATGCCCTGTAAGTCACCTCCCCAGGGGAAGATCTCAGGACAAACAAGCAGTGCCATCACCAGCAGATTAGACAAAATCCGTGTACCAAACCTCCAATAGCTAAAACACGCAACCATGGATGATTCAAGGTCCACAACAGCAGACTCCAGGCAAGCAGTTTTAGGGTCCCATTACTGTTATTTATTATTGACTGTTGTGACTACTGCTACTGCTAAATACTCACAGTTAAAATAATAGCATAGCAGGAACTACAGATTATGTGAAAGTCATAACAATTTCATTAAAATACCAAAGCTCTTTGAAGGTTCATCTAGAAATGTTTTCGTCAAGATTTCCTGGCTGCAAATTTATGGACAAGGATCTCAAAGTCTTTTTTCCTGCAAAACTGTGGCATTCACTATGAATCTTGCCAAGCAAGAGATTCTGTTATCTGATTATATGTTTCTGAGAGTAGGTTCTATTCATTTTAAAACACTGACTGACCACTCTTTATTAGCCTTACTCATAGATGGTAGAATACTCATAAAAATTCTTTGAGTATTATGGGAACTAAGGAAAAGCACTGTTAAACTCTTTTCATTAATAAGTTTCAAACAATTTCCAGCTGAATACACATCTCAATAGTGCAAGGCCTTCAAAAGTTCTTTTAAATGAAAACGTTCCTTCATTAATGTAATTAATGTTTTTCCACACAATAGCCATGTGTAGGACATGATTGGAAAGGGTAGAGTGAGACTGAAAAATTGGATGCCATGACCAGGATTTGAACCATGGACCTACTGATTACCGTCCGGCTGCTCTAACCACTAAGCTATCATGACCAATGTGCCATATGACATTAAATTCCCCAACTCACTCGCATTATTCCCAGTAAACCACACAAGGAGATCTAAAGTTACTCTGAATTAGCATACCTTAATGGCCACTTACAGTGTTGCAAGTACTTAAGTTCCGGGCTTCTAGTTTAACCAACTATAAGGTCAATTAATATAATTAAAGTTTTTCTACACAATAGCCGTGTGTAAGACATGATTGGAAAAGGTAGTGTGAGACTGAAAAATTGAATGCTATGACCGGAATTTGAGCCATGGATCTACCTGCTACCATCCGGCTGCTCTAACCACTAAACTATCATGGCCAACGTGCCAATATGACATTAAATTCTCCAACTCGCTCACATTAATTACATTAATTGACCTTATAGTTGGTTAAGCTAGAAGCCCAGGACCTAAGTACTTACAACACTGTAAGTCGCCATTAAGGTATGTTATCTCACAGTAAATTGAGATCTCCTTGTGTGGTTTACCAGGAATAATGCAAGTGAGTTGGAGTATTTAATGTCATATCAGCATGTTGGCCATGATAGCTTAGTGTTTAGAGCAGCCAGATGGAAACCGGTAGTTCTGTGGTTCAAACCCTGGTTGTGGCATTCAAGTTTTCAGTCTCACTCTACCCTTTCCATTCCTTCCCATTCCATTCCTTCATTAATTCAAAAACTACATCATCTGCTGTGTGTTTAGAAATTATTATAAATTGTATAAAATCCATCAGTTGATAGTCCATCTTCATGAATATTATTTTTTAACTATAAGTGTAAGATGATAGGAATTTGTGATTTCAGGAGTAGAGTCTGCAATAATTGAGTAATACTTGGATACCTGCATTTCCTGTACTATTACGTTTAACATTTCTTTATAGATTGAACTCATTACAAATTGTCTTAGGCAAACAGTTTGTTTTCCTTTTCCTGAGTTACCATGTGTTTTGATGTTGCTTTTCAAGAAATCTCATATTGAGCTATAAGTTCTAAAAGTTCTATAGTTTCCATTTTCAGTGTAACTAAATATTTAATTGTCTTTCCACCTCAAAATCACTGTTTGGCATAAATCGAAAGTAGAATAGCTCCAAAGTGAAGAACTAAATTTGAGCTTTAACTCAAAGACTAGATGTTGATGTAGAATTCATAATGCTCTGGCAGTTGCATGGCCATTTGCAGCAACTAGCAGGCGTTGCTCTCATCTTTGTTAAATACGGTTTTAGACTCTCTTTTGTGTGTGGCTCTAGGCTGTAACCTAGGTTAGCCTGGTGGTAAATCCCTCACTATGTAAGTACCAATAAGGGGAGGAACCAGATAGTCCCACTTATGGTGCAGGAATGCTTTAGGGCTATGATTAGAAATGTTTCCAAATTAAAAACCATTTCCTGAAAACTACAATTTTTTAGATATGTTGCTTTATCTTGGCTCCCATAGTAGGTATGTATAAGACTGAGCTATTTACATGTTCCCTAAATATATGTTTGAATTTTAACATATGGTTTTATGAATTATTTTTGTTTTTTAAAAATAAAAAATATAGATGTCAGGATTCCATTTTTACTTTCCCTTCTCAAGTAAGCTGAGGAAATTTTGTATTTCACCCAAAAATTGGATACTGAGATTTCACCAAAAATAAGTTTTTGAGCCTCGTTAAATCCCTAAAAATGCATCTTAAGAAAAAAAAGCCCTTGTATTATTGAACACCATTACCCAAAAGAAAAATTTCTCTAAATATTAAACTTGATATTTAAGTTCAGCAATTTCCAAGGATGTGAAAGATTTGTAAGAAAATCCTTCCTTTGAAACTTCTTTATATGGAAAATGTGTCAAAAGTCTATATTTTCTCTGATAAAGTATAAATTTATGTCAAATGAATTCTTTTACTGTTGTTAATCTTGCTGAGATATTCCCTGTCATTAGTTTGAGT
The DNA here is from genome assembly GCA_030765045.1 of Tenodera sinensis. Classification (NCBI taxonomy): domain Eukaryota; kingdom Metazoa; phylum Arthropoda; class Insecta; order Mantodea; family Mantidae; genus Tenodera; species Tenodera sinensis. Next base: position 175,702,448 of record CM060962.1, on the reverse strand, counting down.
CTTCAAACCTATACTTATACTTTTAACTTATACTTTTCTCAAATGGCAAAGCATCATTCCTTTTTTTTTTTTCCCCTTGTGGTTATGTTTAGGGTTGCCAGATGTCTGGAAATTCCCTGATATACCCTTCATTTTAACTGTTTGTCTGGCATCCAGGGAGAATTTTTGAAAATTCTGTAATGGCCTACATTTTCAGAAAGAAACAGTGATTATTAGAAAATGAACTGGAAACTTGGAAAATAGAAATGAATAATTGAGAAGCATTTTTTCAAAACTTGATAGATGCAAAATTTTACGAAATTGAGTTATATATAGTATTGTCATAATTTTCACCTTCTGCATCGTTCTGTGAAATCAGATTTTGCAAAATTCGATTGTTGTCGTGTGCAGAAGGTAGGGAATATTAGCAGTTTTTTTCAAAACTCGATAGATGCACTTGCTCAGTTAAAGCAAAGGTCAATAGGTGCAATTTTATGCTTTTATGATCCAGAGAGTAGCAACCTGATTTCTATGAAATGCATGTTGGCATTGACTGCCATCTCACTATTGCGATTTTTGGAATTCTCAGTCACCGTGAACTCAGGTTGTGTGCTTGGATTTCACATTCATTTCTGCAAGCTCTGTTTTTTTTTTTTTTTTGTTCCATTTATATTCTGCCTTTAACTGCAGAGGTCGTATCGGCTGCCTTGCCTATTGGCAATGGTGTTACTCATTTAACAGTGGGTTTTTCAGTCTTTGGGGGTTTTTATGCGTTGAATTCTCACACACATTCACACTTTCATTCATACTTCCAGACTCAGGTAAGGATGAAGAATAATCTTGGTTGGAGAAAAACTTCTACCCATCCTGACGGGAATTGAACCCGGGACCCCTTACACAGCAGGCAGATGCTTCTACAAGCTTTGTTATACTTACATTACATTTTTATTCCTTGCTGAGACACTGCACTGTACTATGCACAAATGACAGGAGCTCAGATTGTGAAACTGTACCAGTCTTAGAATGCGCGGGAGGCAGGAATTGCAAAAACAAGGAAAGAAAATCAAAATGCAAGTCAAGGAAAGCTCATACTCCAGCAATTACAAGTTCACATGATCTCGAGTGCACTCCATGAAATCCTAAAAGTAAAGGGCAGCTGATTTGCAGCTGATTTAACTTCATGATATAAGTGGATTTCACCAACACCTTTCCATGCTCAACAAAATACATCAAGATAAATTCCTTATGAAATATATGAGTATTGCATCTCCTAATTGCAGAGTAGTGAATAAAGAGGCTGCAAATAGAAAACAGACTGTTAGCATTAAATACAGTGTGAGAACTAATGATGGCCGAGTATTGTCAGTACATGCTGGAACCTTCCACGGAATCACAGGGGTCTCAAAAGTTAGATTATCTCTCCTGGCTAGAAAATTTCACTTATCTGGGAATGTGCCAAAGGAAACCAGAGGAGGTACAGAACAGGAACATTACAGAAGGGCATTACTTTTTGTGAGGTAGGTGTCACATGGGGGATTCCACCGTAGTGGAGCCTCAAGACAAATTCCATTCCAGGACAAGTCCTTTACTGGCTCAAGAATGAGATAAAGGGCATTACTGCTGCTATAAAGAAAGACATTAAGAAGTACAGATGTAGAGAAAGCCAGTATGGAAGAGCAAAATCAATTAGAGGATATTTATCTCCAGAACTTAATATCAGAAAAATGTGGACCAGCTTTTGCAATGAAAGAAGATTAAGAAAACTACCAGTCTGCTCATTGTCAAAATGTTGTTGTTAGCTAATGCTGGATTTCTGACAATGAAGTCATTAATCCTCTTGCTCTCCAATATTTTTCACTGATGGATGGGGCACTAGAAGTGGCTGGGCATATTTGAAGGTGGTCTCGGTCCATTTCCTCTTGCAGATCACATAGAGGACAGAGTGGTGAAGAATATATCGCAATTCTGTTCAAATGTTTTGCCAGACAATCATGTCCTGTAATCAACCTGAAGGTTGCAACTGCTGTTTTTCGAGGATACTCAGGAATCATTGTTTGAATGTTTGGTAGTTCCCATCTTTTATTTTTTGATTTTTCATAGTAATATTTTGCAATAACTTTTTTAAATTCAGAGTTGACTAATCTTTTAGCTGCATAAAATGGTAAATTAACTATAGATTTTTGTACACCGCTGGTACCCTTTTTTGCAAGAAAATCAGCTTTCTCAGTACCACTCAGTCCACAGTGAGCTGGTATCCATTGGAAGACTAGGTGTTTTTGAAGTGCTGTTAGATGGCTAAGCATCTTCCAACATTCTATAATAGTTTGGTTTTTTGGTGACAACTTGGAAGTAATTGCTATAATTGCTGCCCTGGAATGTGAGCGAATAACTGCTTGCTGAAAATGTGAAATTCTGTACAAAAGATTTTGTAGGGCCATTCGAATTGCTTCAATTTCTCCATCAAAGTTAGTAGTTCCATAACTTAAAGATTTGTAATAGGAAAAGAGGTGACATGTGACTCCAGCACCTGCTCCATCTTGGTTTGATATCAATGATCCATCAGTATAAATATGGAGCCATTTGTGTTCTGGAAATCTAGTATGGATTGTCTCTAATGCCAATAATTTTAGAACACTAGTTGGAATATCACTTTTTTTAACTTCTTCTGTCAGGTGTAAATAATATGTGATGTCTAATGTATGTGTTGGATTGACTTTAGATATGAAGTTTTCCTTTGAATTAGGAAGGTGTACATCCTTCTTGATGTCTTGAATTTTAGAAAGAAAGCTCGCCTGAGTCTTTAGTGTATGTGTAAAATTTCTCTTGTGCCATGTATTGAATGGGAGTCTGATCAACTTTTCGTGTTGAATAAGAGCCGCTTTTTCTATTTCATATTCAATGGGATATTGGTTGGTTAGTATTTCCATAGCTGCTATTGGTGTGGTTTTGATAGCACCTGTAATTAATCTCAGACTTTGGTTTTGAAAGATTTGAATTTTTTTTGTGTTTGCTGTTACAAGAACTTTGCTGCAGTAAGTAAACAATGGTTTTATATATACATTATATGTTGTGTTAAGCGTTGCTCTGGAACATCCCCACTTCATTCCTGTTAGACGTTTTAACAGTGAAAGGCGCCTCTCTGCTCTTTGTATTACATTTTCTATTTGTTTTGTCCATGTAAGTTTGGTATCAAATGTAACTCCTAAATACTTTGCTTCCTTTGTTTCTGGTAATTGTTGACCCTCAAAATTTAGTTTTATTTTTAGTGGTTTTTTTCTTAGTGAAAAGATTTGGTAGTTTGATTTTGTTGTATTAACAGTCAAAATATATAAATACATATTTTACAACTTCTTCAATCTTTCATTCCATATACCACACACTGACATGACCTGCAAAATGGGACTGATGAAGATTAAGACAGGGGCAGATTTGGAAAAGAGAAACAAATTAAGAACCATGGACAGACTGCACAAGCACTAATAAAGGTTAAAACTTACTTATTCATATTGTTTGAAATTTCTTTGTGTGTATTCAATATGTTTGTTATTTAAGTAAAACAAAATATATTGTTATTGTGAATGTAGCAGTAGGTACTTAGTTTCTAAGCTTGCACCTAATAAACCAATCCTTATAAAAATTAATATGTTGGTTGTATAGTACATTATGTATTATAAAAAGGTGAAAATAAATAAAAAATAATAAATACATAAATAAAAAGCAATAAAAACAATAAATGAAAAACATAACAAAACTTAATATGCTAATTTCTCGCTCACGCAGAAAAGTTGATCAGCATCTATCAGTTTTTTAAAAAACTCGGCATTTTCAAACCCCAAATTTGCACTAGTTAAACTTTGCTATTTGTTTCTTTTCACATTCAATGAGACAGTCTCAGGAAGGAGAATTGAATGATTAATATAGTTGCTGTGTTAACCAATTCGTATTGATAATAAATGGAAAAAAACGTTTTTCTCAGAAATGCATTATGTGCATGTATCGAGTTTTGAAAAATTGCTCCTCAATTAGTTATTAGCCACAACTGCAACTTCTTATAGCAATATGGCTACACCAAGTACAGCCAAGAGCATACTTATATATTAGTAACATGGAACAGAAATTTGCAATGCATTTGTACTCTGAGGCAATAGGTTGGTGTTCTTTAAAGGCAAAGAGATGCTTCATTGTCACTCCTCCATTTGCAGTTTTGTTATCAAAGAATAAGGATGTGGAAAGTAAACATCTGAGAAACAAAAATTCACAACATTCTGCCAGTATTTTAATATTAAAGGTTCTTCCCGGACAGTAAGTACATTATATTAGCAATGGAGCAAGTTTTGCATTTCAAATTTTTCATCACCATACATCATACAAATCCATGAAAACAGTATCATTATATGTTTGAGTTATTTTAGTATGGTTAGGGATAGAATAGAAATGTTTGTAACTGACAATACAAACACAAATTTTGGTGGCGTAAGTCAACCAAAGAGAAAAATGTGTTCACCACACTAAAACCATATTAAGATTAGTTCTTTAGATAAGTATGACTATCTTTTATGATCACATTTAACATTGTATGTCTCAGAATTTTAATAAAATATAAATGCATTTATCTATATGCCTGTGAGTACTCGTAAATAGCATTTAAATTATAATGTTATATTATTTTTGCATGGACCAATACTGTCCCACATTTTTATCAAATATCCTACAGTCTTTGCCGTTGTGTCGTTCATTACCATAAAATAATCAGGTAACCCTAGTCATATTAAAAAAATCACATAGTGACATGCTGTTTAAAAATTTGACTATAGCTTTACCCACTGTACGTAATGAAATGTGTAAATATTAATTGAAAGCTTATTTCAATCAACAAGAAGTAGCTAGAATAATGTTGTATTGTATTGTGTTTATTTCATCCATAGAAATATGATACATATGTTATAGAACATGTCAGTTTAAGATACAAAGAAAAATATTTCAATATACATAGATGATTATAAATGCAGAGATATAAGATTCAATACAAATTTAAAATACAAAAACAGACAAATAAAAAGTATAAATTATTATTTATTTATGCCAACAAGCTTCCTGCTGGTATTTTTAAACACACAAGCCGTGTGTGGGCAATGTTTAAGAGGTTGAATGTTTCAGTTTTTTTAGTTTCTTCAAGTTATAAAAAAAATAATAATTTATAAAGGTACAATTTACCCTACTTCATGATGTAGGAATTCATCTACATTATAAAAACTATAGTCCAATAAAAAACTAAATAACATCTTTTTCAATTTATGTTGGGATTCAATACCACTTATATATTGGGGTGGTTTGTTATATAAATGTTGTTGTTAGCTAATGCTGGATTTCTGACAATGAAGTCATTAATCCTCTTGCTCTCCAATATTTATTGAAGAGAGCAATAGCAGTAATAGTAACCACTTTTTAGAGAGCACCATATTTTTATGTTTTGGTGGTCACATCGCTCTCTCACAACCCCCAGAATGTCTGGAGGACCACACCTGTCGTTGGTTTACGAGTCTCACCGACCTGACCGGGAGAATTATCAAAATAAATTCACCAACCATATCCTCTGATCACCAATCAGAGGACGTATTACATGCCATGACAGGTCAGCATGTTAGGGGTTAAGATTTTATAGGGAAATGGAGAGGTTGGAAAAATAAAGATTCCCCAGCCCTCAGGAACCCTAATAGCTTCGGGGTCGGAAGAGAACAAGAGATGACCAAGGTAAGGTCAGATAGAAAAGTTACAGTGAGGAGCAAAACACCAGTAAGTGGAAGTAATGTTCTGCTCAGCTTGGGTACCTTGTGGTTCCTATTCACATATCCCCTAGACGGAGACCCCTGAGTATGATTCAGGGGTAGAACAGCATATGTGTAGCTTTTGCAAGAATAGATTTTGTGTTAAGAAGATGGAAACAATAAAGTGAAACAAGTGAAAGATTGAGAGGTAGAACTGGAACTTAAAATTCAATGCCACAGCTGGGACTTGAACCACAGACCTTCCGCTTGCCAGGCAGGCGCTCTAACCATTGAGCTACTGTGACAATCTGCCAGAATGGCATTAAATTCTCAAACCAGCTCGTATTTCCCCTGGTAAACCACAAAGGCAGTCTCACATCAGAGACAATTACCCCAATACTGAATTACTATTGTAAGTACTTTATGTCCCAGGATTAAATAATCTTCATCAGATGATAATTATTATTTATTCATGCCAACAAACTTACTGTTGGTGTTTTTAAACACCCCGTGTGTGGGCAATGTTTGAGAGGTAGAACTGGAACTTAAAAACCCAATGCCACAGCTGGGACTTGAACCACAGACCTTCCATTTACCAGGCGGGTGCTCTAACCATTGAGCTACTGTGACAATCTGCCAGAATGGCATTGTATTCCCAAACCAGTTCGTATTTCTCCTGGTAAACCACAAAGGCAGCCTCACATCAGAGACAATTACCCCAAAGATGACCTACTAATGTAAGTACTTTATATACTTATGTATGAACTGGTTTGAGAATTCAATGTCATTCTGGCACATTGTCACAGTAGCTCAATGGTTAGAGCACCCGCCTGGTAAGCAGAAGGTCTGTGGTTCAAGTCCCAGCTGTGGCATTGAATTTGTAAGTTCCAGTTCTACCTCTCAAACATTGCCCACACATGGCTTGTGTGTTTAAAAACACCAACAGTAAGTTTGTTGACATAAATAAATAATAAGTGAAAGATTGTTGAGCTATATTTATAATATTAGCTTCGCTTACTTAAATTTAAAAGCAGAATATGTTACAGAAGCTAGTGTTTCCATCCTCAGCCTGGTTGTGACCGGTAACTCTGGAGACAGGATTACAGATTGTGGTTGCAGAAATGGCATCATCTGGTCTTCTAGTGATGATACTGTCATGTCGGCTGAAAGCCCGGGGCGCCGCTAGTACAATTTGTTTGTCAGGGTCTGAGCTCTGCTGGCATCAGGAATGGGCTGGAGGCACTTACCTGCCTTAATGACCCATCCTCCAGCAGGACAACAGAGCCTATGGAAACAATAGCTATTGTGTGTCATTCTCTGTCTAGACTGTTCCCCTATTTCACTCCGGAACAGTCGACTTCCAGAACTCTCTCACTATATGGGACACTATACAAGGGACCTGCCCATGCCCAGAAGGAGAAGTTGGTCCAGTCATTCTTGTAGTGAAGTGTTGGGGTGAGTTAAACGTTTACAAAGCGTTCAGTGGACAGCACCTATGAATCATGCCAAGTAGCAGTTCAGTGTGAGTTGTAAACTGACAGTTCTTTATTGTGATTCAATTCGACAGTTGTTCTGTTGCTCTGAGTTTGTACAATAGTGTAACATTAGTACTACGCTGACTAGAAGGCAGTAAAGTGTGATTAGCAGCAACTGATGTTTTCTCATTTGTTACAATACCATTGAGGTTGTTTAGTGGCAGGATTTGAAAGTTCATAACATATTCCTTCCTTTTGATGATGTGGATGTTTCCCAAGACTTTCAGTTCTGCGGACGTATTGACATTTCTCAATAGTCACCTCAGCATATAGACCATGCCACTTCTGCAACCACCATCTGTGATTCTCTCTGCAGTGTTACCAGTCGAACCCAGGCTTTGGACTTTTCAGTAAGTGAAGTTAGTGTCAACAATCTTTCAAGTTTTGTAAGAATATTTTGTAGAAGAGCAGGCATAGAGAGAAATCTTAATGTAACACATCAGCTTTCTTATTACAGCACAATTAAAGAAATATATATATAAATCTGTAAAGCTTGTTAAAAATGCTTCTAAAGTTTTTAAATGCTTAAAAGAGTATTATATGGCTAAAATCCCAACTCCATACACTTAGTTGATGTTGAGAGAAAGAAACATGAACATGGACCTTTTAACATTCGCAGATAGCCTTAATTAACCTCTTAATATTTTATTTTACAAGGATGCATGTTTCTAAACTATTTATAACAGGGCATTGGCATGTACCACTCTACTTTAATGATTTAAGGATTTTCAAGTATGTCTTCAGTTACTCTTTGGAATCACAGGTACAGAATACGGGGTTGACAAAGTTCATTGGAACTACCTCTGTACTCAATTTAAAACAAATTAGCATACTCGAGTCAGGAAGTATTACTCATTTACCTGTTTTATTTACTACATTATCAGCCCAACATACCTTTATGACTCCCTGATTCATCCTGAAGACTGCAGTGTTGTTACATCTACCTTGTGAGATTAACAGATGCCACTGTTTATATGTGCTACTGCACCTTCCCCTCTTTTCTGACAAAAATAAAAATAATAGTCTGGGGCTCCCCTTCCACATGATAATCTATTATCTCTTAAAATTGTTTCTGTCTAGCATGATAGTGTTCGTGTTGAATTCACTTTGCTCAGCATGGGGCAGAGGCTTCAAACCAAGCCAGAAAACATTGGGCATGTTCATAATTAATCACATAAAGTACTATCCAGGAAATGCCATTCATACTTAAAAAAAGAAACACGACCTGGTATTTAAACATATTTTTATGAAAGCTTATAACGACAATTTATTTTTACTTTATTTCCAATGTACATATTTACAGTAAGTAGAGGAAGTATTATATTCCACCCAAAAATTTAATACCAAGGTTTCACCAGAAATACATGCTTTGCAACTCACTGAATCAAACGAAACCACTTTTTAGAAAAAGGAGTGCATGCCTGCACAGCATAACTGTGAACAGCATAACTCAAAAATGAAAAGTCAGTTAAGCACCAAACTTGGAGTTCCAGACCAGCATCTTTCAAAGATCCAACATGACGATTTTCAAATAAATCTGCCCATTCCAAATTGCCTTTTACATCTACAATTTTCCAAGTATTTTTATTTCTTAAAAAATGCCACTAATGATTTAAATTAGGTTACCATATATTTGTGATATCTTCAAAACAAGAAATATATACCCTAAACTTTCTGGGAATAGCCTCTGAAGTGCTCTTCATTCTGAATGGTAAACTATAAGAAGTAGGCAAAATCTTACTGCACAGAGTGTAGATTTGGTTAAAGCACACGATTTATGTTAAATAATTTTTGTTTCTTTTTCGTGGAGTTAACAGCTATTTCTGAGCTTTCCATATTATTGGTTGGAATTTTTCTAATCTAGGTAGGTAGGCAGGCAGGTACAGTTTGTTCACCAGCTGAAGGTCCCTGGTAGGAGTGCAGCCAGCCACTACGTCAGTAAACAATTCCCAATAAACAATGATATCGCGAGTAGGTTCTGCTTCTAATCATCTTTGTGACCAAACCAGGAGTGCATATTCACGCCAGATTAAAGTAAAGAAATCGCTCAAAATATCACAATTTAAATGTTATTTTCAGTTCATGCAGTATATTTAGTTTATAACCCTTTCTTGACCATTGGGACTTTCCAGTCCCGTCTATAAAAACGGTCGCTAACAACACATTGGCAGCATTTTGTTAGCATCTGACCATCGGGATTTGTGCGTCCCACTTCTGTACTTCCTTCAAATCTGTTGTAGTTTTGCTGTCAGGTGACAGATGTCAGTGAAGTCCGGTTCCTTTTCACCTGGTTCATATATGGACGTGAACAAAAATGCTACCAATTCATTTGGTTTTCTTTGAGTTCTGTGAAGATATAATTACTTTTTATTACATGTGGCTTCAAGATCACATATTTTTGAACATGTATTTATATAATTACGCAATGTTATGAATGCTATGAAAGAACAATATTCAAATTTCTGTGTGGGACTTACAAGTCCCGATGGCGTTTAGTGCACTGTGGACTTTGGTTACATTGGCAGCACCTCGTAGCAGACTAGCGTATGCTTTGCAAGCATTTCGTGTGTAGCACGCTTTTGTCAATGCAATGCCAAGGAGACGGTTTGAGGAATTTCTCAGTAATTTACATGTAAATGATAACTTAGCTAGACCAAAGGACTACAAAGATAAATTATACAAAATTCGTCCTCTCATATTGCTAATAAACAATTTGCTTCAACCTACAATGTAACTAGATCCCTAAGCATTGAGGAATCAATGATTTTATTCAAAGGGCGCAGTACTCTCAAACAGTATAATCCTATGAAGCCCATCAAACGAGGGTACAAATTGTTGTGTTTAGCAGACCAAAAGGGGTTTATTTCAAAATTCTCAGTATATCAGGGCAAGGATGAGTTAGTTGATGAAGGGTTAGCTGAATATGGTCTGGGAGAACGAGTTGTTTTACAACTTTCTAAACCATTGTGTGGGAAAAGGATTCATTCTGTACGTTGATAATTATTTCACATCCATTGCTTTGCTTGAACGACTCAAAATAGAGAATGTCTTGGCCTGTGGTATGGTTCGTGCATATCGCAAAGGGCTACCTATCTGTGTGCCTGACAACTCTTTGTCAAGGGGTAATTATGACTATCGCATATCAAATATTGGTATAAGTTTCTTCAAGTGGATGGACAATAATTCTGTTTTGCTAGCATCCAACTATCATGGCACAGAAGAAACTATAGTACACAGAAAGAAACCTAATGGCACTAAAATTGAAGTAAAATATCCAACTATTGTGAAAGACTATAATGCAAATATGGGGGGAGTTGATAAAGCTGATCAATTGCGTGCCCTTTACTGTGTGAATAGGAAATCGAAGAAGTGATGGCACAGATTGTTTTGGGATAATTGATATTGCCTTTGTAAATGCATACATTATCAATAATCAACTATTTGAAAAAAATGACTGTGTTAGAATTCAGAAGAGCTGTTACTCAAGGACTGATTTCTAAAGCAAAACTGCCAAGGAAAAGATCCTGCCCAAAATCCACAAGTCCCAAAGTGTCACAGCCTGAAAGAGGAAAGGGTACCTGCCTACTCTGTACCTGCTGATGTAAGATTGGGGAATAAGGGTCGTCACTGGCCAGTTTTTACACCAAGTTGGGGAAGGTGTCAGGTTTACAGCTTACAAAAGATAGAATCTTGGCCTTATTCTATTTGCATGATGTGCAATGTTCATCTATGCTGTAATGAGAAGAAAAACTGTTTTATAATGTATCATGATGTTGAGAAGGAAAGAAAGTGCCCAGTGTATAAAATTTGTGTAGAAGTTTTTTTTTTTCCCAACATTAGCCAATAAAGAAATAAGATGGTAATCTGGTGTCTGTATTTCTTTAAATCTTAGATGTTCTCTTGGTATTCAAATACTGTAGTATGTATAGTGGCTTTATAGTAACTTTTTATTCTGCCAGAAATGCTATGTAAATGTTTGTATGGTGAAACCAAGGCACGTTTAGTGCCCAATGGGACTTTCAAGTCCCGGGAATTTTTTTTCATTAAGTATTAATTTTTTCAACAAAATATTATATACTATATTTAAACTGCTCCATACCAAAGCCAAATTAAAAAAAATATATACCAAAAAAGACTTAATTCTAGTAGTGGTCAAGAAAGGGATAAAGCGTAAGAAATGTTTTCAACTACTCTGTCTCTTTCCCACTGATGATTTTCTATATTTTTAAAAAACACTGCGAGTACGTTTCGGTCTTGTGATATATCCTTGAGCGTTATATCGTGCAATTCCTGTAAGAATAAGTCAGCTGTTGCATTTCTCTAAGTATTCATTTTACCTTGGCCCAAACTAGTTCTATGGAATTGAGATCACACATGTATGGGGACAAGTAAGCGACAGTGTGGCCCAATAAAACCAAAATAACCAATTATAACTTTTAACAATTGAGGAAGAATTCAGCCTAACAACCTTTCATTCCCTTCTGCAGCTTCAAAGAATGAAGTACATATTAAAATTTCGCTCAGTTAAGTAATTGTTCCTGCAAGTACAGGTAATGAAAGTAATAGAAAAAAGACTGTAATACCTTTAAGAGCCTCTTTAGGTTTGTTTGATTCAGGCTTCCTATAAAGATCTGTTTTACACATAGAACTATCACTTTGAACCCCTTTGTTCTACAACCACAATATCATAGCAGATTTCACAGCACTCCTAGGTGGAGGATTATCTACTTCTACATTACTTTTACCATTACCTACTTCAGAAACAAAGGTTTTACAACTGAAATTAAGAGAAACTAGCAGTGAGTAAACATAACGCGAATAATATTGGAGGTAAGTTGGCAACATAACCAGCAGAACAACGATTTCACGGATGTTTACGAAACTAGGGTTACAGTGCGTGGAATGTCACTCCCCTGCCCCTCATTCCCCTTAGATCATGAGGTGGTGAACAGACAGTAGGTGGGTCAGTGGGTACACAGGTAGGTGGGTCGGTGGGTCGGTCGGTCTGTCAGTCGGTCGGTCTTGCTTTTCTTGAATATACATGCATTTCTTTATTCTGAATTTATTTTTTATAACTTGTAAATTTTTAAGACACATCTTATTCATCAAATAATGTACATGTCGTTAAATCACTGAATTTATACCAAATGTAGGTTCTGTGGTACTAATCATTTCGGAGATATTCACCGTTATTGGTTTGAAATTTCAAATACTTTATACTTTTTGACGTTTTAATTAGTCATTCATTTGTTTGTTGCAGTCAATTAAAGAATTTGAAATTTCAAACTCACGTTTTAAAGATATATCAATTCAGCCTTCTGCCCTTCCTTGTGTGCATGCACAAAGAAATATGTAACGAAACCATTTCTGCAAACGTTTATGTTGATTAAAATGGAGCAGATAGAATAATAAGCCTTTTTAAGAATAGATTGCAGAAGAGTGAGTAGAGAAATTCAATGGAGTGCAACACATCTGCTGCCTCCAGGTTAATCAAGAAGTAATTGGCTACAGAGTTACACTGTGCGGAAATAGCATTGAAATGTTTATTTATGGTAACAAGCCCTTGCGATTGAAAGAAAAGAGAGGAAAGAAAAAGGAAAACCGCCCGCTTATGCCCGTTACAAGACGCGTTGGAAAGTTATCTATAACCCTGCAGGATTGACTATTTAAAACAAACGCCACGAAAAAAACTAACTCCACGTCCACTATCTTAATGAGTTCTATATTCTTTTTGCATTAAGTTTATAATACACATTTTAAGGCTTCCCGGTAATACAACAATATTATACAAAATACAGTCAAACAAATCGGATTTCACAGAAATCGCAGAAAATTCGAGATATAAACTTTATTCCATTCGACAATACGTCAAATATAACCCCTAGCGCAACAGCCCTTACGGGCGATAGCTTGCCATCCAGCCGCTGCGTCCCCTACCTCTGCGCACTACAAGCGTCATGAGTGGATTGTAGTACTGGAGGGTGGGACGTGGTCAGCGCCCCGAGCCCTCCTGGCTGGTTATGCGGCCTTCTTTATTAAGTAGCTCCTCCGTGGACCTAACGAGGCTGAGTGCACCCCGTACCAGACCTCCCAGCGGGGGAAAAATCTCCACGCCGAACCCGGGTCCTCCACGCCAGAGGCAGGCGCGCTACCACTGCGCTACGGAGGTGGTCAGATCAAAGAGGGCGAGTTTTTTAATTCAACGGAACGATGAGCGATGGAATCCACCGATGGAATTGCGAAGGATATATTTTCTATTGAATTGCAAGGTGACACTGCATGCCGTTTATATCCTGTTAACAGGAGATTCATGTGTTCATTTAGAACTCAAATCAGGTGCAGCTTCTATTTTCAATTAACTGACTAGTTGTTTACAATTCAGTAGGTTATGGAACTGTCCATCGGTCTGTCGGGGGCGATGGAACCGATGGTTAAGCGCTGCATTCAGCGCTGATGGTGGATCTCAGCGATGAGTCAACGAATTCCTGACTGATGTGCATGAGCGTGCTCTAAATATAAAAACACGCCTATACGATATTTTAATCGAAATCGTTTGTTATTTTGAGAAAATAAAAAGTACCGAAACATTCGTGCCTAAAATATGAAGATTTAGAAGCGGAAGTGTATTGATAATGTTTGCGTTGCATACCTCGGAGAGGCTAAATTTAAATAGCAAGTTTATCGTTTTTAGGTAAGCTATTGTCGCACACACATGCACAGAGAGAGAGAGAGAGAGAGAGAGAGAGAGAGAGAGAGAGAAAGAGCGCGAGAGAGAGAGGGAGGGAGAGGAAAGTAAATGAATATGTTGTTATTTAACGACATTGCCAATTGCCAGGATCACATCAGGGTCGCCGGTGTGCCGAAATTTTGTCCTGCAGGATTTCTTTTACTGCCGGTAAATCTACTGACATGGAGCTGTGGCTTTTAAGCACACTTAAAAACCATCGGTCCAGGCCGGATTTGAACCCGCGATCTTGGGATCAGTAGGTCAGCATCTAAACAACTGAGACACCCAGATCGACAAGGAAGAGGGAGAGAAGAGGCACCATTAAAAAACACACTCCTATTTTATATTTAGAGACCTCATAAGGTATATTTCTAATGAAAACTCTGAATCGAACTTTTGGTTGAAATACAGTATTTCCTCTACCTACTATAGGTAGGTAAGTGCTAGAGAAACTAAAAATGATGCTATCACTGCCCACACCATAAACCTGTTCAATGTGTTTAGTTTTTATGAGCTATTTTATTTTTTGCAGTGTAAGCCATTGTAGACCGCCTCCTAGCGCAATTGGTAGCGCGCTTGCCTCTAGCGCGGAGGACTCGAGTTCGATCCCGGTACCAGTATAGGGATTTTTCTCCCACTGGGAGTCTGGTACGGGGTGCACTCAGTCTCGTTAGGTCCCTGGGAACCAATTGAGGGGCTACTTGATGCAGAAGTAGTGACCCCAGGTCGAGAAGGCCACATAACAGGCCGGGAGAGCTCGGGGCGCTGACCACGTCCCACCCTCCAGTACTGCACCCCCAATGACGCCTGTAATGGGCAGAGGTGGCAGGGCGGCAAGCCTTGGCCCTTCATGGGCTGTGGCGCTGGGGTTTAGTGTGTAACAAATGAATGTTTTATTTTGAGTGCGCTGTATTAAATAAACAAAGCATAAATAATTCTGGCAAATGATTTCAACCAGACCCATTTTTTAAAGCCTCTTCTCTAATATGCACACAGAAACCTCTAATTTTAATCTGAAAGCTGTAACATAGGTATCATGTCGCTTTAATGTTTACGATAATGTACAAGTAGGTAAATTGAATATCTACTTTGAAAGCTCATGGAACCCAAAGTAAGTTAAGAAGTACCTCAAGCTACCCCGGAAGTAATTTTGGAACATATTATCGCCACGTGCACAGAATGTTTCGACCAAGTTTGTGAACATTGAAATCAACACGCTATTATACAGTTTGTTAATGACATTTGACATAAATTGAACCTGTCATACCTGGTGAGTTTTGTCATCACAAAGGGATGATAGATTACTAAGCCTGCTTCTTAAAGAACAGCAGCAAATAGTAATGTTAAAGTGTAACAGCATCTACAGGGTCATCAGATTAAGCGGCCACGACCTTATCACCATCTGGTTCTCGGGCGTACGTCACTCGCCTGCTGAAATTACAGTTCCGCTATTGCGTCACCTCACTCACGCCGTGAATGACAAATGAAGGCAGTAGCTGACTTGGCGGTTCTCAGTCGTGTGTTAATATAGTTATGGTCTAATTTAATACAGAACAAAGAATTTGTATTTGTTGCAACTGTATAAAAAGCGAATCTCCGTCTCTGGGTCGTAGAGTATTTCGGGAACGTTTTCCTGATACTGATCCGCTTGACGGAGATACAGTTCATAAAATGCTCAAGAAATTCAGAAGTACGGGATCAGTGCTAAACCGAAGCATTAAATCGAAAACGTCACTTTTAACAGTCAAAAAGATTTATATCAGCGTGCGGTCAGAACGTTCACAACGAAAGTCTCTCAAACTTAGCACAGCAAGCAGGCGTCAACTATGGGTCAGCGAAAACGTGTGTTTCAACAAGACGGGGCTACAGCACATACAGCTCACACTTCTTTGGATGCAATTGCTGACATATTTGGTGACAGAGTAACAGTGAAGGGATTTGACCTGCTTGTTCCCAAACCTCGCTTCCTGCAATTTTCACTTATGGGCCAATTTGCAAGACAAAGTGTTTAAGTACAGGATGATTCAAAAGTGCTTTTACAAAGTTTGGGGATGTTTTCCTTACACCAAAACAAGAAAAAAAGTTCAAGTAAACATTCGTTTCAAAATCCTTCATTTTAAATTAAGTTCAAAATGTTATTAATGAAATAATTTCAAAGTGACGCATTAATCTGTTTTTTGACTTCAGCTTGTTAGGAAGTGTTCAAAATATAAGCTCAAAATATCCTTCTCTTGCATCTACATATGCTTGCCTGTTGATGAAATGAATATTTTGTCATGGTTGAACAGAGCACTTTCCTGTAGCATTTACACAATTGAAACGTAGGTACACTTTCAGTTAACTCACTACCTGTACACAAATGACAAGTGTAAACAAGTATCCATTCCAACACATCGTGATATACAGTCCCAGCCTTCAATGAATGACTACAAAGATAAATGAAGTCATTGGAAAGTCATTGTATGTAAACTTTCACTAATAATTACTTATTTATGCCAACAAGCCTAATGTTGGTGTTTTTAAACACGTGTGTGGGCAATGTTTTAAGAGCTGGAATCAGGACTGAAAAATGAAGGGCTGTAAAATATAAACCTAGTAAAATAGTAAAGACTAATCCTTGAGTTGCTTTATTATAATTATTTTCCTTTTCCCGTCTACCGCACGGATTTAAAAAAATAGTGCAATTTACTTTTGAGACCCCCCTCATATAAACTCGCTCTTTCTGCCAGCAATTCAGTAGCAACTGAGGGACCTAGGAGAGTTATACATTGCCATTGATGATGCTTGCCATAGCTGCAAGTGAAACATCTGGGAGAGTGAAGGAGCCCAGTGGACCACGGCCTCTTAGCCTAGAAGCATATTCTTGTAATTTAGTGAAACAATTTTCTTTTGAGAAGGGAGGTAGACGAGTAGAAATTTAAAGTTTTGTGTTATGTGGAAATATTAGTTTAAAATGCATATTTTAAAAACATTTTGAAGATGTTAGTAGTGTAAACATAATAGTGTAAGCTAGCAGTGTTCTCCTTATTGTACTGTTGCAATGTTCATGGAACCTCAAGCAGTCAACAGTCGCTGGAATGGAAGGTACCAATTCTGTGAGGTTACAGTAGTGGTCAGTGCTACTACACGAGTTCACTGCACTTATTTGTAAGTAATTTAATTACAGCTGAACTATTAGAGACTCCATTCTGATTTTTTCTGGGAATATTGAGCAAACTTCAGTATTTTCAGGTTTGTTTTCAGATTTTTAAATGGATGAGTTTATTTTACATCTGACTTTAAAAATTGAATTGTATAAAATACAATAATAATTAATAAAAATGCTCTAATAAATATCTCACAAAAGACTATGATTTATCTTTAATTTGAGTCAAAGATCAAGAAATCTGATCACAATCAGAGATATGTTTGATCGAAGGATGAGGAGTGCACAATTTTTGGGACATTTCAAAAATTAATATCTGCCAAAATAAATTTTGTTTTGTGAAACGAAGAAACACAAGTCAAATCTATTTTGTTCCAAAACATGTAAAAAAAGTTCAAGAAAATCTGAGATATTAAGGTCGACTTTTACCATATTTTGTGTGATTTTATGTGGAATGATTCATATGTATCTTGAGCATTTTATTGTCTAATGGATAAAAACTGCAAATTTCTTTTCAATAACAATTTCCAGACTGTATTTACTCAGACATTTACATAAGCTCTTCAGTAACAGATTTGGGTGGACTTGATTTGCTATTACAGTACTTTCTGCCTTCACCTTTCATTTGTACTTCAGAATAAGGATGGAGTAAACAGACATGGAGGCAGAAGGCAGAAGACAGACAGTATGAGCTGAGGCCATATTCTACAGGATGACATTATATTCACTTGAAGACCTGTGAAGCATTAAGATCAGAAGAAACTACAGTTCAAAAGTATTGGAAAGCACGAATGCTAATGGCTTCATTGCCAGATGCAAGGCACTAGAAAACAACAACATTATATAGTTTATATAGTTACATGAGAGATATTGAGCCAAGTTAAATAACCTTATTTCTTGGTATTTCCAATCACTTCTTTCTGTATGCAAAATTTCAAGACGAGTGATCAATCCAAAGTTGACAAACATGAGCATTTCTATGACAAAAATTGGCTCACAGAGAAATGCGAATAAAGTCACAGCACATGAAGTGACTAACCTTAATACATTCCTCCCCAACCTCTACTGCCATTAGGCCTTAAATAATTAATGTTTAACCCTTAAATGGTAACATCTGTCTCTTGGATGGATATCAAAATTTTCAACGCTGTGGGCACAGTGCAATGTTAGTTTGATTTAATATTTCAGCTATGCTTCAGTTGAGAGTTGAACTTTAAATCATGTGAATGTCACTATCTTAGTCTTGCAAGAGTATTGTTTTATAAATATACACAGGTAAGCCACACCATCTCACAGGCAGATATTACTCTAAAGGTAACATAGATTAATATTTGATTTTGTAAACTTTTGCATAACTTCTTGCAATATATGATGTAAACAGAATCAAAATATTAGTATTAATAATTCATCAAGCTTTTAAATTGTTGGATTCACTAAAGTGGACATACAATGCAAACTTTTGTCATCTTAGCCCCTCAGACGGATGTTACTGTTAGCGCCATTTTCTCACAAAGGCGAACATACAATTTTGCAATTTTTGCATAATTTATTGTAATGTATGATGTAAACAGAATCAAACTATTGGTATTAATAATTCATCAAGCTTTTAAATTGTTAGATTCACTAAAAAGAACATAAAATGCAAGATTTGTTATCTTAGTCCCTCCGATGGATGTTACTGTTAGCGCCATATTTTCACATTACCATTAATTTAAGGGTTAAACAATAAATTGAACATAAAATTACTCAGCAGGCATTGTACATTGTGTAGGCCCAAAACGAAAATGTAAAGTATAACCATTTTACACTTTCTGGTTACCTTAAGAACATTTTCGCCTTTCAATATCAGGTAGTCACCTAATTTACAACAGCCCACATATAAAACAGCTCGGTATATTGCAAGAAGTGCTATTATGGAAACCAAAAGTATGTGGTTCAGTTCCATAAGCATAAGCACATCCAACACCACTGGTACTCTTTGAGAGGAAGGAAGGAAGTGACTGAGTGAGTGAGTGAGTGAGTGAGTGAGTGAGTGAGTGAGTGAGTGAGTGAGTGAGTGAGTGAGTGAGTGAGTGAGTGAGTGAGTGAGTGAGTGAGTGAGTGAGTGAGTGAGTGAGTGAGTAAGTGAGTGAGTGAGTGAGTGAGTGAGCAAATGAGTGAGTGAAGAAAGAGAAAGATAAATAAAACTTCTAAAACATGTAAAAAACAGCAGAAATCGCAGTATGGGAAGAAATCCACATCACCCAAAATGGAGATAGTAAAGAATTTTGAATTTCTACTAGTTGACAACATAGTCAAGTTCTCCACTAGGGGCTGGAGGTCAGTAAGAATGCTGAACTTCCTGAAACCAGTGGCCATACTATAGACAATGGCAACAAAAGTCTGAAATACAGGGTGATCCACCTGAGATGTCAGAAAAGTATAATACATTTATGAAGTTAATTTTCTGAAATGTAAGTGGCAAGGATGGGAGCCAACAATGAGTGACACTTCCAGTAGGCACGACAACAGTATCATGCACAGAAAACAAAATGGCCACCGTGCCACAACAGCACGCTCAATGTGTTGTATGGTAAGAACAGTCTCCTGTGCAAATAACAGGCCACAGACTTCATCATTAGTCACTCTGCACCATATATTCACTTTAGGGCTGGCTCTTGCAAGAATGCTGAGTTTCACACATAGGTGCCTTGAAGTCTGGAATATCTCTGAGAAGATTTAGAAATTCAGAAATGTCTGAATACTTCTGCTGTGGGGAGATGAAGATAAACAGGTTTACTACGGTGCAGATTTTACCTTTTGTATTAAGGAAGTTGTTCTATCCCACAGGCATTTGTTTTTTATGTCCACTAGAAGACCAAAATATTGTAGGAAGTCAGCACCTAATAGTGGTTGCTGTACATTTGTTAGTACAAAAGCCCAAGTAAATGATCTCCGTAACCCAAGGGCTAATTTCAATAGCTTTTCTCCAAATGTTTGAATACTTGAACCATTAGCTGCATATAGAGCATGGTCGGAGAGATTTCGCTTTTCTTTGAGTGTAGGTGGTAACACATAAATGTGTTGTTAGCTAATGCTGGATTTCTGACAATGAAGTCATTAATCCTCTTGCTCTCCAATATTTTTCACTGATGGATGGGGTGTTAGAAATCGCCGGGCATATTTGAAGGTGGTCTCGGTCCATTTCCTCTTGCAGATCACAGAGGACAGAGTGGTGAAGAATATATCCCAATTCTGTTTAAATATTTTGCCAGACAATCATGTCCTGTAATCAACCGGAAGGTTCCAACTGCCATTTTTCGAGGATACTCAGGAATTACTGTTTGAATGTTTGGTATTTCCCATCTTTTATTTTTTGATTTTTCATAGTAATATTTTGCAATAATGTTTTTGAATTCAGAGTTGACTAATCTTTTAGCTGCATAAAATGGTAGATTAACTATAGATTTCTGCACATTGCTGGTACCCTTTTTTGCAAGAAAATCAGCTGTCTCATTACCACTCAGTCCACAGTGAGCTGGTATCCATTGGAAGACTAGGTGTTTTTGAAGTGTGGTTAGATGAGTAAGGATTTTCCAACATTCTATAATTGTTTAATATCCGCACCTGAATCAACAAGAAGTCTTAACCCTGAGGTGTTGTCATATATAAAAAGGCAACTAGATTTACGGTTTTCACCACCTGTTGCATCCAGTGATGAGCCTAGGCATTTTCCAGTAATGTAGTGTTATATTTGCAAGGTGGTATACACTTTTTAGCATTGTCATGAAATTTGTAATGATACCAGCAAATATATGCTCTTTTGCTTGGAGTTCATAACCTATTACATGACCACTTAGGCATCTGTTAATTCTTAATTGAATTAGTGAGCACAGCAATCTGGTTTTCTAACCTAGAAAACCTGTCACTTGAATCATTGCTCTGAGATTCAGAAGAGCTTGAAGTATGACAAATAAATGCACTGCCAGGATTGTTTATTTCTATAATTTTATCAGTCATAGCTGCTACAGCATCTATTTCATCTTTACTAGTTGCTAGAATGGCTCTAACAGTCGTGGGTAATCTCTGCAGGAAAATTGTGCGTAAAAATTTGGTAGATACCTGATCACTGGCAAGAAATTTTAACTCTCGGAGCAGTACAGAAGGCTTTCTGTCACCTAGTTCTACTTCTGTGAGGAGTTTCTTTGCCTTTCGTTCTTCCAATTCCTAAAATTCTTTGATTACATGTTTTTTAAGATCTGAGTAGGGAATATCAGACATGGTTTGGTGAGAAAGTCGGACATAAGATCAGCTATTTCACTGTCTAATGAACCAAGAACATAATGGAGTTGTTTTTTCTGTGTTAATTCCAGCAGTTAAGAATTGTGATTCAATATGTAGAAACCATACCTTGACGTTTTTTCTCCAAAACGCTGGCATTTTGATTGCTACTCTTGAAATAGCATCTGTTGCACCCGTTGGAAGATTTGTTTCATTTGGTTCCCTTGTATTGACATTTGAGTGCATGTTTAACGTTATTTAACATCAGGGTCACCAATTATGGTTATTTTAGTTGCTTCTTGGTGAGTTGGAAATAAAGATTTGTGTACGTAATCAAATCTGTTTATTTTTAAGTCAATCTTACATAAGAACAAAACATAAGTGGTAAACAATACAAGGAAAACATATAGAAAAAGATAAAACAAAAGTTCAGGATAGCCAACATAGCTCCAATTCTTTCTTCTTCTTCTTCTTCTTCTTCTTCTTCTTCTTCTTCTTCTTCTTCTTCTTCTTCTTCTTCTTCTTCTTCTTCTTCTTCTTCTTCTTCTTCTTCTTCTTCTTCTTCTTCTTCTTTTATTTTACGATGCTCTTGAATACCAGTACTTATTCATTTAGCATCCTCCTCCAATGTTTATACTAAATGACTAATTTATCAATTTAGCATTCTTTAATATTTTTAAAAGAGCTGCTTTTTGGAGTACTATACTTTTTAGAGTTTAATTTTACATTTCCTAATATGTTTAATAATTTTATGGAATACTAATTTTTTATTATAATTTAATAAATTTGTTATTTTAATAGGTCCCAGTATGCCCAAATTATAAATAGAACTCAAAAACTCACTAATTTCATTTTTATATAAGTTGCAACCTAATAATATATGTTCTAAATTTCCATATTCACCACAACTGCAGTAGGGAGAGTCTTTCTTCTTCATCTTAAACAAAAATGCAGGTGTTAATGCAATATTTAGTCTCATTTTGATTATGTTGCACAAGTCTTGTCTAGGATAGTATATATTTTTAAACCAAGGATTATATTGTTTGTTGCTAATCCAATGGTCTTCAGGATGTTCCTTTAACCATTGTGAAGTTGTTTTACTTTTCATATGATGCAAGATATCTTTAGGTGGTAATTGTACATTTATTTTTTCTTCTATCTTTCTTGCTTGTTTGGCCAATATGTCTGCTTTCATATTACCTTCTATGTTTTTGTGACCGGGAACCCATACAAACTTAATTTGACAATTTTCTTGATAGGCATAATACACTTTTAATTTTATTTCCATCTCAATTACATTCTGATTACATGCAAGTCCAAATTTTTTTAATTTATTCAAAACACTTAGGGAGTCCGATAAAATTATGCTCATTTTTATCTTATTTGTAGTGATATAATTTATTGCAGTTCTAATAGCAATAAGTTCAGCCGAATATATTGTGAATTCATCACTCATTTTAACTGTAATATGGTCTTTGGATTTGCTTAAATATACTGCTGCACCAACATCACCTTCTCTATTTTTGGATCCATCAGTGAAAAAATATTCCCATGTGTTAACCGGATAAGTATCTGTAAATTCTCTGTATAATTGTACTGGATTGTGTGCATTTTTTATGAAAGTATTGGTATCAACATCTAACTGAAAATGAAGTATATTCCAGTGAACACAGTATGTAGGATGCCTAGGAGTACCGTTTTTCTTTACCATGTTTCTGTATAGAATCCATATGTACATGACGTTGAAATTTTCCTTGAAGTAATTTAAAATGTTACTATTATTGAATGCATACAATTGATCCAGAGACTCCACAAGCTTATCTTCCAAGCAGTAGCCCAACTTAACCACAAATTTACAAGTTAGATGTAATTGTTTTAATCAACATAGCTCCAATCTTCGGAGGCTTACCACAAGTTCTTCCAATGTATGAGGATTTATCTAAAACTAAAACCATATAAGTATACGTGTATCCATGCTTTAAAATAAGGTGACTCAGTATCACAAATGCATTATTGTGAAAGTTTTTTTTTCAACAGTGAATGACAGTTTAATTGATCCAAAGCTTCTGTTCTTTTCCAATGAGACATGGTTCCAACTAAATGGGCATGTCAACACTCCTAATAGTTGGTACTGGACCTCTGAAAATCCAAATCCCGTTCAATAAATCCCTAATTATGATCGGAGAGTTGGAGTTTGATGTGCTGTTAACGCTAGATGCATAATTGGTCCAATATTCTACAAGCAGACTGTAAATGCAGAGAGGTACCGAAATGACATTTTGACCCCATTTTATCATGAACTGACAGAAGAGGAATCACATGTGTGGTTTCAACAAGATTCTGCTATTGCCCATACAGCAGAGGAGCCCATGAATAAACTTAGGGAAGTGTTTGAAGATAGAGTGATAAGTGCTGGTGTGTGGCCTTCTCGCTCCCCCAATCTAACAGTGTGTGTTTTTTACTTGTGGTGTAACCTGAAAGACAAAGTTTACTAGACAAACTCTCATACTTTGGAAGGACTAAAACAACATATTAAAAATGAAATCAGAAACATTATAGTGGTCAACTTAATCGTGTGAATCAGAATGTGTTTTCCCGATATAATGCTCGTTTAGCTGAGGTTGGACATTTCCAGCATCTTCTATAAGGTAAGAATGTTACACATGCTTGGGTATAAAGGGTCTATTAAAAAGGCCTATGTGCAGCACTCTTATAAAAGGTCCACCCAGTTTTTAATCATCATTGTTATACATGCTTTATGTGCAGAGTTTTTGTAGGTGCAAAGCCAGCTGTGGCACACCCAATCATGCACAGATGAAATGTTGTGTGCCCATTAGGCTTTAAATGAAGAACCCTGTATTTTGGTTAGGATTGCACTGATTTTTAATAATAATATGAATCACATACAATGTGCAAAGAAGATTATCCTTAGTCTCTACAGAATTGCACCAATGACTCTGATTTCATCTTACAGTGTATGATATTTCGCACATTGGTTGTCACATCTTATACACATACAATCTGGGCCAGGTTCGAGGAATCTCTGGGTGCTGGATAGCCTGTGGTGGAATCCATGCACAGAAAGTCTTGTCACAGTATGGCGTAGTCCGTATCCTCCCTGTGTCCATTCATGGCTTGTCACGGCATCAGTAGCATAGAATTTGTTCTATACTTCGCATTTCTTCTCATGTAGTTCATGCAGCAGGCCCTGATAGGCTGGGGTCGTTGGCAGTAGGAGCTTCAGTCGCAGGTCTTCTAGACTCTGTACATCAAGAGACATAAACAAAGCCACGTGCATTTTGACCATAGTGCACCCTCTAGACCCCTTCACCATTTAAATAGTCCCTTGAAGAAATACTGTTACTAAGGTCTGAAATGTCACTTAATGTTTGCTAAAGCGTGAACTAAGTGAACTAAGCATAGTTAAAGTGTAACAATGCGCAGTTAAGTGAATTTGTAACCTAACTCATTCTGCACGCACATTATTCATGAAAGTAACATGGCGGAACAAGTGAGTGTTGTGAAACATAAGCGCAGCAAACTGTTGTGAAGTGGTGAAAAGACAATAATATTGAACGTGTTTAACAAGTTCTGCGAGAAATATCCCAAACTTGCTATCAAAGACATGAAATTAACATCCGAGTTTACCAGTGTGTCAGTTATGATTGTCATTAATCACTATAAACTGTAGTGCAAACACCAGCTACAAGAGTTTATTGTATTATGATTGCCATTAATCACTATAAACTGTAGTGTAAACACCAGCTACAACAAGGGTTTATTGTATTATGATTGCTATTAATCACTATAAACTGTAGTGCAAACACCAGCTACAAGGGTTTATTGTATTATGACTGCCATTAATCACTATAAACTGTAGTGCAAACACCAGCTACAACAAGGGTTTATTGTATTATGATTGTCATTAATTGCTATAAACTATAGTGCAAACACCAGCTACAATAAGGGTTTATTGTATTATGATTGCCACTAAAGGGCATATGGAATAAGAAGGCACATGAGGAGGAGCTACACGAAGATGGGCGAGAGTAAGTGGCCTATCCTAGAGGGGCGACATTGCCCAGTTCGATAACATGCTGTCTAGAACAATATTTGCTTTTCACTTTGCTCTTTACGCTCAACAAATCCTGAAATGGCTCATTATTATAAAGCATTCCATTGAAAAGAGCTATAAATGATGAAGCTGACTGTCCAAGAAACAATATTTTAGTTGGCCTGTAGCCCAAGATAGCAGTAATTAATAAACACTGCCATCAGCGATAGCAAGCGCCACATGCCTTGCATCATGGTTGTTTATTAAGTCATCTCAAATCACTTTCTTTTCAAGGGGGGAGATGCCTGCAGAAAAGGAAAGGAGTTTAGTTTATAGTTATGAGTCTTCCGACTCATATTCGAGATATATATGTACAATGATGTGCATCTTACAGTTACTACAACTCATTTTGCTGTTAAGAAACATAGCATTATCGAAAACTAGTAGCTTACAGATAAGTAGATCAAAAGGGAAAGTGTTGCATTCAGATGTTGATGTCAGAAGAAATGTGTGCAAACATTGCATTTAAAAAGAGTCAGGCGCTAACAGCTAAGGCATGCAATGTAAGTGAACATTCAGTGATTTCAAGTACCTATATGCTCTTTAAAGTACATAGTTTTAGGTTTTGTATTTTAAGCGGAGCGCTGGGTGAATTTTCGGAAATTCCAAGTCCTTTTCTGGGAATTCTAAAATTATAACACGTGTTGTATCTGTTATAAGAAGAAGCGTGGCTGCGTTTGGTGCATGTATGTTAAGTCATTCCTGTATTGCATGTTTTAAACCACAAATGTGAGTTATTTTATAAACAATTCTCCTCATGATGTAATGTTAACAATTTTTAAACAATACTGCATGTTTAGGTTCCTTATTGAGCTATGAGATAAGTTTGCTAAGAAATTGAGTTTTAATACAATTAGGTTTTAAAAAAATAATTTGTTCAATTGTGGGTTTCACTTTAAAAAAATTTATATACACCAAACTTTGATGAGCATGTTCAGAATCAGAGGTTTCATCAACAGGCAACCACACAAACTGATCCGCTAAATGTTGTATATTTGACAATGCGTTATTGTAACAATGCCCTACATAAGTCTTACGCAGTGTACTTTCTTCAGGCACATGTTGTTGAGTACACTTGGTAAGAAAGTTTTAAAATATCGGATTATTAATTTTGAACAAGGAAATATCAGCAGCTAAAAATACTTGGCACAAGTCATAGGAAAATTCAATAACCCTACTTCCTAAACACTCTACTAATTGTTTTAGAACAGGTTATTTGTTTGCAAGTTTTCTGATTAAATTCTCCTTATGTTTTGCTGTGTTTATGTGCTGAACTATTTGAAATCTTTTCTCACTCCTTATATTTTTGTCACATGCTCCACAAAACAGTGCCCTATTATGTGTAGATATTAAATCACCCAAAAACCCCTTCTGTAAATTAATTAATCTTAAGTTGGTTTTATTTTCGGCATTTGAAGAGCTTTTTAACATTTTATACGCCTAATTTAATTTGGAGGGAACCAGTTCACAACACTGTTATGTTTGAAGACCATGCAGAGGCAAGCGTTGCTATAATCGTGCTGCTCAAAACGTTGACCTGCACTTTATCTTTGTTAATATAAACCTCTCAGATAATGCACTGATTATTCTCTTCGCACAAACATACAATGAAAGGATGGAAACCGGGGGTTCACTACATAACAACGTGACTCAGCATTGCTTCTCGCCACCTCACGAGTTTCATCATCATATGCAACACTACCAGTATGAAAAATATTATTCAGGTGGAAAAAAAACATAAAATCATTAAAATATGCTATATAGAGGCTATAGTATTGAAATAATATGCATTTATGAAAATCAAGAAAATGTGCAGTTATATGCACCATAAAATCACGTCCAAATAACTTAAAATTCCATAATTCGTGCACATAATGTAAAAGCATACATTTTTAAACCCTATGAAAAAGCATGCAAATGCATGAACTTCCTATCCCTACTGATTACATTGCATTAACTTTTTTCTTCCTGCCCTTGCAAGGTTGAGAAGCATTTCAAGGATCAGGCAGCTGCTGAGGCCGCAGCAGGCAACTTGGGTATGCCAGTAGCAGGAACTCCAACGACCCAACAGTAATGTCATTACCAACATCATCAGTCACCATGGCGACTACTGCAGAGAGAGAAAGAGACCTCCTTTACAAATTTGCATTCCTTCATCAGTCTTGAAATAACATCAACTATTTAGTGGCCAGGATCCACACAATCAGCGAGAGTGGTGAGGTGATACCATATAGAACTGGCAAGTAATTATTTTCAAGGTTGATAAAATTGTAGTGAGAAGATGAGAAATATCACTTTTCCTTTTGTACACACAGTCTTGACAAATGCAATACTCATACAGTAATTATTTTCAAGGTTGATAAAATTGTAGTGAGAAGATGAGAAATATCACTTTTCCTTTTGTACACACAGTCTTGACAAATGCAATACTCATACCTCTACATCACTAGATGTTTCCTACGTTTTCATAATTCTAAAAGTTAAATCCAATAAAAACAACGCAAATGAAGCATTTGCACTATGTATGTTCTGTATTTTTTCAGACACATGTTGTATAAGTAAGCATTGTATATATCTTTAGTGTGAGCAATTCTTTTGCCTTGGAGGAATGTAGTTTTATATATCAATATTTCCTGTATACCCTCTTGTATTTTGAAGCTCTTTATTTATAAAAGATGCCTGGTGTGTGCTAAGCAACTTTTTTATACAGAAGGTTTCTATGAGGTTTTGTACTTTATTAGATGCATAAGTTAGGATGAAAAACTCTGGCATTAAGCACAAAAACTAATATGCACTATTTTTTTTATATCCCAGTGTTTGCTGAGGGAAAGAAATAGTGTCTTGTTGCCAGGGTATAATAATAAAATTTATAGTATGGACTTAATGATTTTTGTTTGAAATGCAACAGTTGTAGTAATAATGTAGAGGAACGAACTCTCATTTCTCCTGTTGATGAAGTGGTTGGATATCTTGAGGCTGATGAAGGAATGTCATATTTAGTTTGTTTTTGTGCTGCACACTCTCCAGAATCTTTCAAGCTGAGATTGGCCTTTCCATTCAGTGCCTTTGGTGAAACTAAGAAAACCATATTATAATTTTCAGAACATATCAGTGAAAATACATTTAGTTGCAAAATTTAAATGAATAGCTCCCAACACTAGAGCATGTGTAACATGGATAATTTGAAATTGGATTGCTATACTATAGGTTAGTGTAGTGCTTTGTATTGCAATCCTCTTTGTGCCATTTGCCAAATTTAAAAAATGCTGAAAGAAAGCTTGAAACATGTCAGATTCTTGATTGAGTGCATCACACATTACTTTTAGTATGGTGCAACATTCCATGTACTGAGGATAACAAGACATAAGATTATGCTCGTTCCCACGGTCAGCGCCTAGACCTCGTAGCCATTCCTCAGTTGGGCATTCGCTGACCATGGAATTCAGAACTTCTAGCTACCATGGGTTCGATCCCCGCCTTTCACATGTTTATTTTCTGAAACACAAAATTAACAAATGTGCTTAGTTCTCTACAGCTGTTTATAAGGAATGGAGAATCGGATGAAGGCACACTGCTAGAAATTGAGTTTGTAGGACTTGGAAATAAATGACATGGCAACCTTGCTATAGGGAGCACGAAATAAAAAGACACATGAGTAGCTCCAATCCCTACTCCGCTATGGAGCGCTGTTGCCGGCTCATATGGCTATGCTAGAGAAAGAGAGGGGAGATATGTATGTGAGCGTTACCTGTAGACAGCAGCGAGGACGGTGAAGATTGCAAGGTGCACATTTAAAACCTGTCATAACAATTTCAATCTCTTTAAAATGAGACAATAGGCTCTAATCGTGTAATTTGCTTCAAATGTAAATTCCTCACCTAAGCAGATAATATTAATTTGCATCTAATGTTTCAACGGAGTTCATATCTTTCAATAAATAGGTGACAAAACATTACAATGTTCAGTTTTTAAATTTTTTATTATATCCGATTCTCTAGGAACGTTTTCGTGCAAATATTTTTGTTATCGGAGTGAAAATGAGAGAGTTACGTGACGATTTAAATAAATCTAAACGGATGTCGTAGTTGCGCAATTTGAGGAATTTTCTGATAGGTATTTCTTATATTTTTCTCAATTTTACTAAGTGTCTATACAAAGTTTCTGCACATATGTTAATCAGTTTCTATATTAGATATTCTAAGTGGAAATCTACATAATTAACTAACAAATGCCTAAGCACAACTTCAAGCCACATTTTATGAGTAATATTCCAATGTGGCCTTCTCGGTTGTGTATTTTAGACATTTGAGCACTTAAAACGTTCCTTACAATGCAATTTGTAAGTTAGCAGAGCGAAGCTCCGGAAATAGTTTCCCCAATATCTGCCACCCAGAACTTGCTATGCAGATATTAATATAAGGCAAGTATGTTAGGCTAACATCTCATCAAAATTTATATTATATTACATATAGCAAAAGCGGAAACTCGCCATTGAACAAAATATTTTTTAAACCACCTGTGTGAAGATTATTTTTAGGAAACTTATTTTATAGCTCAGTAAGAAACATGATTATGCAGTGTTGATTAAAAATTGTGAACATTGTATCGCAAAGAGAATTTGCTATAAAATAGCTCACATTTTTTGTTTAAAACACGTAATCCAGGAATGACTTAATATACCGTATTTTATCGCATAAGCCGCCTCCCGCCCCTGTGATTTTTCATCCCTAAAAATATTTACCTATTAAACATCGCATAATTCCCTCTCCTGGTTCGTTCTTATTGGAGCGGCCTTCAAATGACTTGATAGTGGACAACAATCGACGCAGCGCTTGCCACAAAAATACTCATATAGCCATTGTAATAAGTCATAATGTATCGTAAAATTCAAATGTGAAGTTACTCACGTGTTTGTTTCTAAGTCAATTTCTTACAAGTCGTCATATTGTGAAAAAGAGTTTTTAAAAAAAACTGGTATTTCTGGTGCCATTAATGATTCTGACGACATATTGTAGAATAGTGAAAATGAAGATGTGTTATCTGAGCCAGCTATAAATGAAAAAAGTGATGATAGTGACGGAAGTGAGACCACACAATAGTCTGAGAAAAGAAACAATGGAACAATACATTGTTGTTGTTAGCTAATGCTGGATTTCTGACAATGAAGTCATTAATCCTCTTGCTCTACAATATTTTTCACTCATAGAGCAATAGCAGTATAGTAACCGCTTTTTAGAGAGCACCATATTTTTTTGTTTTGGCGGTCACATCGCTCTCTCACAACCCCCAGAATGTCTGGAGGACCACACCTGTCGTTGGTTTACGTGTCTCACCGACCTGACCGGGAGAGTTATCAAAATAAATTCACCGATCATATCCTAAGATTACCAATCAGAGGACGCATTATATGCCATGACAGGTCAGCATGTTAGAGGTTAAGATTTTATAGAGAAATTAGAGAAATGGAGAGGTTGGAAAAATAAAGACTCCCTAGCCCTCGGGAGCCCTTATAGCATCGGGGTCAGAAGAGAACGAGAGATGACCAAGGTAAGGTCAGATAGAAAAGTTACAGTGAGGAGCAAAACACCAGTAAGTGGAAGTAATGTTCTGCTCAGCCTGGGTACCTTGTGGTCGCCATTCACATATCCCCTAGATGGAGACCCCTGAGTAGATTTAAATGCATGGATTTCTTTACTCTGTTGTAGGATTCAAATTTCTACCATACATATTGTGCCATCTGGTGTTGTCCTTTAGCACTCTTAAAACCTGGCCAACCTGTCTTTGTGAAATATCTATACTGAACTTAATGAAATTACACTTTGCAAGTTTAAGACACAGTTAACCACATATTTAAAATAGGACAGAAATTGGTTCAAATTGTAGAGTGGTTTCTTCAGACTCCTAAAACATTGTGATAAGCATAGCCAATGTTACTTTACATTTATCTTTCTTACATTGGTTACAATTTCCTTCACAAGAATATTTTGTACTAGTTAGGAATAAAAGCTTTGGCTAATTGTATACTAAATCTTGTGTTTCATTTGCATTACTTTCTTTACTCATTCTTCTACAAAAACTTAAATACAATTTACCGCTTGTTTGGAAATTCAAATCAATAAGAAATATCTGGAAAATGGTTAATGTCCAAAAAATTATTTGTTGTAATGTGGTGCTTTAGTCCAACAATAACACTGGTTGGCAACATTTTTGGCCCTGGTGAAATAGTGAGTGATTATTATATACTTACCTACCCTCAACCCAAAACTGGTAATGAAATCTCTCCATCATCCACAGTTTCAAATAGCTAGGGGCATCAATATTGCAATACATTGTAGGCCTAATGAAACC
Organism: Tenodera sinensis; assembly: GCA_030765045.1. NCBI lineage: Eukaryota > Metazoa > Arthropoda > Insecta > Mantodea > Mantidae > Tenodera > Tenodera sinensis. Next base: position 175,670,575 of record CM060962.1, on the reverse strand, counting down.
GTGGTATATATCAGGTTCATTCACAAATGACTGTATACCTCTATAACTTTTACACAGTACCACATGGTTTCCCTTCCTTTCTGAATTCCTAGAAGCAACACTCGCATAATTCTCTCCCCAGTGTTTTCAAGCAAATTATTTGAGAAAAAAAAAAAAAAGGGGGGGGAGGGAATTACGCGATAAAATACGGTATATGCACCAAGCTTTGAAGCCCACTTCTTTATACAGATTCAGCAGTACATCTTTCTGAAAGTCGTCCAGATTTGAAATCCGTTTTTCTGTCTTATGGTGTTTTCTGGGGGATATAAATAAGGGCCGCCTGGATTCAGAACTGGTTATTTTATAGGTTGCGCGTTCGTTCTTGACGAATGACCTTGAGCAGAAATCCAATGAGTGAGCCTACCCTTAATAAACAGGTCAGCAAATGTTTATGCTACGATAACAGACACCTCTGTTTTCCTCTGTCGCGTACGTGTATACAGTCGACTGCAGAAGTTTTGTGCGGTACGGATGTATGTATGCATGCAACGAAAATAGCAATTCAGACGAGGGAGAGATGTCGGGAATAGAATAAATGCAAGAAAGTTAAGTGGAAACAGTTATAGAGGTATAGTGTATAATACGTGTGGCTGATATTACTGCAAGTGTCATAAATTGATTTGTAGTGTTGTACTACTTCAGCTCAGAAGCATGCGCGTCATCTCACTGCAGACTGTACCTCCTCTCTCTCGTTCCCGCAAAAGCTGAGTAGAGACTCGCATTCAACCTTTCATATAAAATTTTCATTCGTCAAGAAGTAACGCGCGACCTATACCTTGTTGCACTATGCGCGACAATGAATGTTCACTTACATTGCATGCTTTAGCTGTTAGTGCCCGGCTCTGTTTAAATACAATGTTCGCATGCACTTCTACTGAGGACAATTCTTTTAAAAAAGTGTAAACACTGAAAATAATAGCCCGCGCATCTGAATGCAATACTTTTCCTTTCAATTTACTTGTCTGTAAGCCGCTTGTACCAGATTTTGTTAATGCCATATTTCTTAGCAACAAAACGAGTTACAGTAATTATAAGACACAGGTAACACTGTGACACTATGTCAGACATGGAACACGCATAAGGATAAACTAAAGCGCGTCTCACCCTTAAAAGACAGTACACGTTAAATGGAGCGCAGTGTTGCAACATGTACTAGTTGCGAATCTTTCTCCGCGAGCGACTCGAGGTGGCCTGAGTGCTGTACTTAGTCCTTCAATTGCTGCTTGACGAGACGGACACTTTTAACTTTGGTATCCCTCCACGCCTTTGTTACTGTATGACCTAAATTTACAAATGACTCGTCTGTATAAACAATTGATTTCCCCTGGTCCCTAAATCTTTTACGTCTTTTAGATATTTATGTCGCCATCTGATGATATCGATATCGTCTCTTTCTATTAATATGCACTTGTTACCCTTTCTTTCATATTCGAACCCCAAATCAGAGTGGCCCTTGAGAAATTTGGTAGGGTCTCATCACTGTTAAACTGTGACAAAATTATATTCAGCGTGGGTGGAATATTTGCAAACAGTAAAGAATGAACAATTCGCCTCACTCCACCTTGCACTATTCAATCATATTGCGTTAACCTAGCGTTTTGTGTAGTCCCGCCCCTTTTGCTTTCTTTTTCGATGGCGTTCTTAGAGGTCCTTTCATTAGTTCCTTTTTAATCATACACACTACTGCTTCTGAACACCCAATAGCCTTAGCTGTTTCTTTTACTGCCTTTACTGCCAAACATTTTGCTTCAAAAATAATCTAACACATTCATAATTGTTTGGCGTTCCTTACTTCTTAATTTACCAACATATCGTCTCTTCCTAGCTTCCCTCTCCATAACTACAAATATTTACAAAAATATTAAACAAATAACGCAATAACAACTCACAGTTACACACACGGCTTCTTTCGAACTAATGTTAGTGCTGCTCCTTATACTATCTTCTGTGTCAGGCCTGACGCTGAATAGATGAATACCTTTTGTTTGCCTTACTGGATAAAAGAAAGAGGTTACTGCCTTTTGGTTTATTTTAAAAACTTTCTCCAACCTACCTCAACATTTGTTCTCGCTGGTTCCCTGATGTAAACTCAATAACAAAAAAGTTTCACACTGCGTAACTTTTGCAGTGCACAGATATAACATTTTCCGAAAACATTTAATTTAAAAAATTATAACACTTAACTGGGTAAACATAGAGAATTCAAAGTAGGCAGGTAGTAGCACTATAGTTTACTCTACCTAAGAAAAAAATATAGATGCATTCTAGCAGTTAGTTTGTTAGTTAGTGCGTGATGAGTGTAGAAACAGCAAATATCGGACTTCTATTGAAAAAAACGTTTTCTGAAGAAATTTGGACCTATAGAAATGTATAATGACTCTGAAAAGGATATAACCTGATAGAGAAAAAAATTCTGCATAGGATAATGTGTTCAAACCTGAAATTTATAACAAATGAATATTTATACCATGCTATTAGGAACCTGGCAACAGAGCGAGGGTAGAAAAGGACGCGGCTAATGGCAACTTGTATGCGCTAGATAGAGACAGAGATGTCCCATTTAACTCCATACTGTCTTCTAAGAGTGAAACGCTATATAGATTCCTTTTCCTTTACTGCAGACATCTCACTCCTTGAGAAGAAAGATATTTGAGACGATAACTAACAATCATGATGCAAGGCAAGTGTCGTTTGCTATCGCTGAGCGCAGCGTTTGTTCAATCACTCATATCTTGGGCTACAGGCCACCTAAAATTTTGCTTCTTGGACAGTCAGCTTCAACATTTCTAGCTCTTTGCTATGGAATTCTTTGTAATAATGAGCCGTTGCTGGATTTGGTGAGCACAAAGAGAGAAGTGAAAAGCAAATATTGCGCTAGACAGCGCGTTACCGAACTGGGCAACGTCACCTCTCTAGGATTGGCGACTTGCTCTCACACACCTTCTTGTAGCTCCGCCTCATGTGCCTTCTTATTCCGTATGGCTTATAGGTGCAAAGGTTGCTTCTGCTGAAGTAATCTACCACTGCATTCTGTTCTGTTTAATCTATCACCAATTGCATTATTCCCTGGCATCCAGATCTTGTAACAATGTACTTTATGGCCATTAAAACCATATTTTACACTATAACACGCTTACATATATATTTTAATCTGGTGATAATTAGGGCTAGGAAGTTCATGCATTTGCATGTTTTTTCATAGGGGTTAAAAATGTATGGTTTTACATTACGTGCAGGAATTACGGAATTTTCAGTTACTTGAACATGGTTTTATGGTGCATATAACTGCATATTTTCTTGAGTTTTGATAAATGCATATTATTTCAATACTATAGCCCCTATATTGCATATTTTAATGATTATTATGGCTTTTTATTACTTTTTTCTATCTGGATAATATTTTTCATATTGGCAGTAGTGCACATGATGATGCAACTCACGAAAATTTCAATATTATTGCCCCTATATTGCATATTTTAATGATTTTATGCTTTTTTATTTTTTCATCTGTATAATATTTTTCATATTGGTAGCATTTCTGAGACAATGGTTCTTTCCCATTGGTAGATAGATTTGTGTCCAGTACGAAGATATTTTTGTTAAATCTCCTAAAAGAGTTAAGTTGTTTAGATCAACAGCACCTAATATCTGACTTCTTCCTGCACCAGTGTTAATCGATGGGGAACATGGATCGATGCAGTTTTATATTATGCTGAGCACATAGAAATAGTCAAAGAGGTTATTAATTCGTTGGACTTGAAAGATGCTTCATCAATAGAAACTGTGCAAAATATTCTGTCAGGCACTGCGTTAAAAGAGGATCTTGGTTTCATACCTGCCCATTTTTCTTTCTTACCAACAGCCATAACGGAATTGGAAGCTGTAGGATCTCCTTTGCATGAATCACTGTCTTTGAAAGAAACAATATGTGATCTAAGTTTGGTTCCTGGTAACATAGGACAAAAAGTGAAAGAGAAAGTGAATTATGTAATTCCAAAAAATTCTGGTTAGAAACAGATGTGCGGTATTCGAGACATCCTCAAAAGAAAACCATGTCTCACCAAGAGACTTGACTCTGTGTGTGTGTGTCTGTGTGATTGTGTCTGTGCGTGTGTCTGTGTGTGTGCGTGCGTGTGTGCGTGTATGCGTGCGTGTATGCGTGCATGCGTGCGTGCGTGCGTGCGTGTGTGTGTGAAGCAGTTAGCATCATTTAAATATGCCCCGATAACATCTTGTGACGTGGAGAGTTTTTCACGTTACAAAAGTGTTTTGCGAGACAACAGACGATGCTTTACAGTTGAAAATTTGTGTAAAGTGTTGGTTGTAAACTACAATTTAGCAGTTAATACTAGCAGCGGGACCACTTCTGTTTCAACCTCTATGGAATAAGGTAACTTTATTTATTATTTATACTAACTCGTCTTGTCTACTGCAAAGGGACATTAATTGTTTTAATTAAATAGTGCATATTTCTTGGCATATTTTCAAGTTTTTAAGCGCATATTTGCATGCATATTTCAGTGTTTTTTAGGGCATGAACTTCCGAGCCCTAGTGATAATCTACAAAATTTATAGAGATGCCTTTGAATGTGAATATTTAAAGGGAAATATTAATTTTGGGAGGCATGATTGACAGTTGAGGTAGGCGCGTTCCCTGCTTTATTTTCAGCAATTGCAATTAATATCTTATGAAGCATTCAGTTTTAAAATAATTGCAATCATACTGCAGCATTCATAGGATGGCGGGAAAGTTATAATGCTATACAGAATAAAAATATGTAAAGAAATAGATTTCATTACTTTGTATAATGTTATATTTCACACAAGTTATATAAATAATGATGTTCCCATTAAGAAAGAAACAAGGAAAAGGGAAGTAAAGAAAAAATAATATTGACTGGGATTCGAACTAATGATAGCTTACCACTGTAGATTTGAATGAACATACCTTAGCCAGTTGCGCTATAGGCAACACACAAACTTAGATTAGCTGATTAAACTCACGTCTCTAAGTCTAGGACCCAATACTGGAATCATTTTAGTCCTAGTCCACAATTTAATAAAACACCATAAGATCACCTTTTCTGCAGATGCACTGAAGTTAAATTTGCAATGTTTGTCCGTTAATGTAGAAGGATTGCTGAAATATTGCTTTTTAAAACTGTGAGGTGAGAGAGCTAAGAGGAGACATGGCTGCCACGTCCTTTGGACAGCAAGGGAAGCACATGACTAATTTAATTCTCATACCATCTATGCAAGCACGCCTGAGGTTTAGGTGACCCTTTGCGCAGGTTTAGCTGAAGTTGGGTATTTACTTTTGTGAAAGATGGTACATTGTCCCACTGCAACCTGATGATGGGGAATCCTTCATGAAACTGGTTCGACACTGGAGAAACTAACTTCCCAATTTCTTCGGTGGTTACATACAGGGTTACATCTATAACTATCTCCTCTGGAACCTCCACGTATTCTTACAGTGCTGGTATCTACACCTTTGATTGTAGCCAAAGGTCAACTACCCAAAATTTCATGCAGGCGAGCCACTGTTTTTCGAGCCCTCCATGGGATGGTAGAAGCTCACAGCGGGGAGTGGAGCTAAGCCAGTCTCCAACGGGCGTTTCTAAATAGGAAAATGTAAAGACCCTGCCCTTTGCTCTGTCATGGAAGCGTTCTGGCCACCCTTATGATCTATTTGCCTTATCTATCCTCCTGGGGGGTGCCCCATCAGGGGCATAAAAGATCGCCTTTCGGTCAAGGTGCTAAGTCCCCCTGCACACATAGTCATAGGGTCATGCATTATAAGATTCTTATTCTTCTCTAACATTTCTTTGCAGCCTTTAATTAGTCAGTATAAGATGGGGATTAAATAATACCTTGGAGGATTTAAATTCTGCTGACGCTACATGCCTGCTTTCCCATAGTTTTGATGATATGCAATGTAAAGCAACAGTTTAACACAAGGAGCTTAAGCCGCTATAACACAGGATAACAAAACGAGGTGGGGCTCCTATTATTCAGTTTAACAAAAGGAGTTGAGGCCGCTATAATACAGGATCACAAAGGAGGGTAGGTAAGCCTATTATACACGTTATTAAAAGGAGCTGGGGCCGCTATAATACAGGATAACAAAAGGAGGTGGCGCCCCTATTATACAGGTTAATAAAAGGAGCTGAGGGCGCTGTAATACTGGATAATAAAGGGAGGTGGGGCCCCTATTATACACTTTAACGAAAGGAGCTGAGTGCGCTTTAATACAGAATAATAAGAGGAGGTGGGCCTCCTATTATACAAAAGGAGCTGAGGCCACTATAGTACAGTTTAACAAAAGGAGCTTAGGCCGCTATAATACAGCATAACAAAAGGCGGTGGGCGAACCTATTATACAGGTTATTAAAAGGACCTGAGGCCGCTATAATACAGGATAACAAAGGGAGGTGGGGCCCCTATTATACAGTTTAACAAAAGGAGCTGAAGCGTCTATAAGACAGGATAACAAAGGACTGTGGGTGCCCCTATTATACAGGTTATTAAAAGGAGCTGAGGCCGCTATAATACAAGATAACAAAAGGAAGTGGGGCCCCTATTATACAGTTTAACAAAAGGAGCTGAGGCCGTTATAATACAGGATAACAAACGACGGTGGGTGTCCCTATTATACGGGTTATTAAAAGGAATCGAGGCCGCTATAATACAGGATAAAAAAATCAGGTGGGGCCCTATAATACAGTTTGACAAAAGGAGCTGAGGCCGCTATTATACAGGATAACAAAGGACGGTGGGTGCCCATATTGTACAGGTTGTTAAAAGGAGATGAGGCCGCTACAATACAGGATAACAAATTGTGGTGGGGCGCCTATTATACAGTTCAACACAAGGAGCTGAGGTCGCTATAATACAGGATAACAAATGGAGGTTGGGCGCCTATTATACAGTTCAACACCAAGAGCTGAGGCCACTATAATACAGCATAACAAAACGGGGTGGGGCCCCTATTATACACTTTAACGAAAGGAGAAGAGCGTGCTGTAATACAGAATAACAAGAGGAGGTTTGGGCTCCTATTATACAAAGGGAGCTGAGGCCACTATAATACAGCATAACAAAAGGCGGTGGGTGAACCTATTTTACAGGTTATTAAAAGGACCTGAGGCCGCTATAATACAGGAGAACAAAAGGAGGCGGTGCCCCTATTATACAGATTGACAAAAGGAGCTGAGGCCGCTATAATACAGGAGAACAAAAGGAGGCGGTGCCCCTATTATACAGATTGACAAAAGGGGCTGAGGCTGCTATAATACAGGATAACAAAGGACGGTGGATTTCTCTATTGTCAGGTTATTAAAAGGAGCTGAGGCCGATATAATACAGGATAACAAATGGCGTCTATTATACAGTTTAACACAAGGAGCTGAGGCCGCTATAATACAGGATAACAAAACGAGATGGGGCCCCTATTACACAGTTTCAGAAAAGGAGCTGACGCCGCTATAATACAGCGTAACTAAGGCGCTGGGTGAACCTATTATACAGGTTATTAAAAGGAGTTGAGGCCGCTATAATACAGCATAACAAAAGGCGGTGGGTGAACCTATTTTACAGGTTATTTAAACGAGCTGAGGCCGCTATAACACAGGATAACAAAAATAGGTTGGGCCTCTCTTATACAGTTTAACAAAAGGAGTTGAGGCCGCTATAATACAGGATAACAAAGGCCGGTGGGTGAACCTATTATACAGGTTATTAAAAGGAGTTGAGGCCGCTATAATACAGCATAACAAAAGGCGGTGGGTGAACCTATTTTACAGGTTATTTAAACGAGCTGAGGCCGCTATAACACAGGATAACAAAAATAGGTTGGGCCTCTCTTATATAGTTTAACAAAAGGAGTTGAGGCCGCTATAATACAGGATAACAAAGGCCGGTGGGTGCCCCTATTATACAGGTTATTAAAACGAGCTGGGGCCGCTATAATACAGGATAATAAAAGGAGTTGGGGTCCCTATTATACACTTTAAGGTAAGGAGCTGAGCGCGCTGTAATAATGAATAGCAAGAGGAGGTGGGGCTCCTAGTATACAAAAGGAGCTGAGGACACTATAATAAAGTTTAACAAAAGGAGTTTAGGCCACTATAATACAGCATAACAAAAGGTGGTGGGTCCCCAATTATACAGTTTAACAAAAGGAGGTAAGGCCGCTATAATACAGGACAACTAAGGACGGTGGGAGCCCCTATTATACAGGTTATTAAAAGGACCTGAGGCCGCTATAATACAGCATAACAAAAGGAGTTGGCGCCCCTATTATACAGTTTAACACAAGGAGCTGAGGCCGCTATAATTCAGGATATAAGACTAGGTGGGCCCCTATTATACAGTTCAACAAAGGGAACTGAGGCCGCGGTAATACTGGATAATAAAGGGAGGTGGGGCCCCTATTATACACTTTAACGAAAGGAGCTGAGCGTGCTGTAATACAGAATAACAAGAGGAGGTTTGGGCTCAAATTATACAGTTTAACAGAAGGAGCTGAGGCCACTATAATACAGGATAACAAAGAGAGGTGGGGCGCCTAATATACAGTTAAACACAAGGAGCTGAGGCCGCTATAATACAGGATAACAGAGAGAGGTGGGACGCCTAGTATACAGTTTAACACAAGGAGCTGAAGCCACTATAATACAGGATAACAAAGAGAGGTGGGGCGCCTAGTATACAGTTTAACACAAGGAGCTGAAGCCGCTATAATACAGGATAACAAAACGAGATGGGGCCCCTATTACACAGTTTCACAAAAAGAGCTGACGCCGCTATAATACAGCATAACTAAGGCGGTTGGTGAACATATTATACAGGTTATAAAAAGAAGCTGAGGCCGCTATAATACAGGATAACAAAAGGAGGTGGTGTGCCTATTATACAGGTTAACACAAGGAGCTGCGACCGCTATAGTACAGGATAACAAAACGAGGTGGGGCCCTTATATTACAGTTTAACAAAAGGAGCTACGGCCGCTATAATACAGGATAACAAAACGAGGTGGTGTGCCTATTATACAGGTTAACACAAGGAGCTGCGACCGCTATAGTACAGGATAACAAAACGAGGTGGGGCCCTTATATTACAGTTTAACAAAAGGAGCTACGGCCGCTATAATACAGGATAACAAAACGAGGTGGGGCCCCTATTACACAGTTTAACAAAAGGAGCTGAGGCCGCTATAATACAGGATAACAAAGACAGTGGGTGCCCCTGTTATACAGGTTATTAAAAGGAGCTGAGGTCGCTATAATACAGGACAACAAAGGGATGTGGTGTGCCTATTATACAGGTTAACACAAGGAGCTGCGACCGCTATAGTACAGGACAACAAAACGAGGTGGGGCCCTTATATTACAGTTTAACAAAAGGAGCTACGGCCGCTATAATACTGGATAATAAAGGGAGGTGGGGCCGCTATCATACACTTTAACGAAAGGGGCTGAGCGCGCTGTAATGCAGAATAAACGGAGGAGGTGGAGCTACTATACAAAAGGAGCTGAGGCCACTATACTACTGGATAACAAAAGAACGTGGGGCGCCTATCATACAGATCAACAAAAGGAGCTGAATCCGCTATAATACAGGATAAAAAAAAGGTGGTGGGGCCCCTATGATACAGGTTAGTAAAAGGAGCTGAGGCCTCTATAATACAGGATACCAAAAATAGGTGGGGCCCATATTATACAGTTTAACAAAAGGACCTCAGGCCGCTATAATAAAGGATAACCAAAGGTGGTGGGTGCCGCTATTATATAGGTTATAAAAAGGACCTGAGGCCGGTATGATACAGGATAACAAAAGGAGGTGGGGCCGCTATTATAAAGCTTAACAAAAGGAGCTGAGGCCGCTGTAATACATGATAACATACGTCGTTGGGGACCCTTATAATACAGTTTAACAAAATGAGCTGAGGCCGCTATAATACAGCATAAGAAAAATCGATGGGGGGCCCCTACTTACAGTTTAACAAAAGGAGCTGAGGCCGCTATAATACAGGATAACAAATGGAAAGGGGGCTCCTATTATACACTTTAACGAAAGGAGCTGAGCGTGCTGTAATACAGAATAACCAGAGGAGGTGGCGCTCCTTTTATTCAAAAGCAGCTGCGGCCACTATAATACAGTTTAACAAAAGGAGCTGCTGCCGCTATAATACAGGATAACAAAAGGAAAGAGGGCTCCTATTAGACACTTTAACTAAAGGGGCTGAGCGTGCTGTAATACAGAATAACCAGAGGAGGTTGGGCTCCTTTTATTCAAAAGCAGCTGCGGCCACTATAATACAGTTTAACAAAAGGCGGTAGATGAATCTATTTTACAGGTTATTAAAAGGAGCTGAGGCCGCTATAACACAGGATAACAAATGGAGGTGGGGCCCCTATTATACAGTTTAACAAAAGCAGCTGAGGCCGCTATAATACAGGATAACAAAAGGAGGTGGGGCCCTTATGATGCCGGTTATTAAAAGTAGCTGGGGCCGCTATAATACAGGATAACAAAAGGAGGTGGGGCCCCTATGATACCGGTTATTAAAAGTAGCTGGGGCAGCTATAATACAGGATAACAAAAGGGGGTGGGGCCCCTATGATACCGGTTATTAAAAGTAGCTGAGGGCGCTGAAATACTGGATCATAAAGACAGGTGGGGCCCCATTTATACACTTTAACGAAAGGAGCTGAGCGTGCTGTAATACAGAATAACAGGTGGAGGTGGGCCTCCTATTATACAAAAGGAGCTGAGGCCACTATAATACAGTTTAACAAAAGGAGTTTAGGCCGTTATAATACTGCATAACATAAGACGGTGGGCGAACCTATTATACATCTTATTAAAAGGAGCTGAGGCCGCTATAATACAGGATAACAAAGGACTGTGGGTGCCCCTATTATACAGGTTATTAAATGGAGCTGAGGCCGCTTTAATAGAGGATAACAAAAGGAAGTGGTGCCCCTATTATACAGTTTAACAAAAGGAGCTGAGGCCGTTATAATACATAATGACAAATGGAGGTGGGGTCCCTATTATACAGTTCAACACAAGGAGCTGAGGCCGTTATAATACAGGATGACAAATGGAGGTGGGGTCCCTATTATACAGTTCAACACAAGGAGCTGAGGCCGCTTTAATAGAGGATAACAAAAGGAAGTGGTGCCCCTATTATACAGTTTAACAAAAGGAGCTGAGGCCGTTATAATACAGGATGACAAATGGAGGTGGGGCGCCTATTGTACAGTTCAACACAAGGAGCTGGGGCCGCTATAATACAGGATAACAAAGGACGGTGGCTGCCCCTATTATACAGTTTAACAAAAGAAGCTGAGGCCGCTATAATACAGGATAACGAAGGACGGTAGTTGCCCCTATTATATATCAGGTAATTAAAAGGAGCTGGGGCCGCTATAATACAGGTTAACAAAAGGAGGTGGGGCCCGTATTATACAATTCAACACAAGGAGCTGAGGCCGCTATAATACAGGATAACAAAACGGAATGGGGCCCCTATTATACAGTTTAACAAAAGGAGCCGAGGGCGCTGTAATACTGGATAATAAAGGGAGGTGGGGCACCTATTATACACTTTAACGAAAGGAACTGAGCGCGCTTTAATACAGAATAACAAGAGGAGCTGGGCCTCCTATAATAGAAAAAGGAGCTGAGGGCACTATAATACAGGATAACAAAAGGAGGCGAAGCCCCTATTATATAGTTTCACACAAGGAGCTGAAGCCGCTATAACACAGGCTAACAAAACGAGGTGGGGTCCCTATTATACAGTTTAATAAAAGGAGCTGAGGCCGCTATAATACAGGATAACAAAGGATGGTAGGTGCCCCTATTATACAGATTATTAAAAGGAGCTGGGGCAGCTACAATACAGGATAACAAAGGGAGGTGGATCCCCTATTATACAGTTTAACAAAAGGAGCTGTATGTGTGTGTCTGTGTCTGTGTCTGTGTCTGTGTCTGTGTCTATGTATGTATGTATGTATGTATGTATGTATGTATGTATGTATGTATGTATGTATGTATGTATGTATGTATGTATGTATGTGTGTGTGTGTGTGTGTGTGTGTATGTTATGTTGTGTTGTGTTGTGTTGTGTTGTGTTGTGTTGTGTTGTGTTGTGTTGTGTTGTGTTGTGTTGTGTTGTGTTGTGTTGTGTTGTGTTGTGTTGTGTTGTGTTGTGTTGTGTTGTGTTGTGTTGTGTTGTGTTGTGTTGTGTTGTGTTGTGTTGTGTTGTGTTGTGTTGTGTTGTGTTGTGTTGTGTTGTGTTGTGTTGTGTTGTGTTGTGTTGTGTTGTGTTGTGTTGTGTTGTGTTGTGTTGTGTTGTGTTGTGTTGTGTTGTGTTGTGTTGTGTTGTGTTGTGTTGTGTTGTGTTGTGTTGTGTTGTGTTGTGTTGTGTTGTGTTGTGTTGTGTTGTGTTGTGTTGTGTTGTGTTGTGTTGTGTTGTGTTGTGTTGTGTTGTGTTGTGTTGTGTTGTGTTGTGTTGTGTTGTGTTGTGTTGTGTTGTGTTGTGTTGTGTTGTGTTGTGTTGTGTTGTGTTGTGTTGTGTTGTGTTGTGTTGTGTTGTGTTGTGTTGTGTTGGGTTGGGTTGGGTTGGGTTGGGTTGGGTTGGGTTGGGTTGGGTTGGGTTGGGTTGGGTTGGGTTGGGTTGGGTTGGGTTGGGTTGGGTTGGGTTGGGTTGGGTTGGGTTGGGTTGGGTTGGGTTGGGTTGGGTTGGGTTGCGTTGCGTTGCGTTGCGTTGCGTTGCGTTGCGTTGCGTTGCGTTGCGTTGCGTTGCGTTGCGTTGCGTTGCGTTGCGTTGCGTTGCGTTGCGTTGCGTTGCGTTGCGTTGCGTTGCGTTGCGTTGCGTTGCGTTGCGTTGCGTTGCGTTGCGTTGCGTTGCGTTGCGTTGCGTTGCGTTGCGTTGCGTTGCGTTGCGTTGCGTTGCGTTGCGTTGCGTTGCGTTGCGTTGCGTTGCGTTGCGTTGCGTTGCGTTGCGTTGCGTTGCGTTGCGTTGCGTTGCGTTGCGTTGCGTTGCGTTGCGTTGCGTTGCGTTGCGTTGCGTTGCGTTGCGTTGCGTTGCGTTGCGTTGCGTTGCGTTGCGTTGCGTTGCGTTGCGTTGCGTTGCGTTGCGTTGCGTTGCGTTGCGTTGCGTTGCGTTGCGTTGCGTTGCGTTGCGTTGCGTTGCGTTGCGTTGCGTTGCGTTGCGTTGCGTTGCGTTGCGTTGCGTTGCGTTGCGTTGCGTTGCGTTGCGTTGCGTTGCGTTGCGTTGCGTTGCGTTGCGTTGCGTTGCGTTGCGTTGCGTTGCGTTGCGTTGCGTTGCGTTGCGTTGCGTTGCGTTGCGTTGCGTTGCGTTGCGTTGCGTTGCGTTGCGTTGCGTTGCGTTGCGTTGCGTTGCGTTGCGTTGCGTTGCGTTGCGTTGCGTTGCGTTGCGTTGCGTTGCGTTGCGTTGCGTTGCGTTGCGTTGCGTTGCGTTGCGTTGCGTTGCGTTGCGTTGCGTTGCGTTGCGTTGCGTTGCGTTGCGTTGCGTTGCGTTGCGTTGCGTTGCGTTGCGTTGCGTTGCGTTGCGTTGCGTTGCGTTGCGTTGCGTTGCGTTGCGTTGCGTTGCGTTGCGTTGCGTTGCGTTGCGTTGCGTTGCGTTGCGTTGCGTTGCGTTGCGTTGCGTTGCGTTGCGTTGCGTTGCGTTGCGTTGCGTTGCGTTGCGTTGCGTTGCGTTGCGTTGCGTTGCGTTGCGTTGCGTTGCGTTGCGTTGCGTTGCGTTGCGTTGCGTTGCGTTGCGTTGCGTTGCGTTGCGTTGCGTTGCGTTGCGTTGCGTTGCGTTGCGTTGCGTTGCGTTGCGTTGCGTTGCGTTGCGTTGCGTTGCGTTGCGTTGCGTTGCGTTGCGTTGCGTTGCGTTGCGTTGCGTTGCGTTGCGTTGCGTTGCGTTGCGTTGCGTTGCGTTGCGTTGCGTTGCGTTGCGTTGCGTTGCGTTGCGTTGCGTTGCGTTGCGTTGCGTTGCGTTGCGTTGCGTTGCGTTGCGTTGCGTTGCGTTGCGTTGCGTTGCGTTGCGTTGCGTTGCGTTGCGTTGCGTTGCGTTGCGTTGCGTTGCGTTGCGTTGCGTTGCGTTGCGTTGCGTTGCGTTGCGTTGCGTTGCGTTGCGTTGCGTTGCGTTGCGTTGCGTTGCGTTGCGTTGCGTTGCGTTGCGTTGCGTTGCGTTGCGTTGCGTTGCGTTGCGTTGCGTTGCGTTGCGTTGCGTTGCGTTGCGTTGCGTTGCGTTGCGTTGCGTTGCGTTGCGTTGCGTTGCGTTGCGTTGCGTTGCGTTGCGTTGCGTTGCGTTGCGTTGCGTTGCGTTGCGTTGCGTTGCGTTGCGTTGCGTTGCGTTGCGTTGCGTTGCGTTGCGTTGCGTTGCGTTGCGTTGCGTTGCGTTGCGTTGCGTTGCGTTGCGTTGCGTTGCGTTGCGTTGCGTTGCGTTGCGTTGCGTTGCGTTGCGTTGCGTTGCGTTGCGTTGCGTTGCGTTGCGTTGCGTTGCGTTGCGTTGCGTTGCGTTGCGTTGCGTTGCGTTGCGTTGCGTTGCGTTGCGTTGCGTTGCGTTGCGTTGCGTTGCGTTGCGTTGCGTTGCGTTGCGTTGCGTTGCGTTGCGTTGCGTTGCGTTGCGTTGCGTTGCGTTGCGTTGCGTTGCGTTGCGTTGCGTTGCGTTGCGTTGCGTTGCGTTGCGTTGCGTTGCGTTGCGTTGCGTTGCGTTGCGTTGCGTTGCGTTGCGTTGCGTTGCGTTGCGTTGCGTTGCGTTGCGTTGCGTTGCGTTGCGTTGCGTTGCGTTGCGTTGCGTTGCGTTGCGTTGCGTTGCGTTGCGTTGCGTTGCGTTGCGTTGCGTTGCGTTGCGTTGCGTTGCGTTGCGTTGCGTTGCGTTGCGTTGCGTTGCGTTGCGTTGCGTTGCGTTGCGTTGCGTTGCGTTGCGTTGCGTTGCGTTGCGTTGCGTTGCGTTGCGTTGCGTTGCGTTGCGTTGCGTTGTGTTGTGTTGTGTTGTGTTGTGTTGTGTTGTGTTGTGTTGTGTTGTGTTGTGTTGTGTTGTGTTGTGTTGTGTTGTGTTGTGTTGTGTTGTGTTGTGTTGTGTTGTGTTGTGTTGTGTTGTGTTGTGTTGTGTTGTGTTGTGTTGTGTTGTGTTGTGTTGTGTTGTGTTGTGTTGTGTTGTGTTGTGTTGTGTTGTGTTGTGTTGTGTTGTGTTGTGTTGTGTTGTGTTGTGTTGTGTTGTGTTGTGTTGTGTTGTGTTGTGTTGTGTTGTGTTGTGTTGTGTTATGTTATGTTATGTTATGTTATGTTATGTTATGTTATGTTATGTTATGTTATGTTATGTTATGTTATGTTATGTTATGTTATGTTATGTTATGTTATGTTATGTTATGTTATGTTATGGTATGTTATGGTATGGTATGGTATGGTATGGTATGGTATGGTATGGTATGTATGGTATGTATGTATGTATGTATGTATGTATGTATGTATGTATGTATGTATGTATGTATGTATGTATGTATGTATGTATGTATGTATGTATGTATGTATGTATGTATGTATGTATGTATGTATGTATGTATGTATGTATGTATGTATGTATGTATGTATGTATGTATGTATGTATGTATGTATGTATGTATGTATGTATGTATGTATGTATGTATGTATGTATGTATGTATGTATGTAGTATGTATGTATGTATGTATGTATGTATGTATGTATGTATGCATTGAAATATATGAGTTAGTCACTTATGAGTTAGTCACAACTGAATTGATTTTATGAAAGTTTTAAATGCCTTTAGGTGGTTGTGTGTAAGTTGTTCACAAGTCGCTGGCCAATCTTCCCGGTTTTTCCTTATTTCTCGAATTAGTGAACTTCTCTGTTGTTTTGTGTCTCCACATTCATAGATCAGATGATTCACAGTTTGTTGTCCTCTGCCGCAGGTACATGTTGGTTCATCTGTAATATGAAATCTATGAAGGTAAGATTTGGTTTTTCCATGTCCAGAAATAAATGCTGTGAACTCAGGAGTTGGAGGTATTACAATATTCAATCTCTTTTTTATTGATGGAAAGACAGATGTATGTATTTTTTTTTTAATTTTATTATCAGCATGCCCCATTATAAAGCGTAATATTACATGCATTTATATACATAATTGACAAGTATAATGAACTACAGAGTTACCGTAAGTATTTGGATTACATTAATGGTCTTACACAGTTTATGTTTACACTAATATAGTTCGCGCAAATTTCTTTAATTTTCCTGACCAGAAAGTTCTGTTGTGCACTAATTTGTTGAATTTGGGTAAACAACACGTTTCTAATATCACCGAAGATTTAGTGTACTGATCCGGCACAAAAGATGCCCAAGCCTTGCTGCAGCGAATGTAGTCAAGGTTGTCGAGCTGGGCACTGTGGTTCCCAGTGTGCTTGTGCGAAACCTTGTCCTTATGCAGGCTCCACGGATGCCGCAGCTAACAGCGCCGATGTCCCAGACAAGGAGAGCTGAATAAAGAAGATGATGCTGGATGCAGAAGAACATTTCTACTAAAAATATATAATAATGTTGAACAAAGTTAGGAAATTGTTGCTTCAAATTGTAACCATTTGAACTGCAGTAATGTTCTTAACTGTATATTCAATGATAGGATAAAGACTAATTTATTTTAGAAAACAAATTTAAAACTAGTGCATTAAATGACCGCACAGTCACTTTTGCATGTTCTTCTGCATCGATATGTGGATATATTGAGATAAATTTGTAGTAAAAATAAACTTGTACGCATAGCTTAATCTGTAAATTCAAAATGTGAAACATACAGCAAAATATTTAAAAAAAAAAAAAAAAAGAAAAGAAAAGAAAAAAGAAAAGAAAAAAAAAAAAAAAGAAAAAAAAAAGCTCTTCAATATTAAACAAGCAAAGGCATATAGGACTGTTTCCTACGATGCTTCTTGTGTCATAGCTGGAAATCAACCTATTGACATCACTATTGCCGGTAAAATTCAGGAGTATGAGTCAACACACGGAGGAGGGGACTATGACACACCAATAGATTTAACAATATGGCGCCATCCAGCTGAAAAAGTATACATTAAAGAACCACAGAAAAATGCACAATACGATATAACTGTCTTTACCGATGGCAGCAAAGCAGAAAACAAAGTTGGAGCCGCTGCTGTGATATATAGGGGAGACACAATCCTAAGAGAGCTAAAATATAGATTAGATTCGAGGTGCTCTAATAATCAAGCTGAGCAAATTGCAATATTTAAAGCTCTCCAAGAAATCCATACTCTACAGGATAAAACTATCACTATAGTCATTTTTACAGACAGTAAAATAACAATTTCCTTACTAAACAAGAACTCAAAGCACAATACGATAATAGACAGTATTCTGAAGACAGTTCATAATTTAGAACAGCGCCAATGGAAAATATATTTCAGCTGGGTGAAAGCTCACGTAGGAATAACTGGCAATGAGCTAGCAGACAGACTCGCCAAACAAGCTGCTAAAGATGAACGCCTGGAAACAATCTACGATAGGATCCCTAAATCGACATTTAAAAGCGAAATCAAAGAACTAGGTTTGGCAGAGTGGCAGAGAAGATGGAATAACACAACTAAAGGACTAGTGAGTAAATCCTTTTTTCCCTCAATCAGGACAAGTCTCAAGCTGTGTGTGTGTGTGCGTGCGTGCGTGCGTGTGTGCGTGCGTGTGTGTGTGTATGTGTGGTTTTTTTTTTTTTTTTTTTATTTATTGTTAATATACAGCATGCCCCATTACTTAGTAATATTACATGCTTTTTCTTACATCTGTATAGTTTTAGATATTACAATATGTTAATTAACAAAGTTACAATTGTTTATAAGTTAAACTATTTGGCTGATTATGTTATTTGCAATTTTCGTTATAGTTTGTCAAAATCTATATTGTTTATGAAATATATAAATTCCTTAAGGTATTTGTTTCCAAGTTCATTGTTTGTTACCGGCCACTGTCCACTTTTGTTTATAATACTTTGTTTTAGTTTTTGTCTTTCAGTATCTAATAGAGAACACTCATATATTAAGTGGTTTACATTTTGGTTCTGATTTTGACACTTACACAAGGCACTTTCCACTATCTTGAACCGATGATAGTATTCTCTGGTTTTTCCATGGCCTGTTAACATTGCTGTAACTTGTCCATTTAATGGTATCTTCTGTTTTAGGCGTTCTTGCACCAAGGGAAAAAACCTATGTATGTGTGTGGTTGTGGGTGTGTGGGGGGTGTGTGGTGTGTGTGTGTGTGGTGTGTGTGTGTGTGTGTGTGTGTGTGTGTGTGTGTGGTGTGTGTGTGTGTGTGTGTGCGTGTGTAACATGTAATATGTAGAAGTGCTTTATTCCAACCAAAACTTTCATAGCAAGTTTTCAACGGAAATAAATGTAAAAATGTCGAAATGTAATTCAAACCAATAATTTGAATATTGGGAAATAGTTAACACTACCAAAAAAAGTATTTGATATAAAATGTGTATTTTAACGAGACCTACACTTTTTCTGCAGTAATATTTCGTGCATCTCTTCCAACTCGCCAATTGTACGAAATGTTTTGAAAATATACATAATAGATCAAGAGAATTTACTTCAAACTTGTATATCGCGCTTCATTCAACTAAGCAATACAAATATTAGGGTGTATCCTAAATTCTTATGGCAGTGTTATACATGTAATCAACGATGGATGAAACTAAAAGAGGAATAGGGTAAAGAATATAAAAGATCTGCCGTGCTACACCCCATAACAAAAATTAATTAGTGTTAATTCAGCGCTTCCGGTGGAGTGTTTTTAGTGGGTAGTGCCCTAGGGCGAAGCCTACAGTTCCCCATGTGTGCCATCCCAACGTATGGGGCTCCATAAATGGATTTTTTCTCCACTCGTTTTATTTTTTATTTTTTTTTTTATTTTAAAACTATGATTTCATATATCTTGAAAAATATTAGAGCTGAATGATATTAAAATATGTGATATAAATGTTGAAGTGCAACTTAGAAAAATGCCACAGTAACACATTAATAAAAAAAAATAAATAAACTCACCGGTTCGTCAGTCACTAAAAACGAAACTGTCGTCAGCATCCTCCTCTTCCGAAGGAATGTCACCTTGTATTGAATGTGACATAGTGCTTAAGCCGTAGAGAGTATTGTATGTCATGGAGTTTAACATATTTTCGGTCGGTGCGAAACTCTCACAAGTGGATCCACTATTTTGTTTGCATTGACTGGCCAAAACAAGCAGTAATTGTAGATGTGAGTAGATTTCGGTGTCTCATTATAATTATGTTCATTTTACTAAAGACGCGCTCGCAGTCAGCGTTGGAATGCTGTGAAGATAAGGGCAGTGAAGTTGCACAAATTGCAACAGCTGCAATATATAGAAAGGGGCATGTACAGACACATGGGCGTCGCGTAGGGGGGCAAAGGGGTAGGCGGGAAATTAATGAATTTAATGTGAGTCAATTACTATTAGACTACTGTTTTAATGTTGCTGTTAAGAACAATTTTTTTTGTACCAGAAATTAATACGCTTAACCCAAACGAATACCCTTCACAGTTTTGGGCAACAGAATAGTGAACTGATATTGTTTGACTGCAAACTTCCAACATACACACCCCCCCCTGAAAAAAAAAGTCTGCCTTCGTCCATGACTGTGAAACATGAAGGGAAGTGAAACTTGCGTCCTTACCTGATGAACGTCTGTCCAATTGTATCGGTGTGGCTTTCCTGTTGGGTGTTAGCAATTGATGTGTTAGTAACCGAAAGGAGATTGTCTTTCAATAGGAAAGCTGGTTTCAGGTGGTCTATCGAGATACGCTTTATCAACCCTCCGATATCCACGTCAAAGAACTTGTCGGTCTTCCTTTTAACCTGGTAAGGGCCACCGTGCATACATAGGTTGAAGAGGTTATTATAGAGATCCGTGATGTATGAAAACATGTGAGCAATCAGCAAGATGTTTGCACACAAAAGCAGTTTTCTTGCCTTGCATAAGGAGCACCAGATGCGCGTTGTTGGGTGCGACTTGGATGCATCGCTACGACTAGGGGCGAATGTGTAGCGTAAGTTAACCTACAAACACTTCTTCAAGAAATGAATGCCAATAGCTAATCTATAAACAGTACATAAAGGAACGAATGTGAATGGAACCAAGGCCGTCTTTAAATAGAGACGGCCTTGATAGAACGCACACCGATCTTCAATTTTACTTTTTCTTTTGTTCATGTTGGTACCATACTGGGACAATCAAGTAATAGCATTTGTTCTTCTTACTATAACAAGGCAGATCCTGTGCAGAAGTTACAATAAAGCAAATTTCATACCACTTAAAATTGCTTTAGTGGTGACCCCATGTGACCTGAACACGCAATGTAGTTGAACGTCCATTTCACAGAACACCTAGTCTATTTCTTGCCCAAATGCGCAAATATGGCGTTCACTCGTACACAACCGATGTGATTTGAAATCACAACATTTTGATATCTGTGGTGGTGTGCGAGTTGAACGCCCGTTTACTACTAAGCCGTGCTCAATAACAACACTCCAGTTCACGGCATTGTTGTTGTTGGGCACGACTTGGTGTCAAGGCATAACTGGTGCTTAGGGATCCCTGAATAGTGGGTATGCGGTCCGCCATTTTGGTTCTCTGCCCCCCTGCAGTATACATAGGTTGCAATGTCCAGTCCACGTCCAGTCCCTGTTTCTTTCTCTGTTCTCTTCGCTTGGTTCCATGGACGTCGCGAAGAGGGGAGCCCCCCTTGGAAGCTAATACACTCAAAGTGCAATGAATAAAGCCACAATTTTTAATACCGCATCGTGTGTAGGAGTGTTGGTTATGCCGCGAGTGTGTTGGCACAGACCGAGAGGCAAGCCATCAGCACTGAACGAAACAGCCCCATGCACAAGGTAAGGTGACTAAGAATTGTGAGAGAGAAAGTGCACTTGTGATTGTAAGGTGTCATTATAGTTTCACAAGATGGACTTACCATGCACGTTGTGAATCTTCTAATAAGGGATGCAACTTATTTTTCCAGGTTAAATTATATAAATAAGGCACAATATGACTAACATTGTTAATTGTGCATTTATAGGAAGTTCAGCCTACCCATCATACAAATCCATGCCCCCCCCCCCCCCTGTTACTGAAATGGAATTGGAAAGTGGAGAAATTTGTTGATATTGGACATTGGTTGGAACATTGAATTTTCTACACCACCAACAAGGTTAACAATCACAAGAATCTGAGACAAGTTTGATGATGAAATGGTGTTGAAAGGGCAGTATGAAAGAAAGAAGTTCTTCCAATAATATGAATGTTGATGCAGTCATGCAGATTTTGCCATGAAAAAGAACTGTTTAGAGTGCACTGTGGAAAGAGACCATTTTGAACACATACAAGTTTAAGGAATACAATACAATGAAAATTATATTTCTGCCACATTCTGTTGTTGAGAAATAGTGTTTAAAAGAGACAATCCGTAAGTAGTCTATTACACTGAGAAATGTTCAGCATTTTGAGCAATTTAGTAGGTACAGTAATTTTAATGCAAATTCCATCAGATTCTGAGAAAAATAAGTTAACTTATAAGTCTAAACAACTGCCCCTACCACACTTTCAACTTTTGTGTATAAATCTGCACTAATTAAAATATATGGTCAAAATGTTGCACAATAGTACAAAATCAATGGTTACATTCCAACTTTAACCCAATAATTTTTAACTACACAGTGTATCACAATTTAAAAAGCTACCCTTGCTTTATTATCAACCACTTATTGATAAAACTATATTGCTCTGTTAATCAGGGCACAAATATGTGCACTTGAACTACAGGGCCTGGCAAAAATTATAGGATACCATATAACTTTAAAAAGGCTACCCATAACCATACTTTTCAAACCTTTATTCTTAGATCTTGATACTTGTGGATCCATTGCATGTTGGTCTTTTAGTGAAAGTGTCCTTTGTAGTTTGTTTATATGCAACTCAAAACTGGCAAAAATAAAAGCTACAAAGAACAGCAAAACCTGATACAGAAGAATCTTGATAACTTGTCTCTCGATAACTCAACACCTTTTTACTTTCTCTACTACATATAATAAGTAGAGGAAGTATTGTGTTCCACCCAAAAGTTTGATGTCAAGATTTCATCAGAAATATATGTTTTGAGGCCCCTGAATTAAAAAGGAAGCATTTTTAGAAAAAGGTCCAAGCATGTGTATGTCTGTAGACAGCATAACTCAAAAATGAAATGTTGGTTGAAAACCAAAGCTGCTATTTCAGTTTAATATCTTTTAAGGGTGCCACACAAAGAATTTGAAGGGCATAAAGTACTTATGATAGTGAGTCGCCCTTGAGGTAATTGTCTCTAATGTGAGATGCTCTCTGTGGTTTCTTGGGAGAAATATGAATCGGTTGGAGAGTTCTGTCATTCTGGCAGGTTGTCACAATAGCTTAGTGGTAAGAGTATCTGCCTAGTAAGTGGACTACCTCTAGTTCAAATCTCAGCTGTGGCACTCAATTTGTCAGTTCCGATTCTACCTCTTAAACTCCTCCACCCTATGTAAAATTTTTCAAAAATTTTGATTTTCTTGAAAATGGCTCTAACAATTTTGATTAAAATGCCATTATGTTTAAGATATTTTATGTCAAATTAAATGTATATTTTGAATTTTCTGGCTATACCCTATGTAGCCCTCTTCACTCTGGATGACTTTTGCAAAACTGGTAAACCATAACAGATAGATCAAATCCTACTATTCAAAAAGTGTGTATCTTGTTAAAACACACAATTTATGTCCAAATAAATGTTTTTTATAGAATGAACCATTTTGGAGATATTCCTTGTTATTTGAGTGAGTTTTGGAAAACTTAAACTTTTGTCATATGGAAGATCGTGATTAAAATGTTTTATGTTAGCCGTGCAAAGAGAACGGAATATGAAAGCTTTAAAAGATTTGACTATAACTCAAAGCCTACTATATTCCCATATTCTTCTTGCACCTAAAAGAAAATAAACAATAAGACAATTTCTGAAAATGTTTATTTCAACTAACATGAAGAAGATAAATGAATAAGAGTTTGTAAGAATGGTTAATACAACAGTGAAGAAAGTCATGTGACTGCAGCACATCAGATTTTTTATTTTAATATTTTTACTTTTTATTGTTAAATTTGGCTGTAATAATTTCTATAGTCCAGTATGTGGTTTAATTAGTATAGGTAAATTCTAATTAATGTATGTATAGTGAAAGCTACTGCATTCTCCCTCACAGTAATGAAAGGGCTGACTGGGTATTGACCTTCAATATCTAGTCAGAACATAAGCAACTGGCAGATGATCGTTCATGAAATCAAAAGCTTGCCATTAATAATGTGGATACACAGCACAAACACATTTGGAAGGTTTGAAGGTTTACCCAACATGTCTGTGGTAACCTAAACTTTCAGTTACATATTTCGGTTACAGTACAGGTTCTTAAATTTCAGCCGTACTGTTAGTTTTAAATTATGTTTATGCCAGTGAAAATGTCAAACAAGAAGAAAAGACAAGTTAACATGAGAATGGAAATTAAAGAGAACAGATAAAGAGGAACACATTAAGTAATAATCTTTAGTATATATTATCCTTTTCAGTCTCCTATATTGTGCTACAACATGCATTCATGTAATTTGAGTATTATGTTATGGGCATGAACAACAGACCCCTTATTCTGTGGAGTTGGACATTTTGATAACTTGACACCCTCTCAGTTCACATTAGGTCAAGTCATCAGGATTCTACTGTATAAATTAACAAAAAACTTCAATGTGCACTATTAATATAGTAACAAAAGCTTGGTATGATCAGAGGCACCAGAAATCATAATGGATTAGGTTTAGAAAATGTTGTTGTTGTTGTTGTTTTCTAGTGCCTTGCATCTGGTAATGAAGCCATTAGCATTCGTGCTTTCCAATACATTTGAACTGTAGTTTCTTCTGATCTTAATGCTTCACAGGTCTTCAAGTGGTCTTCGTTGATTTCTGCTGGATCGTTGCACAGGACACATATTGGTGAGGCTGAGATACCTATTCTGTAGAGATGACATGCTGAGCAGTCGTGATTTGTCAATAGTCGGAAGGCTGCAACCCCTGTTTTCCTTGGTCTCTGGTGGATTATATCTGGGTTGGAAAGTAGTGTAATCCATTGTTTATCTTTGGCATTTGTTTCTATTTCTTGTAGGTATGAATGAGAACATTTTTTAATGATCAAGCGTTTTATTGAGGAATATGAGAAATTGAATTTAGATTTTTGCTTTATTGTTGTGCCTTTCTTTGCAAGTGAGTCTGCAGCTTCATTCCCCATGACTCCACAGTGTGCTGGAATCCATTGGAGATGAACAGTCTTATTAACTTTTTGGAGTTGTGTTAACATTTTGTAGCATTCTCTAATTTTTGTTGACTTCTTTGTAGTAATTGAACATATTCCCTGAATTGCAGCTTTAGAATCTGAAAGAATTACTGCCTTGTTAAATTTATTGAAGGGAAGATTTAATAATTGTCGGAGAGCAATGTGTATAGCCTCTATTTCTCCATCATAATTTGTTGTGTCTCTGCCAACAGAATGATGAAAGGAAAAATGTGAACACGTAACTCCAGCTCCAGTAAGGTTTTCCTTCGAGGATCCATCAGTATATATGTGCAGCCATTCTTCTGTGGGATACCTAGTATTGATTGTTTCCAGAGCTAGAAGTTTTTGTAATTCTTTTGGTGTGTCTGATTTACTTATTTCCTCTATTAATTCCAAACTGAAGGTAGGTTGTAATAATTCCAATGGATTTTCTCTTCTAAGTAGATTTTCTCTGGTGTTAGGAATGTTCAATTTGGATTTAATGTGTGTTACATTTCCTAGGGAACTACTATGAGTTGTAAGGATTGAAGGGAGGAGGTTCTCTTCTGTCCATTTAGAGTTTGGCAGTCGTAACATTTTCTCGTGTTGGAGCAATGCTTGCTCTTCTATTTTTTTTGTTATTGATGGGGTCCGTGTTAAGGCACGCATGGCATCAATAGGTGTGTATTTAACTGCTCCAGTGATTAGGTGAAGAGCCTGATTTTGCATTTGTTCAAGTTTATTGATGTTAGCATTTGCTGCTGTTATTAAAGCTTCAGAACAGTACAAGAGGTTTGGTTTAACATACATTTTGTATGTTGTGTTAAGGACTCTACTTGAGCAGCCCCATTTAGAACCAGCTAACCTTTTCAGGATTTGCAGTTTCTTTTCAACCTTTTCTGAGATGTTTGTTATATGTTTTTTTCCAAGTTAGCTTTCTGTCGAAAGTGATGCCTAAGTATTTGGCATCATCAACTGCTTTGAGTGGTTTGCTATTATAATTTATGTTAATATTAACTGGTTTGTATTTTAGTGTAAATAATTCATAATTTGTTTTTTCCACATTGATAGTCATGAGGTTTCTGGAGCTCCATTCATGTACTTTGTTTAGGGCTGTTTCTATTCTGTCTTTAATTAATTCAGGTTTTTTTGGAGAGCCTGAAGTCCAAATGACTACATCGTCAGCAAATAAAGCAATTTTGGTTTCTAAAGTTTTTATTGTTGATGTCCTGATATAACACTCGCTCCATCTTAACATTGTGCAACTAATTGACGTTCATAATTAAATTCTTTAAGAACACCATGCAGCAAAAGGAACAATGTTTCTGTGGACCTGTCAACACTCACATCATGAAATACGAAAAATCGTTCAACCAATGTGCTCTCTGTATTCACGTATCTTACAATGATAGAGCACTGAGACTATTGACAAATATCTGTAGTGTCGTCAACTTCAACAGAAGGGAAAAAAAAAAAAAAACAATCTGAGACATTAATTTCAGGTTTTTAAGTACTCCAAAATACATCCAATCACCTCATTTTGTATAGATTCAGAATCACCGCTGAATATACTTTTAATTTTATTATAGTGGTTTTGAATTTCTAATGGAGTTTCAGTACACAAGCTCCTTGAAATTTCCCCGACTTAGCGAAAGCGCACTCTCATCATGACCTCAGAATGCAAGCTCTTGTTTACCTAAATACAATCTTGCTTTAATAATCAACTACAGGAAAAGCCTATTTTATGTCACGTTTCCATTGAAACACACATGGAAAGGTCTGCTGTTTTCCTGAAGAGCGTCAGCCATTGTGTTTCTATTTTTTTTCAAAAGCGTTTAGTTGTAATTTACTTCTAAATGTCCCGCCGAATTATTGTGCTTGTGAAGGGAACGGGTTATATTAATGAAATCTGTGAATCTTTCTTTGTCCCACACATTACTTTTGTTGCTGAAAAGTAAACAAGGCCAACAGAATAGCGATTGCAAACTACGGCTACTGCATAACCGAAAATAGTTATCGAGCCAAGAGCTTTTGAATTTAATAAGTCTTCCTTATTTTCTTATCCTCTCTTGTAAGGGCTACATCAATGATATCAGTGGGCCGCCCAAAGTTTAAAACATCCTTCTTGTCCTCATCTTTCCACCCGGAAAATGGGGTTTCTAGCAAATTGCAAACTATATGGTTCACTGGATTCATCACAAAACAGTTATATTCCGTAATTTAAATATTAAAAGTACTGGAGTCTAGCAAACTCGTAAATTATACCTACCTTTCACAGTTGTCTAAAACACCACGTTTTAAGTTTACCGCCAGTAAACGGGCTCGCACGCCCCCAACTCCGCTGGAGTTTTGCTCTGCTTCTGCGTAGATTACAGGAAGCTGAACGCTGTCACCAGGAAGGACTGCTTCCCCTTACCTCGGATTGACAACACCCTGGACACGCTTGCTGGTGCGCAGTGGTTCTCAACTCTGGACCTGAAATCGGGTTACTGGCAGGTGGCTCTAGACCCGAGAGACAAGGAGAAGACCGTATTCTCGACAGGCCAAGGGCTTTGGCAGTTCACAGTTATACCCTTTGGTTTCTGCAACGCACCAGCTACCTTCCAACGCCTCATGGAGTCAGTAATGAGAGGATTGACTTATGACGCCTGCCTGTTATACCTGGACGACATCATCATCGTCGGCCAGACATTCGAAGACCATCTTAACAAACTGACCAAGGTGCTACAGAGACTGCAGGCGACCGGCTTGAAGCTGAACGCAAAGAAGTGCCAGCTCTTCCGCAGGGAAGTCAACTACTTGGGCCACATAGTCTCACCAACCGGAGTGGCCACGGATCCGGAGAAGACACAGGCCGTGAGAGATTGGCCTCGCCCAAAGTATAAGCGAGAACTACGCAGTTTCCTTGGATTGTGCAGTTATTACCGCCGCTTCATAAAGGGTTTCTCCAGCATCGCCAAACCCCTCACTCGCCCTGACGGAAGAACATCGACCTTATGTGTGGACGGAAGAAGCCGAAGGCGCTTTCCGGCAGCTGAAGAGGACGCTCTGCAGTGCTCCTGTTTTGGGATTCCCACAACCAGGCGACGCCTTCATTGTGGACAACGACGCCAGCGACCATTGCATTGGAGGCGTCCTATCCCAAGTCCAGAACGGCCACGAGCGGGTGATAGCCCACTACAGCAAGACGTTGTCCAAGGCAGAGAAGAACTACTGTGTCACCCGACGAGAGCTACTGCCGGTAGTGAAGACCTTGGAGCACTTCCACAAGTACCTGTACGGTCAGCCATTCCACCTGAGGACAGACCACTCCACCCTAACCTGGCTACTTAGCTTTAGAAACCTGGAGGACCAGACAGCCCGTTGGGTCCAGAGGTTGCAGGAGTACGACTTCACCTCCGAACATCGCAGAGGGAAGAGCCACGGCAACGCAGACGCCATGTCCCGAAGACCCTGCCCAGAAGAGCGCGGCCAATGCGCAAGAGTGGAAGAGAAGGAGCGTACCGCAGCTGTCAGAGTGGTTACGGCAGTGCCTGCGGATGGATGGGATAGCGCGGGCCTGTGGAGGGAGCAGCTGGCGGACGCCGACTTGGGGCCACTCTTGAGAGAAGTGCAGGCAGGGACGAGACCAACCTGGGAGGACATCGCACCCAGAAGCGCTACATACAAGTCGTACTGGGCCCAATGGGACTCGTTGAAGACCAAAGAGGGCGTGCTGTTCCGGGTATGGGAATCACCTGATGGGAAGACCCAGAAAGAGCAGTTGGTACTTCCCCGAAGTAAGGTCCCGGAAGTTTTGGAGGAAGTGCACGCCGGTACCTCGGGTGGACACCTAGGAGCAAGCCGGACGATCGACAAACTCCGACAGCGCTACTACTGGCTGAGGTTCCGAGCAGACGCTGAGAACTGGTGCCGTCAATGTCACGTGTGCGCGGCGAGTCGCGGCCCCCAGACTAGGAGCCGGGGTCGCATGCAGCAGTACAACGTCGGAGCGCCCTTCGAACGCATCGCCGTCAACATAGCTGGACCATTCCCAGTGTCCGATCGAGGCAACAAGTACCTGATGGTAGCTGTGGACTACTTCACCAAGTGGCCGGAGGTGTATGCCATCCCGAACCAAGAGGCGAAGACGATTACAGACTGCCTCGTGGAACAGCTGTTCTGCCGTTTTGGGGTCCCGTTAGAGCTCCACAGCGACCAGGGCACCAATTTTGAGTCGCACCTAATGAAGGAGGCATTGGAAAGACTTGGGGTGAACAAGACCCGCACAACACCCCTACATCCACAGTCGGATGGCATGGTCGAGAGATACATCAAGACCCTAGAGTAGCACCTGAGGAAGGTCGTGGCCAGCCATCAGCGAGACTGGGAACTCAAGGTACCACTGTTCTTGCTGGTCTACCGTTCGTCGACACACGACACCACCGGGATGACACCAGCAAGCCTAATGTTCGGCCGAGAGCTACGCCTCCCTTGTGGCCTGGCTTTTGGGAGCCCCTCGGAAGTGAAACAGCCGGCAACCGAGTATGTGGAGAATCTAGTAGACCATCTCCACGACATGCACGAGATGGCTCGTCAGAACATCCAGATGGCGAGCGACCGCATGAAGACCCGGTACGACAGGCAAGCCAACAGCCGAGGATTCCAGCAAGGTGACATGGTCTGGTTGTACCGCCCTACCCGGACCAAGGGACGCTGCCCAAAACTTCAACAACCGTGGCAAGGACCGTACCGGGTGGTAAAGAGGATTAACAACGTAGTCTACCGCATCCAGAAGGTGTCCCGAGGAAAGATGTTAGCGGTACACCTGGATCGTCTGGCCCGTTACGATGGTGCTGTTCGAGACGACCAGCCTTGAGGAGGGAGCAGTGTCGCCCATCGCATTATTGTCGGCATTACCGCAAAGGAGCCGAAGGGAAGAGACAGAGAATGGCCGCATTGTTGGGCGCTTGCCGAAAGAGAGAAAGGGATAGAGACTTCTGGAATTTTCTGCTTTATATTTGACCGCAATAATAACTGAACTTTCCTGAAGTTTCCAGAATAGTGCCTGGGAGATATAAATAGCGGTAAAGTGTGAGAAGGGAGTTTTTGTGTTACGAATTCGGAGGCGTGCTGTTGGTGAATCGGTAAAGACTTTCTTGCTGTTGCACGGAGTGTACAAAGTTACTGTTTACGGAAATAAAAGTGTTTCTTTATCTCGGCTACAACTGTCTTCTTTACTTTACACCCACCAAAGTCACAATATCATCTGCATATGCCACTACCGTAAGACAGATATTTATACGAGTAATTTGTTCTAATAATGTTTCCAAAATTATGTCCCAAAAAGTGGGCCAGAGAATCGAACCCTGGGGGCATCCCTTAGTGATGTCTTTTGAAATGATTTGGTTCACACCAACAAGTTGTACTTTCCTATTTTTACAGTAATCTTCTAAAATGTTATACAAAGTTCTGGGATAATTTAAATTTCTAAGCTTAGTGAAGAAATGAGCCCACCAAACGTTATCAAAAGCAGCCGAAATATCCACGAAAATAGCCATGACGTATTTTGATTTGGAATTTAGGGTGGCAGTGATAAGGGTATTAATTGCGTCTTCGGTGGATCTCCCTTTCCTGAAACCGTACTGATCGTCATTAAGCCCAATAAGTGTCCGATATTCCAGAATACGCTTATTTATTAAAGCTTCAAAATTTTTTCCAGTAGTGTTCAAAAGACAGATGGGTCTGTAAGATTTACAGTCCATCGGATCTTTATCAGCACTTTTCTTCAAAACAGTTAATTTTGCAACTTTCCAATTGTTGGGAAATTTCCCTTGTCACAGACAGTTATTATATAAATTACAAAGTATTGCGATTAATGATTCTGCAGTATCTATGAGAATTTCGTTCTTGATGTTGTCGGGTCTTGCGGCTCTTTTCTTTTTTAGTCCTCTAATTATCTGTCGTATTTCCAATTTGTCAAAAGGATATATAACGTTAGAGTTCGGATACGGCATTTCCACGTTTCTTCTAATTTGTGTGTTTTCGTCAGTGTCTGTCTCCTGGCTGTCGTCGGGTAGTAGTTTTTGTAACAGTTCCTGTGTAGTTTCGGTCCAGTTTTGGGTTAAAGTCCCATCATCCCTTCTAATGGTATTTAAAATTTCCGGTTTCCTGATTTTTTCCATAGTGATTTTATAAGGTGCTCCCCATATATTATGCATAGAATTGGTTTCAACAAAACTTTTCCATGATCTACTTCTTGTTTCAAATAATTCTTTCTTAAATTTTTCTTTGGCTTTCCTATAGATTTCTAAATTTCTATTTCTCTCTTCTATTACAACAATCTTTTGATAAATTCTCCGGCATTTTCGAGCTTTTCTCCGTAAATTTTGTAATGTATCGGCCCAAACATCGTCTTTAAATTTTTTGAGTCTCCTTTACTGCAATTAACTGTTCCAAACAATAGTCATGTGGAGGAAAAGGTTTGAAAGGGTAGAATGAGACTGAACAATTCAATCCTACAGCCGAGATTTGAACCACGGATCTTCCGGTCTCCGTCGTCTCTAAAACGTGTGTTATGATTGTTGGCCATGATAGCTCAGTGGTTTGAGCACCCGGAAGAAGATTGGAAGATCCGTGGTTCATATCCCGGCTATGGCATTGAATTTTCGGTCTCGTTCTATCCTTTCAAACGTGAAAGCTGCTGTCGCTTAATGCGTTGCAGAAATGGACAAAAAGTATATTTTTATACGCTTAGAGTTATTACGTGGATTGTTTCTTGGTAGTACCTACCTATATTTCTTTATATAGTGATATATTCTCTGGGAGTTACAAGGTAATTCAGAGAAAAATAGTGAATATATGGCTTCCTACTTTCAGTGTTGCCATATGGCAACGCTAGGCAGATATACTCAGTAAGACGTGTATTTCATTGTTGTTTCAGGGAAGGGCTTTAAATTGCTGAAGCGCTGGAAAATAAATCAATCAATAGGCGGACAGGCGGACCGGCGGGCGGGCAGGCGCGCGGGTGGACGGGCGCGCAGTTGGGTGGACGGGCGGGTGGGCGGGCAGTTGGGTCGGCGCGCTGGTGGACGGGAGGGCGGACGGGTGGACGGGTGGACGGGTGGACGGGTGGACGGGCGGACGGGTGAGCGGGCGAGCGGGCGGGCGGGCAGTTGGGCGTGTGCTCGTGTGGACGGGTGGACAGTTGAGCGAGCGCACGGGTGGATGGGCAGAAGGGCGAGCGGGCGGGTGTGTGTGTGGACGGGTGGACGGATGGGCGGGCAGTTGGGTGGGCGCGCTGGTAGACGGGCGGGCGGACGGGTGGACGGGCGGACGGGTGAGCGGGCGAACGGGCGGGCGGGCAGTTGGGCGGGTGCTCGTGTGGACGGGTGGACAGTTGAGCGAGCGCACGGGTGGACGGGCAGACGGGCGAGCGGGCGCGCGAGTTGGCGGGTGTGCGTGTGGACAGTTGGGCGGGCGCACGCGTGAACGGGTGGACGGGTGGATGGGCGGACAGTTGGGCGGGCGCACGGGTGGACGGGCAGTTGGGTGGGCGCGCTGGTGGACGGGCGGACGGTCGGGTACACGGGTGGACGGGCGGACGGGTGAGCGGGCGAGCGGATGGGTGGACGGGTGGGTGGCCAGTTGGGCGGGTGCGCGTGTGGAAGGGTGGACAGTTGGGCGGGCGCACGGGTGGACGGATGGACGGATGGACGGGTGGATGGGCGGACGGGCGAGCGGACGCACGGGCGGGCGGGCAGTTGGGCGGGTGCGCGTGTGGACGGGTGGACAGTTGGGCGGGCGCACGGGTGGACGGATGGACGGATGGACGGGTGGATGGGCGGACGGGCGAGCGGGCGGGCAGTTGGGCGGGTGCGCGTCTGGACGGGTGGACAGTTGGGCG
This sequence comes from Tenodera sinensis, assembly GCA_030765045.1. Taxonomy (NCBI): domain Eukaryota; kingdom Metazoa; phylum Arthropoda; class Insecta; order Mantodea; family Mantidae; genus Tenodera; species Tenodera sinensis. The sequence continues at coordinate 175,638,219 of CM060962.1, read as the reverse complement.
GGCGCACGGGTGGACGGGTGGCCGGGTGGATGGGCGGACGGGCTAGCGGACGCACGGGCGGGCGGGCAGTTGGGCGGGCGCACGTGTGGACGGGTGGACAGTTGGGCGGGCGCGCGTGTGGACGGGTGGACAGTTGGGCGGGCGCACGGGTTGACGGATGGACGGGTGGATGGGCGGACGGGCGAGCTGGCGGGCAGTTGGGCGGGTGCGCGTCTGGAAGGGTGGACTGTTGGGCGGGCGCACGGGTGGACGGGTGGACGGGTGGATGGGCAGACGGGCAAGCGGGTGGGTGTGCATGTTAAAGGGAATATTTAAAAGGGATCCAAGTTTAAAATTTGAAAATGAAAAAATAAGAAGAAATAAGAATATGAAATATTTAGGAATATATTTAGATGAGAAGTTAAATTTTAATCATCATACAGAACATGTAAGGGTCAAAGCCGAAAAAGCTATGATGAAACTTTCTAGAATAATTCAATGTGATTATAAAATTCCGCTCCATACTGTTAGCATATATCATACAAGCATATTCAGCTCAATAATATCTTACGTTGCTGCAATTTTGGCTACTAGAATGAAAAATGTGATGATTAGAAATCTCCTAAGAAGGACACAAAGGAAAGTTTTATTAAGATTTACGGGAGCTTATAAAACAACTCCTACTTTAGCACTTTTTGTAATAACTGGAATTTGGCCAGTAGATTTAACTCTAAGACTTCGAGGAGCTTATTTTTGACTTAAAAAAGGAAACTTTAATGCAGTTGCTGATAATTTGGAGCAGTATTGCACTACTAAGCGGGAAATTAAAACTAGACTGATGCATATTTGGCAAGAAGAATGGGAGACTATAAATCAAGGAAGGCGTGCCTTTTCTTTCTTCACGGATATCTCCGAAAGATTGGCACTCAGACATAACATGAAAGGAATTGTACACTATATATCTGGCCATGGACCTTATGGCACTTATTGGAAAAAGATTAATAAATTGAACACCGATGAGTGTGGCGTATGCTTTAAGCAGGACACACCGGAGCATGTTATGTTTGAATGTCAAAAAAACACCAATTTTACGCTTGAGGAAAGAGAAAATCTGCAAGGATATCAGCTCTTTGATATAATACGTAACAAAGATCTGTTTCCACATTTAGAGGCTCTAGCAAACAAGATTAGTGTACACGCTAGAAAGATAATTATAGAACAATCTCGACAAGTAGGAAACATAACGATAAATGCAGCAGAAAGACGATCACACAGAATTCAGACCAGGAACATGACAAGAAACCGTGAAAACCTACATATATATGATGAAATGGAACAGGACGGAACTTCATTATCAAGACATCGAGGTAAAGGGACCGCGCACAATAGTATACAGTCAGGATGGAGAGGCAGTATACTCAGGAAGTACTATCGGTGTGAGGCAGGCGACAACCCACGATCAGGGAGATGATGGCCAGGAAGGAGTGGCGTGTCGAGTCGAGGCGAGGCGAGTCTTCACCAAGTCGGGATTGCTGCATCATGCATTGATAGGAAGATCGGCGACGGATTGAGTGACCGCAAGTGTGTGAGTGATAGGATTTTGAACGATTTATGACCTTGATTATCTAGTGAATCTAATTAAAAGTAAATAAGTGATTTAGTGATGTGAAGTTGAACTAGTGAAGTGAAATGTGATTTATTTCATAAAACTTCTGGATGTTTAGGAAATAATAGTGAAAGATAATTTTGTAAAAATTATTTAAAAATAATTAAATATTAGTGATCTTAGTCCACATTATCATTTTATTAAAGTATATAAACTATCTTAATAATCAAAAGTATAATATTTCTGTGTATGTTGTTTTTATAAATTTTGGTTATGTAGATTTTGAACTTTATACTACACACATTTTATAGATTTTGTAGTTTTTGTGCTGGAAACCAGTACATATAGTATGCCGCCGGTAACCTGCGGCAGTTTAGAGTTTTAGTTTATAGCTGTTTCTTTTTTTCTTATAACTGGATACCAGTAAATTTTTGTTTGTTTAAAATTTTTAATAAATATGTAAATTTAAATTTAAAAAATATATGTATCTATAAAAGGTATTAGTTATATGTATAATATTAAATTAATTAATTTTTAAGTAATAATAAAAATAGGTAATAATAATGATGATAATGATAATAATAGTAATAATATAATTTATAGTTTTATGTAATAATTTAATTTTATATATTTGTTTATTGCTTAGTAATAGTTTGTAGTGGCCGCCTCCGTAGCGCAGCTGGCAGCGCGCTTGCCTGTAGCGCGGAGGACCCGGGTTCGATCCCCGGTACCAGCATGGGGATTTTATCCCCTCTGGGAGGTCTGGCACGGGGTGCACTCAGCCTCGTTAGGTCCCGGGGGGACCAATTGAGGAGCTACTTGATGGAGAAGTAGCGGCCCCAGGTCGAGAAGACCGCATAACTGGCCGGGAGGGCTCGGGGCGCTGACCACGTCCCACCCTCCAGTACTGCACCCCACCAATGACGCCTGTAGTGGGCAGAGGTGGGGGACGCAGCGGCTGGGCGGTAGGCCTTGGCCCTTCGTGGGCTGTCGCGCGGGGTTTACATTTTACAATAGTTTGTAGTTGTGAGTGATGTTGTGTATGAAATTTATATTTTGTTGTATTGAGGAGATTAATTTGTTTTAATTTTTTTTTAGATTATAATTTATATATATATATTTATTTATTTATTTATTTAGAAATTTTATTGTATTTTAATTGTTTGAAATGATTTGTTATTGTTTTAGAGCATTTATTTCTCAGAGTGATTATGTGTGAAATGTTATAATTTGTGTTTTTGTTCTTATTTTCTTGTGTTTTGTTTTTATGATATATAATTTAATTTATTTATCTTTATAATTTGTTATATATTATATTATTTTGTAATTTTATTTTAAAATTTTTCTGTAAAGTATGTTGTATGTATGAATGTGTAGAATAAATAAATTTTAAAGATCTGGCATATTAGCCCTGGTGTAAGTAATTAGGTGCCAGGGTTATTATACAGATTTTTATTATTATTATTATTATTATTATTATTATTATTATTATTATTATTATTATTATTATTATTATTATTATTATTATTATTATTATTATTATTATTGTGCGTGTGGTCGGGTGGACAGTTGGGTGGGCGCATGGGTGGACGGGTGGATGGGTGGACGGGTGGATGGGCGAACGGGCGAGCGGGCGGGCGGGCGGCCGGGCGGGTGCACGGGTGGACGAGTGGATGGGTGGACGGGTGGATGGGCGGATGGGCGAACGGGCAAGCGGGCGGCCGGGCGGGCGCACAGCTGGACGGGTGGACGGGCGAGCGGTTGGGCGGGCGCGCGGGTGGACGGGAGGGCAGCTGGATGGGTGGACGGGCGAGCGGGCGAGCAGTTGGGCGGGTGGACGGGCGAGCGGGCGGGTGGACGGGCGAGCGGGCGGGTGGACGGGCGAGCGGGCGGGTGGACGGGCGAGCGGGCGGGTGGACGGGCGAGCGGGCGTGTGGACGAGTGAGTAGTCGGGCGGGCGCGCGGGTGGACGGGAGTGGAGTTGGAAGGGTGGACGGTGGACGGGCGGGTGGACGGGTGAGCAGTTGGGAAGGCGCGTGGGTGGACGTGAGGGCATTTGGACGGGTGGACGGGCGAGCGCGCGAGCAGTTGGGCGGGTGGACGGGCGAGCGGGCGGGTGGACGGGAGGGCAGTTGGACGGGCGCACCGTAGGACGGAAGGGCAGTTGGACGGGTGGACGGGCGAGTAGTTGGGCGGGCACGCGGGTGGACGGGAGGGCAGTTGGACGGGCACACCGTAGGACGGAAGGGCAGTTGGACGGGTGGACGGGCGGGTGGACGGGCGAGTAGTTGGGCGGGCGCGCGTTTGACCGCGAGGGCAGTTGGACGGGTGGACGGGCGAGCAGTTGGGCGGGCACGCGGGTGGACGGGAGGGCAGTTGGACGTGTGGACGGGTTGACGGGTGGACGGGCGAGCGGGCAGGCAGACCGGATTTTATGTATGTGTATGTCTATGCATCTAATCATGATCCCCCTTTCGGTGGGTTGCAACATTATAGTGACCTCTTGTAAACTGTGTAGTACTTGGCAAGGTGTTGAGGCGTAATGACCTTGGCTGTCGAGCGCTGCTATTGCTTATCTTGTTTATTAGAACACCAAAGTAATAGTAACTTTGCCTATAGTCAGTGATAAAACACAAACAGATTATCTCTCGCGCCTGCCGATATATGTCATGTTGCCCTGAATATATGATTGCATCTGAACAGAGTGTACATACCCTGAGTCGCCTTGTTTGTGCGATAAGCTCACATAAACAGCTGGATAGTTTCACATCGTTTCCGATACGCCTCATGGCTTTGCCAAGTAGTACAGTGCTATGATGGACCAGAGCTTATGTGTATGTCTATGCATCATGATCATAGCTCCCACTTCACCGGGCTGCAACAGAGTATAGCACCACTAGTGCTATACTTGTAGTAAATGATACACAGTGCTATGATAGACCAGAGCTTATCTGTGTGTCTGTCCTCATGATCATGGTGGATCACTGGTCTGCAACAAAATGTATAGCACCTCTAGAAAATAGGTTAGCATCACAAACGACCTCACATTTTGTGGCATGTGGTGAATGCCAATATCAAATTTCTTGAAATTCTGAGAAAGTGGTTGCTATACTATAAAAGAACTAGCATAGAATCATCTTATAACACCTATTTAAAGTAATTACAATTCTAAAGGAAATACTTGACATTTGTGAATTTCAAAAGACTTTATTATTTTGTAATATGCATGCTTAATGAAATGTTATGAGAGTTTTAGAAGTGTTATGTACTTGACGGTTGATACATGTTTAACAGTTGATGTGTATTAGAAAATGGCGGCACGGACATGGATCGGCGCATCTCTTCCCTGTGCAACATCCGTAATTTCTACATGTCTCGCAGGGCTCACCATCTGTTTAAAAAAAAAAAAAAAAAAAAAAAAAAAAAAAAAAAAAAAAAAAAAACTGATGTGTTGCATTCACACGACTTTCTCTACTCTTGTACTAACCATTCTTACAAACTCTTATGCCTCTATCTTCTTTGTGTTGAGATAAACATTTGCACAAATTATCTTATTGCTTATTTCCTTGCAGGTGCAAGGGTAATGTTAGAATACAGTAGGCTTTGTGCAATAGTCAAATGTTTTAAAGCTTTGAAATTCTGTTGTCTTTGCACACTTCACGTATAAAAAAATGAACAACGATGATCCATTTCACGAAAGTTCTAAGTTTTCCGAAACTCACACACATAAAAAGGAATATCTCCGAAATGGTTCACCCTACAAGAAAATTTATTGAGACATAAACTGTGTATTTTAGCAAGATCTACATGTTTTGTATAGTATAATTTGGTCTATCTCTAACGGTTTACCAGTTATGCAAAAGTCATCCAGAGTAAATACGACTACAGGGGCTATAGCCAGAAAATTCAAGATATACATTTCATTTGTCATAAAAATATCTCAAACATGATATTTTAATCAAAATCGTTAGAGCCATTTTCAAGAAAATCAAACTTTTCGAAAAATTTTCCATGTAAAGGGTAGTTTAGGGTGGGGCTATTTTCTTCAAATACTTCGTGTCGCATCCTTAAAATTCATTAAACTTAAATACCAACTTTGGTTTTTAACCGACTTTTCGTTTTTGAATTATGCTGTCCACAGGCTGACAGACTGACAGACAGACTGACAGACAGACAGACTGACATACAGACTGACACACACACACACACACACACACACACACACACACACACACACACACTGACCTTTTTCTAAAAATGCTTTTTTTGGATTCAGGGGGCCTCAAAACATGTATTTCCGGTGAAATCTCGACATCGAATTTTTGGGTGGAATACAATACTTCCCCTACTTACCAGTAGAGAAAGTAAAATAAGTTAAATAATGCACAGAGGTGATTAAAAGCCTTGGCACTTTAATACCAAAGGGAGTTTGTGGTTTGGATATCTGATGTGTTACATTCACATTACTTTTACTACCCAGCATCACTTATATTTATGTACTTTGTATTTGTACCTAGGTATTTATTTTGTTCTAATCGTATACATTTTGAGCTATCCTTGAACTTGGGCCCTTGCCCTTTCGTGTTGGACAGTTCTCTGCAATACATTTTATACAATTGCATTTAACACTCGACGTGTTTAAAACATGCTCATGTTACTGTTCTTTATTTATAATCTTTCTCTTTCATTTCTATTTGTACTAAATCCCTTTATTATTTATCTGCGTATGCCTCCTTTCTTTAATATTTTTACCCCTCTATCTTTTTTGTTTCCTAATATTTTCTATGAACACAACCTAACATTTTCCAACTTTTTCTCCCCCCACCCCCCCCCCCTGCAGGTGCTCCGGTCTAAACCCCTTTGACGTTTATCTCTAGGGCAACTTTCAAATAAATCTGATGTTTGAGAGGTAGAACTGGAACTTAAAAATTCAATGCCACAACTGGGATCTGAACCACAGACCTTCCGCTTACCGGGCGGCTGCTATTGTGACAAACTGCCAGAGTGGCACTAAGTTCGCAAACCAGTTCGTATTTCTCCTGGTAAACCACAAAGGCAGTCTCACATCAGGGACAAACTACCCCAATGGTGACGTACTATTGTAAGTACTTTATATCCCAGGATTAAATAACCTTCATATGGTAATTAATATTTATTTATGCCAACAAAATTACTGTTCGTGTTTTTAAACACACAAGCCGTGTGTGGTCAAAGTTTGAGAGGTGGAACTGGAACTTAAAAACTCACTGCCACAACTGGGATTTGAACCACAGACCTTCCGCTTACCGGGCGGATGCTCTACCACTGAGCTATTGTGACAAACTGCCAGAATGGCATTAAATTCTCAAGCCAGTTCGTATTTCTCCTGGTAAACCACAAAGGCAGTCTCACATCAGAGACAAATTACCCCAATGGTGACGTACTATTGTAAGTACTTTATATCCCAGGATTAAATAACCTTCATATGGTAATTAATATTTATTTATGCCAACAAAATTACTGTTCGTGTTTTTAAACACACAAGCCGTGTGTGGTCAAAGTTTGAGAGGTGGAACTGGAACTTAAAAACTCACTGCCACAACTGGGATTTGAACCACAGACCTTCCGCTTACCGGGCGGATGCTCTACCACTGAGCTATTGTGACAAACTGCCAGAGTGGCACTAAATTCTCAAACCAGTTCGTATTTCTCCTGGTAAACCACAAAGGCAGTCTCACATCAGAGACAAATTACCCCAATGGTGACTTACTATTGTAAGTACTTTATGTCCCAGGATTAAATAACCTTCACATGGTAATTATTATTTATTTATGCCAACAAACTTACTACCTCTCAAACTTTGCCCACACACGGCTTGTGTGTTTAAAAACACCAACAGTAAGTTTGTTGGCATAAATAAACAATAATTAAAATCTGATGTGTTTGCACTTACATGTCTTTCTCTACTCTTGTACTAGCCATTGTTACAAACTCTCAATCCTATATCTTCTTCATGTTAGTTGAGACAAACATTTGCAGAAATTATCTTATTGCTTATTTCCTTGTAGGTGAAAGGGGAATATCGGAATGAAGTAGGCTTTGAGCGATAGTTAAATCTTTTAAAGCCTTCAAATTCCGTTCCCTTTGCACGGTTAACATACAAAAAATGAATAACGATGTTCCATTTGACGAAAGTATAAGTTTTCCGAAACTGACACAAATAACAAGGAATATCTCCGTAATGATTCACTCTACAAAATATTCAATTAGGCATAAACTGTGTGTTTTAGAAAGATCTACATTATTATTTATGCCAACAAACTTATTGTTGGTGTTTTTAAACACACCAGCCGTGTGTGGGCAATGTTTGAGAGGTAAAACTGGAACTGAAGAATTCAATGCCACAGCCGGGATTTGAACCAAACACCCTCCGCTCACCAGAGGGGGGGGGGGCGATCTAACTATTAAGCTTAGCAATACATTTTTTTGTATAGTAAGATTTGCTCTACCACGGTTTACCAGATATGCAAAAGTCATCCAGAGTAAATAGGACTACATGGACTATAGCCAGAAAATTTAAGATATGCGTTTGATTTATCATAAAAATATCTCATACATATGACATTTTAATCAAAATCTTTAGAGCCAATTTCAAGAAGATCAACATTTTCGAAAAAATTGACCGTGCAAAGGGTAGTTTAGGGTGGAGCAATTTTGTTCAAAATCTTTGTGTCGCATCCTTGAAGGAAATTAAGCTGAAATACCAACTTTGATTTTTAACTGACTTTTTTGATTTTTGAGTTATGCTGTCCACAGGACTGACACACACACACACACACACACACACACACACACACACACACACACACACACACACACACACACACACACACACACACACACACACACACACACACACAGCCCTTTTTCTAAAAGTGTTTTTCTTTCCAGGGGGCCTCAAAACATACATTTCCGGTGATATCTCGACAACGAATTTTTAGGTGGAATATAATACTTCCTCTACTTGCTGTTGGTCTGGGTGGCTCAATTGGTTAGACGCTGGCTTACTGTTGCCAAGGTCTCGGGTTCAAACCCGGTCCAGACCGATGGTTTATAAGCGTGCTTAAAAACGACAGCTCCATGTCAGTAGATTTACTGGTATGTAAAGGAACTCCTATGTGACAAAATTCCGGCACACCGGCAACGCTGATGTGATCCTGGCAATGGGCAGTGTCGTTAAACAACAAAATCATTTTTCCCCTCTACTTACTATACGTAGTAGAGAAAGTAAAACTGTATACTGGACAAAGAGCTCACTCTTTAAGATTTGAAAGGAAATGCCAACTGCCAACATTACACAAAATGAAGTGGTCAGTTTTACCTTCAAGTTGTTGAACAATTGCATGCTGGGTCGCAGTGCTCGGCAAATCGTGTACTGCAATATTACTCGGTATTTGCGTATCGTGACATCACTAGGACAGTGCTTTTGCTCTCTACCAGCGATGTCCAAGGTTTGCAATTTGGATTTACCTCCTTCCACTTTATGCGGGATGTGCCACTCTTTTAACACTCAATAATTGTGTTGCAGTTGGTGGTTTGGCTAAATGTACGTTGAGTTTGATTTAGGAAAGCACTTTCAATGAGATAAATATCTGTTCTTAGTGACTTCTTAGGTACTGCTTAGATTTAAGAAGTCTTTATCAATATTTGGCACCAATGTGGAAGTGCTTAGAAGATACACCAAGTGATCGTCACTTAGCATATTGCAATACAGAGTTTTAGTGTAGTTCAATTTGGAGAAACTTTATTCGCAAATATATATCGAGTTACACTCACTCTTATACACACTATTCTTACCAATGCACAATTTCCTTCTTGTTGTTAAAGCAGTTTATGGTCTTTCTGCTATTACAATTCACAATTGTTCTTCTAATAATCTTTCTCAGTCTCTCAGTGCCTTTCTCCAGTTTCTCTGTCTCTTATATCTTGACTATTACGATACAATCACTCGACGGCACATATGTACTCACTGACAGGCTGGCCGACTCACTTTCGTAACTGAAAACTAACTGTACACGACGACTTACACAGCTAAACAACTCAAACTGACCCAAAACAAAAAACTACTATCTTTGATTGCCCGCGCTGCCTGTGTTCCTATTTATACTGGAGCCTACATATATCACGTGACCTTTCCAGATCTTTTCCATGCACATGTGTGCAATGACTCAAAAAAAAATCTATATAATAACCCTGGCACCTAATTACTTACACCAGGGCTAATATGCCAGATCTTTAAAATTTATTTATTCTACACATCCATACATACAACATACTTTACAGAAAAATTTTAAAATAAAATTACAAAATAATATAATATATAATAAATTATAAAGATAAATAAATGTAATTATATATCATAAAAACAAAACACAAGAAAATAAGAACAAAAACACAAATTATAACATTTCACACATAATCACTCTGAGAAATAAATGCTCTAAAACAATAACAAATCATTTCAAACAATCAAAATACAATAAAATTTCTAAATAAATTTATATATATATTAGAAAAAAAATTATAATCTAAAAAAAAAACAATAAAATTAAAACAAATTAATCTCCTCAATACAACAAAATATAAATTTCATACACATCACTCACAACTACAAACTATTACTAAACAATAAACAAATATATAAAATTAAATTATGAATTATAATTATTACATAAAATTATAAATTATATTATTACTATTATTATTATCATTATTATTACTTAAAAATTAATTAATTTAATATTATAATTATACCTATAACTAATACTTTTTATAAATATATATATTTAAATTTACATATTTATTAAAAATTTTAAATAAACAAAAATTTACTGGTATCCAGTAAAATATAACTGGTAACCAGTTATATATATATATAAAGAAGAAAAAAAGAAAGAAAGAAAGAAACAGCTATAAACTAAAACTCTAAACTGCCGCCGGTGCAATGACTCAGCGAGAATCAACGAGAAGCTTCTCGGCCCCTTTTGTTGTTATGGTGGATTATTACGATCACGTACATACACGCAACCGCCCCTGGCCGCCCGCCCCCTCTCGTCCACATATTGTTGTTCGACCAATGTCAGATGCTGTAGCTGTGCGACGGCTTTGAAATTCTATTCTCTTTTCAAGGCCAAGAGATAAAGAAACGAATAACATATTCATATTTGAGAAAAGTAAGCATTAGCAAACTCAAATAATAGAGAATACCTCGGAAATGATTCACTCAAAAGAAAAATAAATATTTGACATAAATTATGTGTTTTGACGAGATACACACTTTTTACTTAGTAAGCTTTTGTCCGTCTCTTACTGTTTAGCATTTATGCAAAAATTATCATGTCTACTGTGGACATCCCCAGAAAATTCAATTTATGACTTAGAAACTGTCATGGAATCGCCTGTTTGTGTCCGTCACCGGAAACTGACTCTCTGAGTGAGGCTACATGCCACAGACTGATTCACCCCCCCCCCCCCCCCGATTGAAAGAAAGAGGAGTTGGGGAATAGCAGCTAATTACGTAAGCGTACCAAAGAGACAAGTGTGGATATTGCTGTTTTATACTTTCACGTGGCTATATAAGGATCAGAGCTGATGTCAAGACCAGGGTTCTGTCATTTATCTGGAGTTATTTTCCAACGGTCACCAAAATGACTGCTTCAGAGTTTGATACTACGCGCTAAAATACCCTTTGTGTCCTTGAAAGTAATGTGTAAACGCCAAAGTGCAATGTTCAGACTATTAGCTCAGTTTATCTCTTACGGGCTTGTAGGCCGTGGTCTAGAAGGCATCGAATATACTGACGTTTCGCCAAGTACTGCGCTTGGCATCTTCAGGGTAAGATGATCCGTTGTCTGCGCTGTACTTGACGAAACGTCGGTATCTTCGATGCCTTCTAGACCACGGTCTAGAGGCCAGGAAGAGATAAACTTAGCTAAAAGACAGGACGCCGGCCGTGAAAGCCAATGTTCACTTTATTCACTGGCAGTAGATACCTCTAGTGTTATAGTACTCGCTGGACTCCAGTGACGGACACAAACAGGCAATTTAATAGCAGTTTTTAAGCCATACCTTGAATTTTCTGGAAACATCCTCAGAAGACCTCTTCATTGTGGATGATTTTTGCATAAATGATAAACCGTTAAGAGACAGACAAAAGCTTACTAAGTAAAAAATCTGACATGACTTTCTCTACTCTTGTACTAACCATTCTTACAAACTCTTATTCCTATATCTTCTTTATGTTAAGATTAACATTTGTAGAAATTATCTTATTGCTATTTCCTTGGAGGTGCAAGGGGAATGTTAGAATACAGAAGGCTTTGTGCGATACTCAAATCTTTTAAAGCTTTGAGATTCCGCTCTCTTTGTACACGTAACATATAAAAAATGATGTTCCATTTCACGAAATTTTTAAGTTTTCCGAAACTCACACACGTAACAAGGAATATCTCCGAAATGGTTCACCTTACAAGAAAATTTATTCAGACATAAGTTGTATGTTTTATCAAGATCTACGTTTTTTGTATAGTATGACTTGGTCTATCTCTAACGGTTTACCAGTTATGCAACAGTCGTCCAGAGTAGATACGACTACAGGGGCTATAGCCAGAAAATTCAAGATATATGCATTTCATTTATCATAAAAATATCTCAAGCATACGGCATTTTAATCAAAATCGCTAGAGCCATTTTCAAGAAAATCAAAATTTTCGAAAAATTTTCCATGTAAAGGGTAGTTTAGGGTGGGGCTATTTTCTTAAAAATCTTCGTGTCGCATCCTTAAAAGACATTAAACTTAAATACCAGCTTTGGTTTTTAACGAACTTTTTGTTTTTGAGTTATGCCGTCCGCAGGCTGACAGACACACAGACAAGCTGACAGACACACACACACACGGACCTTTTTCTAAAAATGCTTTTTTTTTTATTCAGGGAGTCTCAAAACATATATTTCCGGTGAAATCTCGACATCGAATTTTTTAATGGAATACAATACTTCCCTTACCAGTAGAGAAAGTAGAAATGTGGGTTTGTTAAAACACACAATCTATTTGAAAGACTTGTTCTTTTGTTTGAGTGAACCAGTTCCGAGATATTATTTACTATTTGTTTGAATTTGGCAATACTTATAATTTTCTCAGATGGGTATACATTCGTCTTTTTTCTCTCTTGGCCTTGCAAAGAGAATGGAATTTCAGAGGCATCGCACAGCAACCAGCTCTTAAAACATTTCACTATCGCTTAAAGCATATTCGCATATTCCACTTACACCTACAAGAAAATTAGCAATGAAATAATTTCTGAAAATGCCTATGTTGCTTAAAATGTAGTAAATAGAGAAATAAGCATTTAAAAGAATAGTGTGTATAAGAGGGAGTATAGCTCTACATATATTTGTGAACAGAGTTTCTCCAAATTGAACTATATTAAAAGTCTGTATCGCAATATGTTACGCGACGATCACTTGGGTATCTTCTAAGGCTATGCACTTCGACTTTGTCACCAAATATTGATAGACTTCTTAAACGTAAGCAGTACCAAACAAATCACTAATGAACAGATGTTTATTGCATTGAAAGTGGATGAAGGTAAATCCAAACTCCCCTCTTTCGCAAACGTTGGACATCGCTAGTATATGCACTACATTAACTTTCTGTCTGCTACACAAATGCTTTATGAAGCACCAAACAGAACAGACTGAATAGTTTGACTGAAAGAAATCAAGGGCTAAATTTTCTGCACAACGTAGCTTTTTTATTTTGCTGTAAATCAAAATAATTTTATTTTAAAATCAAATAAACAGCCGTTCCTATGCAAGAATGTGGTTAAGTGTGTCCATTCTATGCAGGAATGCGTCTTTTACAAATCACGGAAACTGCATTCCACCTACTCACCACTAGAATATAGTTTGCCTACAAACCATTATACATTTAACAGGAAATAAAAATTAAATACTAACTTCATCCAAGTATCCATATTGTCACCGCGCCCGCCGCATCTAATTGCCGACAACAGCAGTGTCACGCATCGCATTATTGTCGGCACTACCGCAAAGGAGCCGAAGGAAAGAGACAGAGCATGGTTGGGGCGCTTGCCGAAAGAGAGAAAAGGATAGAGACTTCGAGAATCTTCCGCTTTGTATTTGACCGCAATAACTGAACTTTCCAGAATAGTGCCTGGGAGATATAAATAGCGGTAAAGTGCGACAGAAGAGGCAGTCAGACGTATGTGAAGCGTTAAGTAGTCGTGCCGACGGAGCAGTCAGACGTATGTGAAGCGTTGAGTAGTCGTGCCGACGGAAAGAAGAGACGTATGTGTTACGAATTCGGAGCCGTGCTGTTGGTGAATCGGTAAAGACTTTCATGCTGTTGAATTGCTCTTCAATGTGTTTCTTCGCCAGAAAGCTTTTTAGAAATTTGGCACAGTGTTTTGTAACCGGAATTTTTCTGTAACACCTGATTGAGTTTATCAAACAGAATTTTTGCAACCCTGTGTGTTTCTGACGACAATGCTACTGAAACTTTGTAAAGCAGAGAAAGTGAATGTTTCAAGGGTTTATTTCGAGCTTCCAACTGCTTTAAAATTTCAGGTATTTTGGAGAAATGATTATGGATGTACTGTATCTTTTCTTGTATGCCGTTTTTAACAAAATATACTTGTGCTGTGGCAATACTGACTGCATCATCTGCATTTAGGAAATTCAAAACAGTTTTCACTTCACTGAAATGTCTCGCATAGTATGACACAGCCTCTAACCACGTTCCCCACCGAGTCAAAACTGACTGAGGAGACAAAGATAAATTTGGAAGTAGTTCATGGAATTTTTGAATTCTAATCGGTGACTTTACGAACACTTTCTTCACGCTAGAAACAAGAAGATCCACGTCTTTATACTGGCTTCTAACAGTTTCAGCGACACGATGTAAACCATGAGCAAGGCACGTCAGGTGAACTAATTTAGGGTAAAGGACTTTTAATCCAGCTTCCGCTTTAACAATATATGGGGCAGCATCACTCACAAATAGCAATACATTGTCCTACCGTATCCCTTCTGGCCACAAGAAAGATAACGAGTCATTGAAAAATCTGGTAACAGTTGAATGATTCTCTTGTTCGAGTATTTGTATATTAAGAAGAAATGATATGCTACCTGCTTTCATAGCGCCAACTACAGCACTACACACGCACTGTCCCGATACATCTGTGGTTCCATCAATAGAAATCCTTATGTTTTCGTGCTTCAGTGTATTCCGAATATTACCAACCACTTCTTGAAAACACTGTGGCATATAGTTGTTGCGCAATGTAGATTCATCCCACACTCTTTTATTTGTGTATTTTTCTAAAAATAAACGAAGCTGCACATTATTCAATTTGTCATCTTCACTGAAAATATTTTTTCCAAACTCGTTCACACATTTGCGCAGGAAAGCTGATTGAGAGGTTTTTGTGGGCGGCATTCCGTAACTGCAATATCGAACTGAACTAAAAACCGTAGCGCAAGAAGATGCAGCTCGGATCTCAGGGAATCAGCATCCTTGTTTATGACAACATTGCGTTATCTGACTACGCAATCATGCACACCTAAACTAAATGCTGCAGCTTGGAACTCGGGGAATCACCATGTTTGTTCATGACATCATTGTGTTATCTCAGGTGATAAGTGATTGATCAATTCACTATACTAATTGCAGCAAATAATTTTTCTCCTCGCAGTATGATTTCACAACACCGGTCTATATCCTAGTGTTTCTTTCTTACGAATTTAACCGAGAAAATAGCGAATCATTGATAAATCACGGTTAACTGTGAAATATGCACTTTTAAATTTACAGTTTTGGGTAAAATATGCTGTTTTAATTAAACATCGTAAAATAAGTAAGCAAAAACGTTTTTCTGCAGAATAAGCATAAATAAACACAAACGAAAATAGTTAAAAGTTGCTCATCTAGGTGTGTGTTATGAAGTATAGCCCTTCTGCTTACCTTTAAATCTGTAGAAAAAGTTAAGCATTTTGCTTATAAATCCGAGCTTTACTCATTACCTTGCTTTACAAGGTGCTGTCTGCACAACTAATGTCACTATCAGATCCAATGAAGATGTTGCTCAAAATAGCCTTAGTGAACGAACCTCGTGGCATAATAGCCCATCCGGACCAAGGCAAGGCCATCTTTATCTAAACAGGCTGGAGACGGAAAGAGATTACGCTAATGGCGTTATCATCGTGGGCTCACGTTTATCACCTGCTTGTTTATTACGGGGATGCAACATATCAGTGCGTGGTTGGAATGCTACGAAGTTGCTTATGTCTTACAACCTCCCAGTAAACAGTAGTTTTTAATACAAAATGCCTAGGAAGTGTTGTGTGTCGTGTTGTACCTCAAACTATAAAACAAATGTAGAAAAGTATGTTACAGTGTTTTTGTTTCCAAAGGATCCACACAGGAGAGAGCAGTGGGTGCGTGCTATTCACAGGGATAATTATGAACTAGGTGTCGCTGCTGTGGTATGTATTAAACATTTTTCTGAACAGCACATAGTGAAGGAATTTACTACTACGCGAAATGATGGAAGAGTTCTTGTAGTACCCAGAACAACTCCTAAACTTACTGAAGATGCATGCCCCTTGCTGTTTCCTAATTGACCAGCCAACCTGATATCCAAACCACCAACCAACCAAACGTAGGGATCCGGAAGAAAGACGAGGGGAAATTTTGGAAAGGGATGCAGCAGCAGCAAGGGATTTTGAAGCCGTGGTTTTGCGACCAACTTTAAATGATTTCACTATTGCTAAAGCACAACGGTATTCTCACATTCTCCGTGTAACATTTGCCTTCTCTTCATGATGTGAGTACAACGAATACCTTGGACTGTTTTTGATACACTGGAGCATTTCTATCATCAAGTTTGTCCAGAATTTCGAACCTGTTTCATGTTACGATGTTTTATCTTAAGTGTATCTGGTACCAGAGTTATGTAGTTAGCACCGTTGCGAAAATCTATTGTTTTTCTCAAATAATTAGCACTTAATCTGGCTCTTTGGAAAGTAAAAGATATTATCAAATAAATCATTTTAATCGATACGGCAAGCAAGAGAAGACAATGGCTAATCAGTGTTGATAGAAGTCCTTAATGTTCGTCCCCCACGTGCATTGCATATTGTGACATGGCTTCTCCATGTCATTAAGACTCTTTGATTTTCAAGGAGGTTGCCATGGAGACAGTTTTTATTGGTGAGAGTTTTGTAAAAGATTAAGAGACAGAAACTAGTAGTGTGGCTGTACTTGAAGCTTGAGAAAATAAAAAGATTTGCTAAATTTGTTACATTTGGTGTCAGGTGTGGGGATGGAGGGAGATTCGGAAACCAGGATGATGGCAATGATGAAAGAATTATTTGCCAAAATGGAAACGTCAAACGACAACCTCGCTGCCGAGCTGAAAGAGATGAAGACGGAGCTATCGGCGAAAATTGACGAGCAACTGGCTGGCGTGAGGAAGGATGTGAAAGAGCTCGGTGGAAAGATGGAGGACCTCGGCCAACGCGTTGACGCCCTGGAGAATGTCGGGGAACGGCTTAGCGTTCTTGAAGACAGGGTCGACGGTAGCGCCAAGGAGCTAAGTGCAATGGTGGAAGGGATGCTTAGTGAAAAGCTCAAGAACTACAAGGCCGAGGCTCCAGCACGCGACACAACATCGACGCGCGTGAAACCACCGAAGTACGATGGCACGACAACGTTTGAGGTCTTCCGCCGTCAATTCGACACAGTGGCTAAGCACAACAAATGGTCGCCAGAAGAAGAGGCCGCGCAGCTGATAGCCAGCCTCCAGGGACGAGCTGCAGAGGTGCTGAACGCAGTTCAGACAGCGGCGGCGCCCAAGGACATCTGGGAGGCCCTGGAGAACCGATTCGGAAACCACCGCTTAGCCGCAGCCTACCGCAGCCAACTGAAATCTAGGATGCAACTGCCAGTGGAGACGCTGCAGGAGTTCGCCCTGGCAATCGAACAGCTAGCCAGCAAAGCCTTGGTCGACCTTCCCTCCGAATTCGTATCCCGAGAAGCCGCCTATACCTTCGTCGACGGGGTACGCGATGCCGAGATACGTCAACGTCTGATGCTCGGCGACTACAAGACCATCCACGAGGCACTTACGGCCGCATTAAGGATGGAAGCGGCCAAAGTGACGGCTACCCCGACCTCGAAGACACGGAGTGTCCGCTACGATGAAGACCGCAGACCAGTCCAGGGACGCCGACGAAGACCAGGTGGTGTGTGTTGGGGGTGTGGCCAGCCGGGACACCTGATGAGAGACTGCCGGTACCAAGAAGAGCAGCCGGAAAAACGAGTAATGACCGGCGTGGCGAGGGGCACGTCGGCGCCGTCACCATCATCCCCTCGAGTGACACTGCGCGCCGTCAGCCGACGGATGGATGACAGCCTCATCGCGGACGGCTGGGTGAGAGGGAAGAGCCACGGCAACGCAGACGCCATGTCCCGAAGACCCTGCCTAGAAGAGTGCGGCCAATGCGCAAGAGTGGAAGAGAAGGAGCGTACCGCAGCTGTCAGAGTGGTCACGGCAGTGCCTGCGGACGGATGGGATAGCGCGGGCCTGAGGAGGGAGCAGCTGGCGGACGCCGACTTGGGGCCACTCTTGAGAGAAATGCAGGCAGGGACAAGACCAACTTGGGAGGACATCGCACCCAGAAGCGCTACATACAAGTCGTACTGGGCCCAATGGGACTCGTTGAAGACCAAAGAGGGCGTGTTGTTCCGGGTATGGGAATCACCTGATGGGAAGACCCAGAAAGAGCAGTTGGTACTTCCCCGAAGTAGGGTCCCGGAAGTCTTGGAGGAAGTGCACGCCGGTACCTCAGGCGGACACCTAGGAGCAAACCGGACGATCGACAAACTCCGACAACGCTACTACTGGCTGAAGCTCCGAGGAGACGCTGAGAATTGGTGCCGTCAATGTCACGTGTGCGCGGCGAGTCGCGGCCCCCAGACTAGGAGCCGGGGTCGCATGCACCAGTACAACGTCGGAGCGCCCTTCGAACGCATCGCCGTCGACATAGCTGGACCATTCCCAGTGTCCGATCGAGGCAACAAGTACCTGATGGTAGCTGTGGACTACTTCACCAAGTGGCCGGAGGTGTATGCCATTCCGAACCAAGAGGCGAAGACAATTACAGACTGCCTCGTGGAACAGCTATTTTGCCGTTTTGGGGTCCCGTTAGAGCTCCACAGCGATCAGGGCACCAATTTTGAGTCCCACCTAATGAAGGAGGCATTAGAAAGACTTGGGGTGAACAAGACCCGCACAACACCCCTACATCCACAGTCGGACGGCATGGTCGAGAGATACATCAAGACCCTAGAGGAGCACCTGAGGAAGGTCGTGGCCAGCCATCAGAGAGACTGGGACCTCAAGGTACCACTGTTCTTGCTGGCCTACCGTTCGTCGACACACGACACTACCGGGATGACACCAGCAAGCCTAATGTTCGGCCGAGAGCTACGCCTCCCTTGTGATCTGGCTTTTGGTAGCCCCCCGGAAGCGAAACGGCCGGCAACCGAGTATGTGGAGAGTCTAGTAGACCATCTCCACGACATGCACGAGATGGCTCGTCAGAACATCCAGATGGCGAGCGACCGCATGAAGACCCGGTACGACAGGCAAGTCAACAGCCGAGGATTCCAGCAAGGTGACATGGTCTGGTTGTACCGCCCTACCCGGACCAAGGGACGCTGCCCAAAACTTCAACAACCGTGGCAAGGACCGTACCGAGTGGTAAAGAGGATTAACGACGTAGTCTACCGCATCCAGAAGGTGCCCCGAGGGAAGATGTTAGTGGTACACCTGGATCGTCTGGCCCGTTACGATGGTGCTGTTCGGGACGTTCAGCATTGAGAAGGGAGCAGTGTGACATGGCTTCTCCATGTCATTAAGACTCTTTGATTTTCAAGGAGGTTGCCATGGAGACAGTTTTTATTGGTGAGAGTTTTGTAAAAGATTAAGAGACAGAAACTAGTAGTGTGGCTGTACTTGAAGCTTGAGAAAATAAAAAGATTTGCTAAATTTGTTACAATATAAACTCATGATAACTATAACCATGGCATTGTTTCATGGCCAACTCCTCTTTTCCTAACTAAGAAGATATTAGATAAGTTACCGGTGATCAATTTATGTGGTATTATCGTGCTGTTCAAATGGTTACGCTCGCGGCATCAAAGGGTGCGATAAGATTGCAGGTATTCAGTGTCTCGTTTTCTCCAAGTAAGCATACCTTCGCGCTATGAGCATGGACATACACTTCTTAGAGTATCAATGAATGAGAAGAGTGAGAGAGAAAACAGTGAAGATGTTGCAACGCTGTGTTTTACTCCACGTGGAGTGAATATCTGTCTATCATTTGTGATTTCTACGCATTCATTGGCTGAAGTGACGCACTCAGCGATGCAATGTGAAACATCGGCGACTTCGGAGAACAATCAGTGCATTATCCGAAAGGTTTCTAAGCACAAAGATAAAGCGCAGATTGTCCTTTTGGGCAGCACGATTATACGTTTGTGAGGTGTCTACCACGCACTGCTACGACTCCCCAGCTTGTTTGGTTATAAGTAAGCTACCGTTTTAATTGTTTCACCTTGCAGGATTCAAATTTCGTACTCTTTTTATATAAATAGATTTTCTACCTTGTCAAAATACTTTCTTTAGCGGGAGAGATATGACATTTTTATCATGCGTTTTAGCAATGGCGGTTCCTGGGTGATCGCATACTTGCAACTGCACACCCACTAATTTTTTTTCTTCTGAATGTGAATGTGTATTTACCTCTATAGACATGCATATGAAAAAGTCAATTGTCGAACTTCCTTCTATATGAACTTGCTCGTTTAATTTTCCGGCGCCCTCTTTACCAAATGCCAGCGCATTTAGTCAACAAGCTGTAGAGACGCATAAACTGGATTTTGCGACTGGCATAGGAACCTTTAGGGTGAGGGGTCGTGGGGAGCGGGGAAAAGCTTGTATTAAGGAACATGGCGACTTAAAGCAGCATGATCGACAAAGCTGAAACATGCGATTGCTACCGCGCAAGCGCACTGCGTTCTGCTGCAAGTCTGTTTTCCTTGCTACGAGTATTTCCCTCCCAGTCCTTTAGCAGAGTTGCAATTAACTAGGAAGTTATCCAACTTAACGTTTCTAAATATAATGTAGCCATTTTCTATTACAATAACAGTTATGATTTAAACACAATTGCATCGAGTTTTATTAAACCATTATAAATGCATATGCATGGCGCAACTGAAGGAGACAAATCTTTCGGGTTTATCCTTAGAAAAGAAGCTGTTCTTCGTACTTACTGTTTGCGACTGAGAGTAACGGAATTTGGACAAATAATGGTTGTTGTAATATTGCAAAGAAAAAAAAAAAAAAAAAAAAAAAAAAAAAAAAAAAAAAAAACACCATGAGATATAAATTGTGAATTAGAATTGTGTGGTGTGTGTCAGAGAGAGAAAGAGAGTAAAGGTGGAGAGGATGTAATATACCGCATTCCCACCGCGACGATTAACGAGCCGCCACTGCTTGTTAGTTCTATATTTAGTACCTTTCTATAAAAGGTATAGACAGGATTCGGTACTGCCTTTTCATTCCATGAGTTGGCCAGACTGTTTGGTGGTGTTGGTGTTCTGTGGTGGTGTTCACAGAACATGTTTGTCAAGATGGTAGATCCTTGGGAGATAATTGAAAATAAGGGTGTATATTTTACGTACAATGCAATGTATCTTAGTCCAAATATGTCCAGCATGTAAAAGAAACCTTAGCAGTCATACCGATATATTATTTTAGATGTTATTATTCTTTGTAAGCCATAATTTGGTTAGGGGTCCACTTGCGAGGACCCCGCTTCTCATCTCAGTTTATGCAGCCTTCTGTTTACGTTTTACGTTGGAAGTGTGGTTGTGTGAAGGAGCTTCTAGACATGGGTAAACGTGGTTTATGCTTTAATTTGTGTTAATATATAGGGAATATGTAAATGAATTAGCTATTACTATCAGTTGCTATTCATACACAATAGATATTGCAATTGGTTTATGAAAATTATATAAACAAAATTAAAAGTTTTTCTTGCAAAAATAAATGTCTTGATGAGGAGTTACTGCTTCAGATATTTAACAACAGTGATGTTGCACTGTCAGACTGTGATGGCTTAGAAAAAGAGCTGAATGATTTAATTTAGGATGAGGTTTAATTGATGTTGAGCCTAAACAGGATGAACCCACAGCCTGAGGTTCAAGAACCAGTAGCATCTTCTTCCACTTTTGAATGCAGAAGGAAATTGAAGTGGAAAAGGAAAATGTAAGTGGATAATTTTTCACATTTTCTATTTAAGAAGCTTTGGGGCCATTCATTTGTGGTTTAAGTGCAATGAAATGTCACAAGTTCATCTCATTGTATCAGAATGCCATTAGGGTTGTCTGGGAATGATGCTCTTCTTCCTGACTATGAGGATGAAAATAGTATATTGGAATCCCTACTGGAATATCTTTCTTTGAATTTCATAGGAAACTAATTTGTCCTTTTTGCAAATATGTGACTATAAATCTGCAAACACAACTGCAGATGAGCTGATGAACTTAGCTGGTCCCAGTGATCACAAACTGCATGTCTAAGAATAGATTTTTGAGCTGAGACTGCATGCATTTTGTAGATAATGAAGGGTAACATGAAGAAAATTATAGGTTGTGGAAAGCTAGGTCACCGATAGTGTTAGGGGAATTTCTCAATCTTCCACGGCCAAACCATTTATTGCTGAATGAACAGATGGTGCCATTTTCTGGTAACTGTCTGTTCTGACAGTATGTGCCTTCCAAACCAAACCCAGTGGGCTTGCAATGCTTTGTGCTAGCTACTCCTGATGGACTAGTATTAGTTTTTCATTTTTATGTAGGTGAAGGTATGGTTCCAGAAGTAGATTTGAATGAATTAGGCCTGGGAGCTGCCATTATTAAACTTTTGTCAGAAAACGTGCTTAAAAATAGTGTCATTGCATTTACACAGATCAGCTTTTCACCAGCATAAAATCAGTAGTTTATTTGCAAAGAAAAGGAATTTACCAGACAGGCATAGTTATGAAAATTCTTATTGGTGCTGTGGCAGGAAAGCTGAAAACTGATGCACAATTAAAAAGGGGTGAATGGGATGGAAAAGTGAGGGATGATAAGAGAGCATATACAGAGTGGAAGGTAAGTCATTACATTCCTTCTAATATATGCTTCTTAGAAGCATTACAAACAAAAAGGTCTAATGGCATTTTGTTCTTCGGTCAGCCGGTTTCGAAAGAATAAATGGTTTTTGAATATGCGTGATTCCACAAGAATGTACGAAGATAAAAATTTGTTACTTGTAAAAGCATAGAGTAATTTCTTTATGAAATACCTTCGGTACCTAGTAATTATGAGACATCACATAGGGTTTTGAAGTGATTAATCACTTAAAAGACGTGAAGGAATACATTGAGTTTGGCCATGGAATGGACCTGGTTTGTGGATGTGAACACTTTTGCTTTCGTCTTATGTTATGGAAGCTAACGCTTGTGATTGGCCTACATATGCACAGTAAACACAGAAGGACAAGGCACATTATCTGTTTATATTCACAGGCCACACCGTTACTGTGTTTGTTTATGTACTGAGCTAGGGAAAGTCCCACCCACACAATCTGCTGTGTCGCTAGCTTGTTTTTGACAAAACTAAAATATCTCCGTAGGAAATGGTCAGAGACAAAAACGTAAGATACAAAATGTGTTCCAAATACTGAGATCTACCACTGGTTTAAATTAATGTAATATCTTCCCTTCCACCTGGTATAGTTAAGTAGGAAAACAACAAGGGAGTGTTTCTTCTGCCTTCTTATATTGGAAGTAAACCAGCTGCCACTTGTGAAAGGTGGTCAAAAGAAGAAGAGAAAAGGGTTATGATACCACAGCTAAGGGTAGTTAATTTATACAGTGAAAAAAATTGGGGATGCTGATTTATGTGACAGATTCATGAGCTATTACAGATGCTACATTCACATAAGAAAATGA
Organism: Tenodera sinensis; assembly: GCA_030765045.1. Taxonomy (NCBI): domain Eukaryota; kingdom Metazoa; phylum Arthropoda; class Insecta; order Mantodea; family Mantidae; genus Tenodera; species Tenodera sinensis. The sequence continues at coordinate 175,614,509 of CM060962.1, read as the reverse complement.
CCTGTATGCTTGTATAATCATTTTGTGGATTTAGTTGTAGTGAATCACTGGGTGATGTTCAATCGGTGGTGTACTGTACAAAATGTTGCTGAAACTTTTAGGAAGTCATTGCTGTAATGCAGAATTCATATGTTTTATTATTTTGTTGTTTAACGACGCTGTCAATTGCCAGGATCACATTAGCGTCGCCGGTGTGCCGGAATTTCGTCCTGCAGGAGTTCTTTTACATGCCAGTAAATCTACTGACATGGAGCTGTTGTTTTTAAGCACACTTAAAAACCATCGGCCTGGGCAGAATTCATATGGCAAAGGCAGTGATCAATTATCAGATCTCAGAAGCTGCATCTTCAGTTGCTAAAAACAAAGGGAGACCACACTCTTCAGAAGGGTCAGAAAACCTGAACAAAGAAGAACGAGAAGATACACTGGATCAACCCACTAAAAAACCACAAAGGGCAGTGTTAGAACCTACAGCTGAACTACATTATGACAATGTAGTTCACTTACCCCAATTTATTGAGACAAAAATGCATCAAAATGTAGAAATACAGAATGTAAGTGAAAGACAAAGGTGATATGCAACAAGTGTCATATGTATTTATGCTTAATGGGTAATAATTGCTTTAAAATATACCATACAAAGTGAAGGGAAGCATTATGATGTTTGCAAAATATTGGAGCAGTACACACATTAAAATAAGGGTTTGAATTAATGGGGGGGGGGGATGGGGAGGATTTTATCCTCTCATATAATTTCTGCAGCTCATCAAAGTACAATTCCTTCCCTGTCAGGGAAGTATTTTTCGTTTTACCATAAGTATTTACTGTTACTGCTCTTTGAAAATACAAGAAGATATGGAAAGCTTTCGATACATGGTACTAGTACAAGCTGTGAGTAAGCAAAGGTATCATATCACAAGTAAGCTAAACAATAAACAATTAGTTGGGTTGACATTAATAGTCACAATTCCAGCAGTTCTGTACCAGCAATGATGATTGTAGCTTGCAGTAATCAGCTGAGTTTCTTACAACTCATTGTTCTATTGTTTGTCGGCTTGGACAAATTTGTGACAAGAAAGCGAAAAGTTACGGAAAGTAATGACAGTCATGCATTCCAATTCGAATCTCAGGCTTCAACTTCAAGTAATGTTAGTATTACAGCTTCTCAGGTAACAACTGCAGCACTGGAAGTGACATGTGTTAGCAAAAATAGTGAGAGTAAGTGCATTATACTAATCTGGAGATGTGTAGGCAAAACTAGATCTAAAAAATGAAAAACAAATCACCCTGGCTTTCACAAAACAGTTTTGGGAGAGTTATATGCCTGTATTGTTTTGAAATTTAAGATTATGGTGTTCTAAAATGCATATTGTTACTGCTATGTTTTATGTATATATATATAGCACCAATGCTACTATCACTGGTATTACTGTTGGTCTGGGTGGCTCAGTTGGTTAAATGCTGGCCTACTGATCCCAAGGTCGTGGGTTCAAATCTGGCCAGATCGACGGTTTTTAAGTGTGCTTAAAATGACAGCTCCATGTCAGCAGGCTGGCATGTTAAAGAACTCCTGCGGGACAACATTGAGGCACACAGGTGACGCTGATGTGATCCTGGCTATTGACAGTGTCGTTAAAGAACAAAATAATTTAATTTTTACCGGTAATACTACCATTATTGCCATAAATATAATGCAAATTTAAGATTCCCCCTTGTCAGAAAGTCTGATTCCAACACTGATTCAAATAAATCTTATCCTTTCATCTATTAACATTGTGCAATTTAGTACCTATAGAATATGTAAGTGTAATTTAAACAATGTGTTAATAATGGCCCAAGGTCCACAAACCTAGACCACCTAATTTTCAAAGATATTTTCAAAATAAAAGCTTTTCAATATTTTATGTATGTCTTTAATTGAAGTTTGATCATATATACAGTAGCAAGCAGATGATTTTCCATAGTCAAAGTAAATTTTGAGACTGAAGAGGTTGGTACTTATTACCATACACTTTCTTTTCGCTGGCATCTTAAACACAAATAAACCACACCAATCAACACAACAGTAAAATAACATTGAGTGCATATGCAAGCGGTTAACCCTTTTACAACAGTAGAATATTTCTTGCAATGTGGGATAGGGGGTGAGGATTAACTACGTCCAATATCAAGTTCATTTTTTTAAAGTTTAATGTCCTTTAAGCTGGTAGGTCATATTGAACAGTGAATTAATGAAATAGGTGAAATGTTGCTCATATGAGCCCACGTTCCATAAAGCTTAAAGTTACCTGACATTTGTCTTCTCAGGATACGGGAAAACTTTATGCAGATAACTCATCCTGACTGAGATTGGAATTCAGCACCTCTTGCATCTGAGGCAGACCTGCTACCCCTACACCACAAAGTGGCCTTAGTACACTTGTGTTGGAATATAGGGTTGGGGGCAAAAGAATATTTGCCAGTTGTCACAGCAGTACCACTAGTGCAAATTGAGCATCTCATTCATTTTATTCTTACCCTCCTTGCTAGAGGCTGCATGGAACAATCAGTGTCAAATATTCATACACTGGTCAGTCTGGGTGGCTCAGTGGGTTGGACACTGGTCTACTGATCCCAAAGTCGCAGGGTCAAACTGGCCCAGATTGATGGTTCTCAAGTGTGCTTAAAAACAACAGCTCCGTGTCAGTTGATTTACTGGCATGTAAAAGAACTATTGCAGGATGAAATTCTGGCACACCGGCAACACTGATATGATCCTGGCAATTGACAGTATCATTAAACAACAAAATAATTTTTTTTCCATATGCCGGTTATGCACTACACATCTTCATTCAGTTCTTCATCTCTGCCTCTTGCTTCATGAAGTCATAGACATGTGAAATAATTTCCCTGCTCTCGTTATGTAATACCCTGCCATTTAAGTTTGAAAATGCATGAGCTATAGTTATAATAATCACAAACATAAAATAAAGGCTATTTACTACTCTCTTTGAAAAGACCACCAGATGCAGAACACTTCGGTGCAGCCTGTATATGTTGCACACTATAACAAATGTATCATGTGGCTTACTCCAAGTAAGCTAAATATTAAACCATTCCTAGGCTTGGCAGCTAGGTTGGCAGTCAAGGTCACAGTTCCAGAAGTTTTGTACCACTGTAACATGTACTACAATGAATACTAATCTTGTTATAAGTGGTGCCATTCCTGACATTTTTCATCATCACAAGATTGTGATTCATGAACAATAGTCACTCTGTAATAATTTCAAAAGTTTAGTAGCTGTAGGAATTAGAGAGTTTTGCTGTCTTAGATACATATTTGAAGAGTTCAAATTATGTACCGGTTTTGTTAATTATTTCCTATGTTGGAAATCTCTTTTTTTCTCTTTTTTACTTCTTAGGTTTAGCATTTGGTCATCTCATTGTACAAAACTTACAAACTGCACATCTGACATCTCTTTTTGAAACTGGAACTAGAAAGTGTCTCCTGAAATTCTCTACACATCTGTGTACATGATTCGGTTTTACAGAAAAACTTTGTTCAAGTGTGAATTCTTTGGTAGACATTTAAATGGACTAATAACAAGAGAAGAATACCCTAAAGGAATTCACACACAACATAGATGTTTGAATAAACCTTCACTTTTGAGATGCAGAATGAACAAGCTCTAGTTTTTATGGAATGAACTGATCCAGTTACTGACAGCTGCCATTCACAGCGGATAGATTTTAAGGATAAGTGTAGCCTTGAGCAGGTCATTTAGTACAAGCAAACTTGTGCAGGTCATTCATCACTAGTGAGCTTGTGCAACATACCGAGGTCTCAGATACCTGCAGTTGTGCCTGGGAGAGAAATTTGGTGGATGGGTGAGATTAATCAAACCATATTTGGGGGTTACAAAGTCTCATGTGCAACAAGTAAAAGAAATAGCTTTTATGTGATTAGTATCTTTATTTAGAGTACTTATGAAATTAGTGGTAAATAGAGAAAGTTGCATGACCAGTTTACAGCCATGAAAAAAATGATTGAGTGCATTAAGAGAGTAGAATATGTCTAAGTCCCATGTTGTGTTTCAGTGCTGTTTACAGAGGTTGATATTTCCAATGCAGCTGAGTTTATTGATAGTCTCTGTTCCATATGTTTTGTCTGACATCTGCCAGACAAATAGGCTGTATCTTAGAATAGCCATTCATATTTGCATTTGCCAATATGTATACAAACGTGAGTGGTGATTCAAGACACAGGCTATTTGTGTGTCTGACAGGTGATAACATATGGAATAGAGGCTATCAATCACTCAGCTGCCTCTTAGAAATATTGACTTCTGTAAACTGCACTGGAACATGACATGGGAAATACACTTCTTCTAGTGCACTCAATAATTTTTTCCCTGGCTGTATAACAGTTTTGTTTATCAAATACTCTAGTCTTTCTCAAAATTCAGTTTTATGCTAACATGTTTCATGCTTATCTTTCAGAGTTCGACCAAATTCATCTAAGCTTCCACCTGACATCTATTTATGTTCATAGTATCTTCGAAACATTCAGCAAAATTCTACAGGTGTAATATCAGTAAGTGCCACTTCATATTCAGATTTAATTGTATTTAAGGTGTTACAACAAAATTGAGGCCAGCGGTGTACAAAAATCTATAGTTAATCTACCATTTTATGCAGCTAAAAGATTAGTCAACTCTGAATTCAAAAAAATTATTGCAAAATATTACTATGAAAAATCAAAGAATAAAAGATGGGAACTACCAAACATTCAAACAGTAATTCCTGAGTAACCTCGAAAAACAGCAGTTGCAACCTTCAGGTTCATTACAGAACATGATTGTCTGGCAAAACATTTAAACAGAATTGGAATATATTCTTCACCAGTCTGTCCTCTATGTGATCTGCAAGAGGAAATGGATCGAGACCACCTTCAAATATGCCCGGCCACTTCTAGTGCCCCATCCATCAGTGAAAAATATTGGAGAGCAAGAGGATTAATGATTTCATTGTCAGTAATCCAGCATTAGCTAACAACAACATTTTGACAATGAGCAGACTGGTAGTTTTCTTAATTGCATCATGTTGCCAAACAAATTGCTACCTGAAAATATGTAGCGATCAACAAAAATAATTTTTCTGAAGGGAAGGCTCATTTTTGAGGCTAATGTATGTTGAAGAAATTAACACTAGCTAGCCGTTAAATGATACAAAACCCAAAGTGGTGTAGGGAAAATACCTGGGAGTTCTTTCTTCATATAACTGGGATTAAATTTATTCTTTGTCATCAACTTCTATTAAAACTGTACCAGGTATCTGAGAAAAGACTTAGTTCCTAAACAAAAAATATTGATTTATGATTCATTTGAGGGAAGAAGACGATCACACAGTAATCATCCTTATAAAATAATATCTAACACTTGGTAAATGTTTAAAGAACATTTAAATACCATTTCCAGTAAACTAAGTCATTGTAATCATAAGCTTTCATGGTCAGAGTTAGAATAATGGATAGTGAATTCTTCTGGGCTGATAAGCCCTGGTCTGCTGGTATTTTGATGTCCAGGCATTTCGTCCACCATCTGTGGTGAACATCATCAGTGGCGTGGTTTCCATCTTCTTGGCGAAGGTTTATTCACAACTTATTTGTGCTGTGACCATTGGAAATGCAGCAGTATTTAAAGGCGAGTGTGATGGGCAGGGCTTGGCCTCTCTAATGCTGCTGGTTGCTGATTGGCTGGCATGTATTTTGAGTGCAGCTATCTGTTTAGTGTGTTCAAGTATTGGAAACCAGGTTTTGTTCAGTATGAGGGCTTCTTTTCTTTTGTTGAAATTGTTTGGTATTTGTAGATTATGAATGCAGAGCATTGTAGTCAAGCATGATAGTATTGTATTGAAGAAGGACAGTTGTCTCCTTATATTGGATTATATGTTCAGCTTCTCTATGTTTTTGCTCCCTTCTGATTAGGTCACTTATGTCACCAAGAACAATAATCGAATGGTTATTCAGTGTGAGAAGTAAAGAGAGCTTGCTGTTCTGCCAGACCTCAACTTGCCATTCAGAAGGCAGACCAACCCAAAAACAAGACATAGTTTTCCTGTCATATTTAAATAAGGTCACCAATCAAACTGAGCACATACTGCAGCGCCACAATATCAAGACTATTTTCAAGCATACATAACCTTTAAGCAAATAATGCTTAGGAGCCTCTGTCATCAGCTAGTGTATACCATTCTCTCCATCCTTGCAGTTTGGTTTATATTGGAACTACACAATGCAGCGTTAACACCAGGCTAACTGAACATTAAAGAAGCTGCCAGCTGGGACAAACAGAAAATTCTGCATTCATGAACATACCATTGAAGTAGAAGGTGAACCTATTATTAAGTTGCAGGACACAAGCATCCTGTCTTCCATAACACACTGCCATGCCCAATACTGTAAGAAGCTATTTAAGTTTACAAACATCCCAGCAATTTCAATAAGAAATAAGTGGTTCTAAAACTCGACAGCAACTGGTATGGAGTCATCGAAGGCAAAAAGGTTACACAAGAACAGAAAGGAACGACACCACAGAAGCTGGGTTCCCTCTCCCACCAGCCTCTGGACCAATCAGCAGAGGGCACTCTTGGTGTAAATACATGGCACTTGCAGTCAACACTTCAGATGTAGTGAATACCTTCTTCAAGGAGACTTTGACTGTACCACTAAAGAAGTTCACTGCAGTACGGATGAAATGTCTGGAGCATTTATCTCCAGCAGACCACAGCATAATGGGCTGGAAATAGCTTCTAGCTATAATGAATATTCTTCCTGAAGCACAATTTCCTATTACTTCCACTTCTTTGTTAACTTTAAGTTTTTCTGCAGTGGTTAATGAACACATTGTTATAGTAAACATTTTTGTAAGTCCACTGAGATATGAACACGAACACTGTTCTCAAGAAACGAATGGTAATGCTGGAGACAAACAGAGGCTAGTGGTAACACTGTTATACTTTGTGCTATTACATACCAGAACTACATGTGTCAGACTATGTGTGTCAAAAGTAATGCTTCCAACATAAGTACAAATAAGAAGTGCACTATAATTTTCAAAAAAGTTAATTTGAAATGTAATTATGGTACTTTAATACAACTTGTGTTTTGGTTTTATCCACATATAAACTCTTAAACCAAAACTATTAAGCTCATGGCACAAAACTTGGTAGAATTTACCAAGGATCATAATGAAAGATTCCATACTTCATGTTCAAACATAAACGTATATAACGTAAGACTCTTTAAGCAATGGAAACGCTTATCTAACTTAAACATTGTTTGGCTGGACACTGTTTAAGGGTTTAAACAACCAGACCACTCTGTGTAATTGCCAACTGCTCCAAATAGTAAATTTAGATCGTAATGGGAATACAAAAAATGTTTATTACATCAAAGCACAATATTTGTGTCCCAAAGGTTATGAGACACCCTACACATAGCAATGTAATATTCCCACTTCCCTGTTGTATATGAATCATGACAAGTGATACAGTGTTGTTTAAAGATGGACACAAAAAATTAACCAAGAAAAGAATTTTTGATACAGAATTCACCAATAGAGAAGGCATTTTTGTTTAATGTTGTATCAAAGATCTACATAGTGACATATTCCTTTCTGGTTGAGATGCAGAGTTATGAGCTGTGCTGTGATGATTGATGTGTTATTGATCTTTCCTGTATATATGGGTAAGTGATCAGCTGATAATTCATTACCATCATTGAACCTTTCATGTCTTTCCACTCTGGCTTCGTTCCTATTTTCTTTACCACATGCCGATAAATGAACAGGGGAAGTATTTTATTCCACCCAAAATTTTATATTAAGATTTCACATGAAATATCTATGTTGAGCCCCCTTAATACAGAAAAGGGTGGCACCGTGGCTGAGTGGTTAGACTGCTTGCTTACCACCTAGGCGACCCGGGTTCGATCCCAGGGACCCATATGTGGTATTTGTGGTGGATGAAGTGGCGTCTGGGCAGGTTTTCTCCGGGTTCTCTGGTTTCCCCTGTCATTCATTCCACTAACTGCTCCATTATCACCTTTCCAATCATCAATTTTGCCTGCATTTCATATCATCCTCTTCCTCACTCTTATACCTGGTGCTTGGCTGACCACCTGCTTCTAGGTCTTCACTCTGTCTGGTCCAGAGGTTCCTCTGCTCCCCGACAGGAGTCTGACCCTAGGCACCGGCTTGTAAGTCCTAAGGGGTGTAAGTCCTACATAAGGGGAGGGTCATCAGGAATAGAAGAAAGAAGAAGAAGAAGAATACAGAAAACAATGTTTTTTAAGCTTCTCAAAAATTAATTCACTGTATGTTTAAGATATTTTCATGACAAATGAAATGAATGTCTTGAATTTTCTGGAATCACCTGAGAAGTCCTCTTCATTCTGGATGACTTTTGCAAAGCTGGTAAACCGTAAGAGGTAAACAAAATTTTTCAACACAAAAAATGCAGATCTTGTTGAATCACACAATTTATATCAAATAGTTTTGTTTGTAGAGATAACCATTTCTGAGATATTCTTTGTTGAAATTTTAAATATCTATACTGTTCTCCTCCTGGCAATGGAATTGGCTTGAATGAAATTTTAATGCCATCACACAGCGACCAGCTGTTAAAGGATTTGTTGGTTACTTAAACCTACTGTGTTTTCTTATTCCCCTTGCACCAACAAGAAAATGTGCAATAAGATAGTTACTGAAAATGTTTACCTTGATTAACATGAAGCAAATAAAATAATTATATGTAAGAATAATTTGCACAAGGATGAATAGAGAAAGTTATGTGAGTACAACACATCTATTTTGTATGTAAACAGTAGTTTGTTCTTGGGAGAAGTTTATTAAAAATCATATTGCATCATCGAAAGAAGTTGGACTCAAAGTTTCCAGGGCAACTTCTTATCAATTGTCTGTATAATCCAATAATGGAAACAGGAACATGAAGTAAACAGCATGCAACATTTTGGTTCACAATACCTTGGAAATGAGAATGGAATGCATAGCAATGTGGGATAGCAATTTTGTGAAGTTCTCTGTCATTGCAATGGACCAAACATAGATACTTTTACTTATCTAAAACAGCTCTAACAGTTTTGATTAAAACTGCATGTTTTATAGTATTTAAATGCCAGATAAGGTTTATATGTTGATTTTTCTGGGAATAGCCTGTGATGTTTCTTTCATACTGAAGGAATTTTGTGTAACATATAAACTGTAAAAGTGTGCTAATGGGCACAAGAACACTTTGTCATCAAATTAGGATTCATAGTTCAGAGTTTATTTGCTGGAGGTATATATAAATGGTTCTACTTTTCCCAACTGCAGCACTACCATCATCTCTTCACTCTCACCCAGGTTGGGAGGAGAGGGAGTGTTGGGTTCGGCTCTCTCAACGAATGTGCACAAATCTCCTTTAAAAATTCCTGTCACATCATAAGTGTCGCTTATAATTTTACTGTGATGGCTTTTCTGACCATCTTAATTTTATTTGTCTTAGCTCATTGCAAATTCACATTGTATGGAATATTTTTGAAAAGAATTAATGAGTACACAGAGTCACAGATGACCAAAATCATTTTTCCAATTTTAATTTGGCTGTAGTTTGTTTTGATATATTTCATTATAACAAGAGAGCAAAAAAGTTCAAACCCGCTGCGTGGTATTCTGCCTGTGTGCATCCTCAGCACTTGTTGCCATCTGCTGCTGTCATAGAAAGGCATGAATGAAACCATACAACATTTTTAAAATGTCTTTTAAAGGCTTTACTTACCAGAAAAGCAGATGCTGGAACTGGTCACCATCGTTGTCCATACATTTTTGACACCTCTTTAGGGAACTATCCATCACTTGTTGAGTCCACGTTAAGAAATGGTGGCAATTTCATGGTGGATGGTTTGTTTTAATTCTTCCAGTGTGTGTGGGTTTGTGTTGTACACTTTAAAGTTACCCCAGAGATAGAAATTGGAGGGGGATATGTTGGGGATCGAGGGACTTACAAATCTCTACTAATAATTCTATCCTGAAACACACTTTCAGTTGTCATCGAAGGATTGGCCATATGAGCTGTTGCAGAGTCCTGTTGAAAAAATGCAAAATTATACTCCCTGTCTGTTAACTATAAAAAAAAGGTGCATCATTGTATTTACATATGTAGGGGTGCAACTGTTGACTGTAAAAGTTGGCTCTGTAACTTGGAACCTAATATTGTTCCTGAAGTGTCCCTTCATGATGAAAAAAGTGGGGTATGATGCACCATTAGTGGAGACAGGTTTCTCAGGGCTCCAAGAAGTGATTTCTATATGTATTCTTTCCTTAAAAGTAGTTTTAAAAATGTATGGTTTTATACGTGCTTTTCTATGATGGCCACAAGTGCTGAGAATACAGAGAGGCAGAACACTGCGCATCCTGTTCAGAACCGTTTTGCTTTCCTGATAATATTCCGCACTTGTTGAACTTGTTAATTCCAGAGTTTGTCTACAGTATAATATTCTCACACATTTTATTGCATTTACTTAAAGCTGTTAATTATGTCTTATTTAAATTTTTGACTTGCAAGTTTGGAATATAGTATCATGAATGTGTTTGTCATTTCAAAGACCATACAGTTATAAAAGGTGGAGGCCACAGATATATTATCATTTCTCTATCCGATCTGTGATTTCTTCCCACATTGGTATAGTAGTAAGTGTCACCAGAAAGGGAATATTAAAGAATACTTTTGTTGTTACCATATAACTGTAAATACTAAGTAGTATACATCCAGGATTCACTTTTGTGTATGGTTAAATTTTTGGCTCAGTGTGACCCAGTGTACCATTTATTGCTATTAACGGACAGTCTTCAGGACTTCTGTACTTTTAGTGTATTTTCATGGCGGTTGCATTGCAGACATATTGTATGTTAGTTGTTTTACACCATTGGCTTTGTAAATTGCTGAATGTAGACATGACAATGTGTCAGTTCAAGGACAAACTGTTGTATGTGCTGGTTTTAGTTTGGTATGAGCCGGGATCCTTCGATTTCCAGTAAATTCTTTTGTGATTCTGGACTGTATGGACAGGTCAGCATGGGCAGATGAGCCATTTGTGAATTCAGTTGGGAGACAGAGAGAGTTGTGTTCAAGTGACAGAGTCAGGAGTTGTGATACTGCAGCAGTGTCAATGACAATCAAAGCAGAACAGCTGTGAGTTGCAAGGTTAGTGCTTATGAATTGTGATTTTGCACATGCAACAGTGGCTTTTGTAATACTGTTAGCACTTCACTAACAGTTTAGGAAGAAATAAAGTGACATAAGGTAACTGGACTTGTCACTTGTTGCAGTATGTTTTCAGAGAGCATCTCCCACTTTATAGTGACTTGACCCCTTTTTATGGTCTATGTGCTTCCACATTGAGCTTCTCCATCACTAGGTGCGAGTAACACACAAACTAGGGATAATTGAGTACCTGGTGCAAGAGCATATTACACAAATAACTCACAATTCATTTCAAGTAACTTCTGTTGTGGTATTAGCTATTTCCAAGATATCTGCTCCTATGAGTATGAATTTTTCAGTACTTTTGCATGTTTAAAGTGCTGTTACTATACAACCATTTTAAACAATGTTGTTGTTGTTGTTTTCTAGTGCCTTGCATCTGGCAATGAAGCCATTAGCATTCGTGCTTTCCAATACTTTTGAACTGTAGTTTCTTCTGATCTTAATGCTTCACAGGTCTTCAAGAGGTCTTCGTTCATTTCTGCTGGATCGTTACACAGGACACATATTGGTGAGGATGAGATACCTATTCTGTAGAGATGACTTGCTAAGCAGTCGTGATTTGTCAATAATCGGAAGGCTGCAACCGCTGTTTTCCTTGGTCTCTGGGGGATTATATCTGGGTTGGAAAGTATTGTAATCCATTTTTTATCTTTGGCATTTGTTTCTATTTCTTGTAGGTATGAATGAGAAAATTTTTTAATGATCAAGCATTTTATTGAGGAATATGAGAAATTGAATTTCGATTTTTGTTTTATTGTTGTGCCTTTCTTTGCAAGTGAGTCTGCAGCTTCATTCCCCATGACTCCACAGTGTGCTGGAATCCATTGGAGATGAACAGTCTTATTAACTTTTTGGAGTTGTGGGGACATCTTTAGGCAAATTTCATCACAATTCCAATACTTTAAGAATTCTACAATGGAATGCAGGAGGCATACCCCAGCCTAAAAAACAAGAGCTAATGAAAATATTAAAAGACCAAGATATAGATGTCTTCACAGTACAAGAAGCCAATATATCAGAAGAACAGGAAATATACTTTGAAATGGATCAGTACACTACACATATACTTCCAAAGGCTCGTCAAATAGCAAGTGGTATTCTTACAGGAATTTTTAACAATGTCATGGTGAGAATATAGAAGTTCAAGGCCAATAACAATCAATTTTTAAGTATTGACTATTGCTATTCACTTTGTACCCATAACAAAATGTATAATGATTCTATTTGTGCAAGTCTTATTTTAATGGATGAAATGCAATAGTTTTAACATTATGCTAGAAACAAGATGTTAGGAGTATTCACAAGTAATAGTACAGAAACGTTTGACAGTGAAGTATTGCAAGCGAAAATAAACAAGGCTTATTCCTATTCCTTGTTTATTTTCATGTTAAAAGTATTTTTAATTTTGGATGGTGAAACTTGTGTACATGGGTATCTGTAGTCTGTGGAATAAATATTCACTTGCACTAATTATGTGTGTACATTTCACAATATTGGCTGTATGAGATATGAAGTACAAAACTGTCCTTGTTGCAGTTTGTGTGATGACACAGAAGCTGCAACTTTCGACTGTCAAGGTTCAGGTCTCAGCAAATTGAACATGGCACAGTCCATGAAGTCAATCAGTTCCTTGCACTGGTGTGTGTCTTAGGGAAGGCAATTTTTACAGGCAAGTTATGTATTAACTATTAATGGGAAATATCATTACTCAATACTTGACACCAATACTTGATTTTTAAGGTCCAATACTCAATACTCACTTTATAAAAGCCTGTAAAGGTGATAGTTTGTTTACTGAGTTATGTTCTTATATTTTTCTGTGTATAAACACATGTAACCAATTTTGCATTGTATGCTAATTCCAAAAATCTTGCTGTTTGACATTCTCCAATTGGCAGCCTTTTTTTTATTTTGATAATACCATAGATTATGTTCTGATTTGTTTGTTGATTCACTAAGTTTGGTCACCAGAGTAGGTAAATGTGAAGGCCAAAAGCGAGTTAACACTGCATGTTACAATGAGCATCTCTACTCCTTCCCCCATTGTTTTGTATGTTTTCATTTAAAGGTGACAGTCTATGGAATGTTGCATTTATTCATTCCCTCACAGGAAACACAGTTGAGCTACTATTTGGGGACACCTGTGAGGCAATAACATGAAGTCTCAACTCCTTTTATTCCCCATCTAGCATAAGTTAAGTACAGCAACTTTCGGTAATGCAACTTAAAAGCTTAAAGATATAAAAAATGTATAAAGGTTTATCTCAAAGTATTAGATACCACAGAGTACTGAGGTATCAACAGTATTGATGCCCCATCCCTAATATTAACATTTGTGTGCATTATTAAATCAGTGCATTGGAGAAAATTCCAAAATTCACAGTTGTTTTCTACTTACACTTTTTTGTCTTTCTTTTTTTTACCATGTACTCAGAACATAGAGCATATGGAGCACTTGAATTTTTATTAAGCTATAACAAACCAGTGTTAAGATATTAATTGTTTCTTTCTCTACTGTGCACTTCCAGTAAGTATTGTATTCTACACAAAGATCTGAAACCGAGATTTCACTGGAAATAATGTATTGTTTCCATGGAAAAGTTTCTGGAAATTTTGAATTTCTCAAAAACGGCTCTAGTGATTTTTATTAAAATACCATATGTTTAATGTACTTTCATGACAAATGAAATGTTAATCTCAAATTTTCTGGGAATAGCCTCTGAAGCCTCTTCGTTCTGATTGCCTTTTGTATAACTGATAAACTGTAAGAGATAGATAAAAACTTACTGAATAAAAATGTAGATCTTGTTAAAGCACGCAATTTATGTCAATCTTTAAGGGGTCAGGACTGAAAAATTCAGTGCCATAGATGGGATTTGAACCACGGATCTTACGCTTATTGAGCAGCTGCTTTAACCAATAAGCTACCATGGCCAACTTGCCAGTACAGTATTAAATTCTCCAGCTGATTCATACTTTTCCCAGTTAGACCACAAGGGAATCTCACATCAGAGATACAATTGTCAATTGCCCTTGGGATATTTATCTCTGGTCCCTTGGATCGAATCCTGGCTGCCTAGGATTCGATCCAAGGGACCAGAGATAAATATCCCAAGGGCAATTGACAATTGTATCTCTGATGTGAGATTCCCATTCTCATTTTTCAACATGGTCAGAAATGTAGGGGGAATACTTTGAAATAGAAATTTATGAAATTTGTGCCATATTTGCATTCAAAATCATTACATTTTATCTTCCTACTGGTTTTGTATGTATGCCGTGGTGTAGTGATGGGACCCTTATTACATTCTTTTCTTAAACTAAAAAATGTACGCCTACTTACACCACTCACCTTATGAAGTTCACTAACAATAAACGAGTCACTGTGTCTGGGGTTCTGTTTCTTTATATAATCATACACCCTAAGAATTGTTTTTGCTCACCACTTTTAATAATTTCACCCTTTTTTCTGCGATCTACTCTAACCGCTTGGCCACAATGCCACTCTTGGAAATAGTTAACTCCATAAAAAGACTGACATAACTATTTATTTCAAGAAGCTTACTGCTGGTGTTTTTAAACACAAGCCATGGGTGGAGTCAATAATCAGACCTGTAAATTTATGTCTATGTCGATCCAACAAAGACAAATCAAACTTGGTATATTTCTTTAAAACGTTTGTGATTAAAGTAAAAGCATACTAATCAGAATGTCTTATGGCCAAAGCACTTGTAGTAGCAACTACATGCACTTACACAATTGTAGATGTAACAGGTTGAGTTTTATATTCATACTGGAAAATACACCCAAACATATTCCAAATAACACCTAGCTCAAACCTAATTACATTCCTAGGGTTCAAGAATTCCTTAGAACTCCTACTCGGACAGATTAATCATTAAATTAATAAATTTAAAAATTAATCCTGAGGAAATATATTCCACCACTGCCATCAATCTATACTGGTGCGTGCACCTGGAGGGAACTATAGGAATTTTCACGTCATGAGGTCACAACGGACTCTTATGCACCATGCTTTTCTTATGGAAGAATCAAGTACACCGTTGCCAAATGTGCGTGTTTTCAAGTGTGACTAAGATAAAGTATGAACATGCATTTCGGTGTGAAATGTGTCGAAGAATACTATGGTGTGCACAATAAATCTTTAATATTACTGTATATTTTTGTAAATAATAAAATCTAAAATTTTGTTGAAAGCAGATTTTTTAACATCTTTCTTGCTCCGAACGTCTAAACACAGTTTTAAACTGAAATAATTGCAATGAAAAAAAATCTGGATTATTTACTTGCTTTTATTGGCCACATTGGTATTTAGATTATATCAATATGTCGGAACATATTTTTTTAAAAAAGATAAAGTTTAAAACAAAGTGTTAAGATTCTTCATTTATACAGTGGAAAATGTCATTGGGCTAATTCTCGTTCTATAAGTCCACATAAAAACTTCCAGTGACAAAGTTGTCAACGAAAGAACGAAATTTTTTTTTATGTACATATAGAATGTCTTCAGTTCTAAGGTATTCATGAATCGCCATTTAAAGGCAAATGTCTGCAGTGTGCAACGCATACTGACAACCTGGTCCTCGTGTCTTGGAGATGATGAAAACCAGATGTAGCATGAAGGGTCAATAAGGGCTTGTACTTCAGTGGAGGTTTTGAATAGGTTATGGGAATCTGAGGTGTGAGCTACTTTTACAAGTTCTCTGCTAATCGTGTGCATTGCAGTTAAGTGATCAGTGCATAATAGATCGCAGAAAAAAGGGTGAAATTATTAAAAGTGGTGAGCAAAAAACAATTCTTAGGGTGTATGATTATATAAAGAAACAGAACCCCAGACACAGTGACTCGTTTATTGTTAGTGAACTTCATAAGGTGAGTGGTGTAAGTAGGCGTACATTTTTTAGTTTAAGAAAAGAATGTAATAAGGGTCCCATCACTACACCACGGCATACAAACAAAACCAGTAGGAAGATAAAATGTAATGATTTTGAATGCAAATATGGCACAAATTTCATAAATTTCTATTTCAAAGTATTCCCCCTACATTTCTGACCATGTTGAAAAATGAGAATGAGAACTTGCCAAATTTTACATATTCAACCTTTTATCGCTTAGGGAAGTAAATGGGATTTGATTTTGAAAAGAGAGGAAATAAATTTCTTATAATCGAGAGAAATTATATTAATAAAACAATTCAGCAAAGAGGAAAGGAAAATCGTGTACCTAGATGAAAGTTGGGTAAATGTAGGGCATACTGTATCAAAAGTTTGGAAGGATAGGACTATAAAATCTCCTAAAGAAGTGCTTTTGGCCAGGTTATCCACTGATCTTAAATCACCTACTGCTCGCGGACCACAATTTGTAATATTGCATGCTGATGGTACGATTTGTACAGGGTGCAAAACTTGTTTTCGTGGCGAAAAAAGGTTCTGCTAATTATCATGTTGAAATGGACAGTGATAGATTTGAATAGTGGTTCAGGAACCAACTAGCAAAACTGCAGTAATTGCGGTGGCACAACATATGTGGCAATGCCACACTTATTCTCCATAAGAGCCATTGTGCCTTCATAACGTGAAAACTCCTATAGGTGGTATCAAATCATCTTCACAATGTAACTAATGCTAAATTTATTTGCAATATTGAATCTACAATTTAAGACAAGATTTATACCGATTATCTGAAGGATTAAACAACACTTTTACAAATACCTTTTAATACTTCCTTAGAAGGTTACTAAAACCTGCACCTGAAAAGCATGAACCTTAACCTGTTAAGGTTAACAGACCTGTCATGTAGTCCAGTTTTAGAGAATTCCCTAACCACATCTTACAAGCAGGAAAATAGATGTGAGGAATCTGCTGTTTATATTCTCACAAGAATATGAACATTGTAAAATGTGATATTTTAAAGAAGCTTTATAAATGCTTGTCAATGGTTTCTCAATGTAATTGCATATTCATAGGTAAATATCACATACAAGGAGATCTTGGAAATGCTGGGGAAGAATACTGAATTCTTATAACTGCTAAGGGATGTTTCCAACTGTTTGTCATCTGTCACCCCTTACCTGTGACTATGTATGTGTCGTCTGTCACCCCTTACCTGTGACTATGTATGGATGGCGGGGCATTATAACTCATTAGAATAAATATGGAATTAAACAGCTGTACACAACTGAAGAATATAATGGTTATTGACTTGGTGTGTGCTAACCACGTGTAAAATAGTGGGCACCACTTGCCTGCTCCATTTGCTTACAGCATAGTTTGTTTGCTAATTCCTGCACTTTTGGGTACAGAGCTTTACTCTTTCGAGGCTTTGTGACAATTTAGCTAAATATTTCAGTAAATAGTTGTATTAATTATTTCAGACAAAATTATTCTCATCAATCTTGCGAACTATTTCTATTTATTCTATAAACATAAGAGAATTGCCTTCCAAAGGCTCTTGGGTCATAAGGGACTAGGAAGGAAACCATCTCAACATTAGCAATCAACTATTTTAATTTAATTAAGATTACACTGTTCTAACAACAGTCTGAGCATAGTCTAAGCACATTTATTACATGTTTTTTTGCAGTAGCAAAAGAAAAAATCTGATGTGTTGCACTCACATGACTTTCTCTACTCTTGTACTAACCATTCTTACACACTCTAATATCTATATCTTCTTCGTGTTGAGATAAACATTTGTACAAATTATCTTATTGCTTATTCCTTGTAGGTGTAAGGGTAATATGAGAATACAGTAGGCTTTGAGTGATAGATCTTTTAAAGCTTTGAGATCCCGTTCACTTTGCACACTTAACATATAAAAAAATGAACAACTATGTTCCAGTTCACGAAAGTTTTAAGTTTTACAATATAGTAAAATATACAATAGTTTTACTACTACTGCTACAGATATGACTTAAGAATGAAATTTCCTGGAAGATAGTTTTAGCAGCTTTCGATGTAGAATTGAACTTCTTTCTCTACTCATCCTCCTTTCTCATCCTCCTACTACTGCTTATTGTCATTCTTCGCATCCTACTACTTCTTCAAGTAATACATAAACTTATGTTTCTTCTTTCTACTCCTTCCCTACTACTGCTGCGGCTGCCGCTAACACTACTACCTATACTATCGCGTTTACTATGCTACTAATAATAAAAATTCCATTACTAATACTTATATTTATTTTCCTCCTGCTGCTACTACCTATACTGTCGTTGTCACTACTTCCATTAATACAGTTACTGACATTTTCAGGATCACCTCCAAGAGGAAGCATGCAGTATTGTAGTCATTCTGATCCTCATTCGCTCAGCAAGAGTAGCAGCAGCAGTGGCACCAGCCAGCACTCCTGTCGACAGGCAGCAGCCAACCAATCAACATCGAGAGCTCCTTCTCGTACCGGTGTGGACTCAACACCTCTCTTCAGCGGTAAAGCAGTGAGCATAGACCCCTTCTAGCTTGCCCCTTGGCCGCCAGTGTGTATGCCGCATACCTTCTCCCATTGTTGTTACAACAGGAAGTTAGAGCGAGAGTGTAAACAGTGGCAAAGCAGTGGGCATAGGCCCTCTTCTAGCTTGTCGCTCGGCCTCAAGAGTGCATGCCGATTAAGTCCCACTTTTCTTACTCCTCTACGACTTTCATCTTTCTTTCATGTACTTGCGACAGACTGACTGACAAACCACAACACAGTGGGTTCGCAATACTGTTGTTGTTGTTTTCTAGTGCCTTGCATCTGGCAATGAAGCCATTAGCATTCGCGCTTTCCAATACTTTTGAACTGTAGTTTCTTCTGATCTTAATGCTTCACAGGTCTTCAAGTGGTCTTCGTTCATTTCTGCTGGATCGTTACACAGGACACATATTGGTGAGGCTGAGATACCTATTCTGTAGAGATGACTTGCCAAGCAGTCATGATTTGTCAATAGTCGGAAGGCTGCAACAGCTGTTTTCCTTGGTCTCTGGGGGATTATATCTGGATTGGAAAGTAGTGTAATCCATTTTTTATCTTTGGCATTTGTTTCTATTTCTTGTAGATATGAATGACAAAAATTTTTTATGATCAAGCGTTTTATTGAGGAATATGAGAAATTGAATTTAGACTTTTGTTTTATTGTTGTGCCTTTCTTTGCAAGTGAGTCTGCAGCTTCGTTCCCCATGACTCCACAGTGTGCTGGAATCCATTGGAGATGAACAGTCTTATTAACTTTTTGGAGTTGTGTTAACATTTTGTAGCATTCTCTAATTTTTGTTGACTTCTTTGTAGTATTTGAACATATTCCCTGAATTGCAGCTTTAGAATCTGAAAGAATTACTGCCTTGTTAAATTTATTTAAGGGAAGATTTAATAATTGTCGGAGAGCAATGTATATAGCCTCTATTTCTCCATCATAATTTGTTGTGTCTCTGCCAACAGAATGATAAAAGGAAAAATGTGAACACGTAACTCCAGCTCCAGTAAGGTTTTCCTTCGAGGATCCATCAGTATATATGTGCAGCCATTCTTCTGTCGGATACCTAGTATTGATTGTTTCCAGAGCTAGAAGTTTTTGTATTTCTTTTGGTGTGTCTGATTTACTTATTTCCTCTATTAATTCCAAATTGAAGGTAGGTTGCAATAATTCCAATGGATTTTCTCTTATAAGTAGATTTTCTCTGGTGTTAGGAATGTTCAATTTAGATTTAATCGGTGTTACCTTTTCTAGGAAAGTACTATGAGTTTTAAGGATTGAATGGGGGAGGTTCTCTTCTTTCCATTTAGAGTTTGGCAGTCGTAGCATTTTCTCGTGTTGGAGCAATGCTTGTTCTTCTATTTTTGTTGTTATTGATGGGGTCCGTGTTAAGGCAAGCATGGCATCAATAGGTGTGGATTTAACTGCTCCAGTGATTAGGTGAAGAGCCTGATTTTGTATTTGTTCAAGTTTATTGATGTTAGCATTTGCTGCTGTTATTAAAGCTTCAGAACAGTACAAGAGGTTTGGTTTAATATACATTTTGTATGTTGTGTTAAGGACTCTCCTTGAGCAGCCCCATTTAGCACCAGCTAACCTTTTCAGGATTTGCAATTTCTTTTCAACCTTTTCTGAGATGTTTGTTATATGTTTTTTCCAACTTAGCTTTCTGTCGAAAGTGATGCCTAAGTATTTGGCATCATCAATTGCTTTGAGTGGTTTACCATTATAATTTATGCTAACATTAACTGGTTTGTATTTTAGTGTAAATAATTCATAATTTGTTTTTTCCACATTGATAGTCATGAGGTTTTTGGAGCTCCATTTATGTACTTTGTTTAGGGCTGTTTCTATTCTGTCTTTAATTAATTCAGGTTTTTTTGAAGAGCCTGAAGTCCAAATGACTACATCGTCAGCAAATAAAGCAATTTTGGTTTCTAAAGTTTTTATTATTGATGGAAGGTCATTTATATATATGTTAAAGAGTGTTGTGCTCAGAACTGCACCTTGTGGAAGTCCTCGGTGTGTTTGTTTATATTTGGAAATGTATGTATTATATTTTGTGGCACAAAATCTTTGTGAAATAAACTGAGTTATCCACTTAAGCATGTTACTTTTCACACCTATTGATTGCAACTTCTCAACTAATTTATTTCTCCAGACTGAGTCATATGCTGATTTAAAATCAATGAATACTGCCAAGGTATCCTCCTTTCTATTGAAAGCTTCCTTGATGTCTTGGCTTAGTAGGAGTACATTTTCACTTGTACTATGATTCTGTCTGAAGCCGGTCTGTGAACCATTAATTAAGTTGTAATATTCTAGAAACCAGTTAAGTCTAGATGCCACCATTCTTTCCATCACTTTTGCAATAACACTGGTCAAAGATATTGGTCTGAAACTATTAATATTGTTTGAGGGTTTGTTTTTCTTTAAAATCGGGATGATAATTGCTTTTTTCCAGTCGGAAGGTACAGTCATTCTCCAACACGTGTTATACAGTTTAAGTAGGATTTCTTTTCCTTTCCTGCCAAGGTGTTTAATAAACTCTGGGTGGATCTTGTCAGGTCCAGGAGATTTTTTGTTCTGTAATTGTTCTATTGCTAAATCCAGTTCTGTTTCATTAAAATCCTGAATAAAAATATCATTTCGTATACCTTTTGGCTTACTAGTTTCTCTGATAGTTTTTTGGATAGCCTTATCTTGTTTTTTATACACTTGGGGTATTCTTTGTGACTGAGCATAAAACTTGTTAAGGGATTCTGCTATTTCCCTATCTGTAGTTAAGCTTTTGTTATTATATTTTAATGGTTCAGTTGTATTTTTTGATAATTTTGTTTTATTAAGGAATTTGTATATTTTATTTCCATCTTTCCTATAGTCCATATGTTCCACAAAATTTGTGAAACTGGCCCTTTTTGCTGTAATTAATTCTTTCTTAAAAATGGCTGCTTTTCTTCTCCAGTTTTGTACATCTTCTGGACACTTGGTTCTTTCGGCTTTGACTCTTGCTATATTTCTTTCGTGTTTTAACTTAGATAAAGATGGAGACCAAAAGTAGCTATATTTCTTTAACTTTCCTTTGGGGATATGTGTTTTGGCTGCTGTCAATAATATTTCACAAATTTTTTTATTCATTTCATCTGTTGACTTGAACTCTGATTCTAACAGTATATTACACTTCCCTTCTATCTCATTTTGGAAACTGGACCAATCTGCTTTTTTAAAATTCCAAGAAGTTTTAACTTTTGGTTTGTTACTTTTATTTAGTAGACCTCTTATGGAGTTTATGGTGATTCTGTGGCCTGAACCTGGGTCTTCTATTATTTCTCTTTTTGTATTGTCAATTATGTCAGATGACACCATCAGAAGGTCAGGATTTGTACCCGAACCATTATAATGAAGGTAAGTGGGTGGATCATTTGGATTAAATATTAATTCCATTGTTGACGAGTTTAATAGGTCTTCTATGACTCTTCCTGCTGAATTTATATCTCTGTAGCCCCACCTAGGGGAGTGTGCATTAAAATCACCTATTAAAATACTTTTGGGTTCTATGGGAATAGAATTTAGATCTAGTGTATTGTCTGGAGGATTGTAGATACTGTAAATTCTATAGTGGTAGTTACTTTTCCATACTTCAATTTTAACTATTTCTGATTTATCTTGTTCTTCTATTGTTTTTTTGATTTGGATAATAGCTTTCATATTTCTTTTAATTCCTGTAAGAATACCACTTGCTATTTGACGAGCCTTTGGAAGTATATGTGTAGTGTACTGATCCATTTCAAAGTATATTTCCTGTTCTTGTGATACATTGGCTTCTTGTACTGTGAAGACATCTATATCTTGGTCTTTTAATATTTTCATTAGCTCTTGTTTTTTAGGCTGGGACATGCCTCCTGCATTCCATTGTAGAATTCTTAAAGTATTGGAATTGTGATGAAATTTGCCTAAAGATGTCCCCACCCGGAGATCCGATTGGGGGACAGTTTTAACTCCGGAATGTTTATCTTTAGGACTCATATTCATGTATGTGGCTTTCATGTAACTGTTTTCTTAACGGGCACCAGTTTTACAATGTGGCAGTTACATCACCCGACTTAAACCCCCATTTTGCAAGGGGGACCACACCTATCGTTGGTCAACGGGTCCATCGGACCTAGCCGGGAGGACTAAATAGATGATATTTAGATCCACCGACCTTCCCCTCATGGGTTCGCAATACTACAACCAAGGGTTAGGGCCCCTGGCCCAAAACCTCAAGCCGATATGGCTCACACAGGTGCCTGCTCTAAGGAGGTCCGGTCCACTGTGAGCAGCTGGAAGGTAACCCTGCTGACACCTGATGATGGTCAACAACCAGGACTTAGCACCTCTCCAACTTCTCCTGAAGTGGCAGAAGTGGAAAAGATCTGTTCCACATCAAATTGTGAACACAGATGCACAACCACTGGTATTCCAGTTAGCCCCTCTTCCATCTGACTCCGAGGATGACAACAACCTCGAAAACTTCACCCTAGTGGAGGGTCGCAGAAACAGGCGGAATTCCACAGGCTTGCAACCTAAATCACAGGACGCTACCCAACCCCCAACCAAAGAGGGGCCCAAACTTCCACCCATCGCGGATGTTTTCGGAGATCACACTAATGTGATGTGGCTCCTGGCCTCGTGCCTGTAAGGGCACTTTGAGACAATCAAAAAGCCACAAAAAGTACAAGTCAGGACCATCACGTTAGAAGACTTCGAGGCGGCGAAAGCTGTATTGCGGAAGAGGAAAATCCCACTCTATAGTTACTTGGCACAGTACCCTCAAATGGAGTGTAGGATTATTAGGGGCCTTGCCTCTGATTGTGCTCCTGAGGGCGTCAAGCTGGCGCTCCTTAAAGAGCATAACATAGAAACATCATCGTTGGTGCAGCTGAAAAAGAAAATTGTCTCAAACAGCGGCCCCAAGAAGGTGCCTATTCTGCTCTTCTTGGTTGTGGATAAAGTGCATGACCAGCAGATACAACTAATTGACTCAGTGCGCTGGCTCATCTACACCTTCATGAAAGTCGAGCACTTTTATGGCAAGGAAGGACTGGTGTAATGCCGCAGATGCATGTGCTTCCACCACTCCAGCATGGTGTGCGTGCTTGCATGCCTGCGGTGTGGAGGAGTACCCCAAGCCTGACACCATGAGTGTGTTAACTGCAAGGGTGCGCACACCAGCACTATAAAGGATGTGCAACATGCCTCAGAATCATTGAGAGCCATCACAAAGGACATCCAGAGGCAGCCCAGATTTGCCCTGGAGTCTTCTTCGTGGGTGCCTCAACTAGGGCCACAAACACTCTAGATCAGGCTGAGGCAGCAGCAGCAGCTGTAGCAGCAACTGAAGCTAAGCCACCATCTCCAGACCAAACACAGACAGGGGAGACTGCGGCAGCTATACTCTCTAAAACGGCAGCAGTGGCGAAAGAAAAAGTAGAGGGTCTGCTGCAGAGAGTAAAAATACAGCTCCTCAGCAGCAGCCAGAGACACCGGCAGAGCAGCCCACTGAGGCAGCTCCGTCTCTACTGATGACTGCTGATGCAGCACCTGTGCCATCTGTGCCACCTGTTGTACCCATGGCAAACACCGTACATGGGGATGTGCTCTCACAGGCAGACCTGGAGGAATTTTGGACCCTCAACCTGTGGTTTAAGGACCTTGTACATTGCCTGCTCTCCGAAATTTCATGCTGCAATTCGAGAGCCCCAGCTTGAGCCCTATGCAAAAGCATGCCTTACTGTTCCAGACTCTGGCCCAGCTGTTCCCTAACTCAGTCAAGTAATGGCCTCCAGACTTGTCCAGATACCATTCAGAGCTACGTTCTGAAACGCAAATGGCATAAGGGGTCATCATCCCAGCCTGACTGAGTGTGCAATCCTATGGAATTGACATACTGATGGTCTGCAAAACTCACTTAGATATTGCTACCAACTTCTCACTGCCGAGTTAAGTCTCGCATTGGTCAGATCGCTACAATGCGAAGCATGCCCACTGGCATAGCCATATCAGTAATGCCAAGGGGTGCTGCCTTTAACGCCTTATCAGTGGTAACCTGAGCATACTTGCACATGGACCGAGAGGGCCTACGTCCCATCCGGCCCGAGAGAGGCCAGATGTGCTTGACATGCTCACCAAGAACATACCATTTCATCTAGACTTCTGGGCAGTCAATAAACTGGACTCCAACCACAAGCCAGTACTGGTGGATTTCAGCATTGACATGCCAGCTCTGGTAACTCCATACTGCACATATGAGATAGACACCCAGGATTAAATAACCTTCAGATGGTAATTACTATTTATTTATGCCAAAAAACTCACTGTTGGTGTTTTTAAACACACAAGCCGTGTGTGGGCAAAGTTTGAGAGGTAGAACTGAAACTTAATAATTCAATGCCACAACTGAGATTTGAACCACAGACCTTCCACTAACCGGGCGGCTGCTCTACTTCTCAAACTGTTCCAGTTCTACCTCTCAAACTTTGCCCACACATGGCTTGTGTGTTTAAAAACACCAACAGTAAGTTTGTTGGCATAAATAAATAATAATTACCATCTGAAGGTTATTTAATCCTGGGACATAAAGTACTTACAATAGTATGTCACCATTGGGGTAATTTGTCTCTGATGTGAGACTGCCTTTGTGGTTTACCAGGAGAAATATGAACTGGTTTGAGAATTTAGTGCCATTCTGGCAGTTTGTCACAATAGCTCAGTGGTAGAGCAGCCGCCCGGTAAGCGGAAGGTCTGTGGTTCAAATCCCAGTTGTGGGATTGAATTTTTAAGTTCCAATTCTACCTCTCAAACTTTGCCCACACATGCCCAACAGTAAGTTTGTTGGCATAAATAAATAATAATTACCATCTGAAGGTTATTTAATCCTGGGACATAAAGTACTTACAATAGTAAGTCACCATTGGGGTAATTTGTCTCTGATGTGAAACTGCCTTGTGGTTTACTAGGAGAAATACGAACTGGTTTGAGAATTAAGTGCCATTCTGGCAGTTTGTCACAATAGCTCAGTGGTAGAGCAGCCGCCCGGTAAGCGGAAGGTCTGTGGTTCAAATCCCAGTTGTGGGATTGAATTTTTAAGTTCCAATTCTACCTCTCAAACTTTGCCCACACATGCCCAACAGTAAGTTTGTTGGCATAAATAAATAATAATTACCATCTGAAGGTTATTTAATCCTGGGACATAAAGTACTTACAATAGTAAGTTACCATTGGGGTAATTTGTCTCTGATGTGAAACTGCCTTGTGGTTTACCAGGAGAAATACGAACTGGTTTGAGAATTTAATGCCATTTTGGCAGTTTGTCACAATAGCTCAGTGGTAGAGCAGCCACCCGGTAAGCGGAAGGTCTGTGGTTCAAATCTCAGTTGTGGCATTGAATTTTTAAGTTCCAGTTCTACCTCTCAAGCCAATATACATTGGACATGCTATTTTGGAGATTTCGAAAATGTATTATATTATATTTTTTTTGCAAAAATAACTTGCAACATTACTAAGATAAGTGAAGTTTTTAGTTTCTAATTTGTTCTTACTTTAGAGTATTATATAGGAGTTTTTGCATAATGTAAAAGCCAAATTTAGCCAATTTTGAAATTGAAATATGTGGATACTGGCTCTTTCATATTCAAAACGAGTTCTGTTATCTATAGATTCATTAGAGTACCCGCAGTATTTTGACACTTTAAACTTTGAAAAAGAAAATACGTGCCAATGATAGGGTGATTGGCTTGTTTAAGGATGAACTGGGTGGCAAGATGGCAGAGTCGTAGGTCTGAGATCTAAATTATACGCATAAAAGTACCAGGGACAGAGTGTGAAGAAATTTAAAGGTGTCACCAGAGTGGGGAAGAGGAACAGTGATTTCATCTATTACTTTCACTGTCTATATGACTCAAATTTAAAATCCTACAGACTTCAGAAGATGTTTCGGTCTAGTAAACACAAAATTTAAACAATTGAAAGCAATAAAGTAGCATTAGATGGAAAAGACAATTGGAAGTTGATTGATGGAACGCTGATACTCTCTCATGGGGTCATTACTTCCTGTCTGGTGGTTGTTAGCATGTTCCTTTGGTCCCTCTGTGTGTGTGTGTATATATATGTACAGAGTGTATAAATGTTTTCTTATGAGGGTTTTTATGCTTAATTTATTTTTCCCTCTTCAATTGTACATTGAATTGTATATATCATTATGAGTTTTTTTTAATCTTTAATTGTATTTTTTCCCTCTCAAATTGTACTTTGAATTGTACACAGTGTGCTATGAGACTTTTTTAATATTACACACAATACTCAGTTTTGTTCACTTATACTTTCTGAAGAGGAATAATCTTATGAAAATTGGGTTTCATACAAAATGAAACTCAAATATTTACAAACAGAAAACATTTCTTCCTATTGATATTAGGTTCCTTACATTACACTAAATCCTCTTTATTTATCCATTGAGTATTTGGGAAACCATACCATCCAGAAACCGATATCCTTGTTAATGCATAACCTTTTCTATTAAATAAGTGTTAGGCTAGTTAGTCATTTTATGTTCATGTCCATAAAACACACCTTTTTCCTCCTCTACATCCTTGTCCTTCAGTAGATATGTAGTAAGAATGGTATTCTTCACTAGAGCAACTTGAAATATATCATCACTCCAATTGAATTCAAAAACTTTTTCAAATCGTCATTTATGTTTGGATGTTCTTAACATAATCACCAACACTTAACTTACTGGCAATCATCTCTTCTATCTGAATTATATTTCTACACAGTCAGAAGAAGATAGTTGCTTTTCACCTCATAGGAATGATTGAATGGAGGATATTATATTTTGTAATGATCCAGGGCAAAAGATCAAGCCACTTGTAGGTTCCCTGAGCTAAAAATTATTGATACATCATATTCTTCAAATTTCTTATCAAGCGTTCAATGGCTGCAGCCTTCACATTGCTATAGGTGTTGCAGTGTTTAATATTATAGTTTAACATTAACCTTTTAAAGAAGTTGTGACAAAATTCTCTTCTGTTATCACTTTGGATGTCCCTTGGTGATGTCTCCAATTCTTGTAGCTCCTGGACCAGCAGTCAACAAACCAAGAGCTGTAGCTCCCTTAGAGATGTGGGCACACCTGGATCGTCTACATAGGACAGCTACTTCTACCATGAAGGTCAGATTCGTTATAAAACCTTTTTGCGGCCTAGCTCCTGAACGAGTGATTTGATCTGGACCAGTGAACCAGACTCCCTACCATAGCTCCCGAAACAGTGGCATGGACCAACCAGGGAAATTTAGCTCTGTTAAAGGTATACCAGAGCACATCTCGTTCGTCCACCTAGGACAGCAACTTCTCCAGAAAAAGTCACATTACCCCCAAAATTAATTTCCAAGCCAGCTCCTGAAACATTTGTCTGGTTAGGACCAGCAAACCGCGGAATTCAAGCCCTCTTGGAGGTGCACTAGGGCACACCTGGTTCGTCCACCTAGAACAGCTACTTTTATGGTAAAAGTTGTATTCCCTACAAAATTTATTTCCAACGTAGCTCCTGAACCAATGGTCTGATGAGTATCAACATACCAGGGGATTGAAGCTCTCTTAGAGGCGCACTGGGACACACCTCTATGGGCAACCTATCATAGGTACTTCCACCATAAAAGACACGTTCCCACAAAAATGTTTTTCCGAAGCAGCTCCTGAACCAGTAGTCTGATCAGGATCAATGAACTAGGTAATTGAAACTCCCTTAGTGACGCAGGTGGGCACACCCTACTGTCCACCTAGGACAGTTACTTCTACAACAAAAATCACGTTCACTACATAACTTATTTCAGAAGTGGCTCCTGAACCATTAGTCTGATCAGGATCAAAGAAAAAGGGCATTGAAGCCCCCTCAGAGACGCACCAGAACACACCTTGATCTTCGACTTAGGACAGCTACTTCTACCATAAAAGTTTCTTCCTTTAAAACTTATTTCTGACGTAGCTTCTGAAGCAGTGACCTGATCTGGAGCAACGAACCAGGAGATTGAAGCTCTCTTGTAGGTGCACAAGGGCAAATCGTACGTCCAAGTAGGACAGCTACTTTTACCGAAAATGTCACATTAACACCAAAACTTTTTTCCGACCCAGTTCCTGAACCATTTGTCTGATAAGGACCAGCGAACAAGGCAATTGAAGCTTCCTCTGAGGCACACAACAGTGCATATCGTTCATCTGCCTATCACAGCTACTTGTACCATAAAAGTAACATTCCCTAGAAAACTTATTTCAGACGTAGCTCCTGAAGGACTAGTCGGATTAGGATCAGCGAACGGGGAAATTGAAGCACTCTTAGATGCACAACAGGACGTACCTCAGTCACCCAACTATGACAGCTACGTCTATCGTAAAAGTCACATACCCTATAAAACTTATTTGTGATGTAACTACTGAACCAGTCGTCTGATCTGGATGAACGAACCAGGGAATTCAAGCACTCATAGAGGCACACCAGGGCGTATCTAGTTCGTCCACCTAGGTTAGCTTCTACAGAAAGAGTCCCATTACCATCAAAATTTATTTCCGCCCCATGCCTGAACTATTTGTCTGATCAGGAGCAGCAAACCAGGGAATTGAAATTCTTTTAGAGATGCACCAGAGCATACCTGGTCTACGTATCACAGCTACTTCTACCGCGGAAGTCACATTCCTTAGAAAACTTACTCCCGACATGGCTCCTCTGCAATTAGTCCGATATGACACAATGTTGGAGGATGTTAATTAATACAAAAAAAAAAATCTGCAATTAGTCTGATCAGGATCAGCGAACCGTGGAATTGAGGCACTTATAGAGGCGCAGCAGAACGTATCTTAGTTGTCCACCTAGAGCAGCTACTTCTACCATAAAGGTCACACCCTATAAAGCTTATTTCTGGCATAGTGCCTGAACCAGTGGCCTGATCTGGACCAACAAATCAGGGAATTGAAGCTCTCTTAGAGGCGCATCAGGGCACACCTCGGTTGTCCAGTGAGCTTCTGATGCCCATCTTTCGGTGGAATACACGTGGCATGGCCCCCACCCATAGGACGGACTTTCCAGTACTTACTACCTCACTTTCTCCTGGTATTCTGTGCTTACAGGAGACCAAGCTTCACCAGCAGGACTCTTTAAGTTTCCAGGGTTTTGTCCGGTGTGGTTTCACCGGAACCTGGTAATCCTGCACATGGAAGTGTTATGGTCCTCATTCGTGACGTTTTTTACCAGCCTCTCCATCCTACCACTCCATCTCAAACTTTCGCTACTACCCTGAGTTTACCTAGGTTTTATTTTACTCTCTTCCATCTAGCTCCCTCCTTGTTCTCCCTTCGCAAATGCGGACCTCTTCCATGTAGTGTCCCAGCTCTCAACGCTGTGCCTTCTGTTGGGAGACTTTAATGCCCACCGCCCTCTTTGGGGTTCACTTAGGGCTTGCGTAAGGGGAACACACTTAGCAGATTTTTTCACACAGAACCCTGTTCTATACACTGGTGAGCCTACTTTTGTTTCTGGCACCCTTTTCCATCTGGATTTATCCGTTTGCTCAGCTCAGCTTGCACCTCGTTTTGAGTGGAGCGTCGTCTTTGGCACCTTCTCCATCGATTTGCATATGCAACGTTGAGGTGATTCTGCACATTTACATCAAAGTGTGCAACAGTTGGTCATTTCAGCAACTGCGTACGGGTACGTGTTGCACTGTTAAGAAACATTATTATACTGGAAAGGACACAAGGAACACAGTAGGATGCACACCAAGGACGCTATGGAGGAATGTAGCGCATGCGCAGGAATGCTATTGTGCTCAGGTCATTCATTCGCAGTACACAGATGCTTAAAGAGTTGCATACCTTCAGTATTAAGTAACCAAAACCAACGTTAACAAATTGTCAGAACCGTTCGTTCTCAAACTTCGACACTCTCCAGCGTCCAAACCGTGCATTTCTGGACAGGGGTTCCTGTTTGAAAACCAATCAGTGTGCCATTGCGCACAACATACTAAGCATTGTCAGTGATTTTTTGGGACACCCAGTGTATATAGTACCTGGGCAAGTGAGCTCCGCTTGGCTTTTCTTTTCTTTCCTTTGTTTTATAGTGTTATTCAGTGCACCTTGGAAACGGCTCTAACGATTTTGATCAAATATTGTATTCAGATAGGGTTTTGCTTTTTAAGTTTATCTATATAGATGCCATTTCTGATAAAATGCGACTTTGCATAAAAAAAATAACTGATTTTTTCCGCTTCTACAGAGCGACTGAACATTTGTTTGGCTTTTTCTGTTCTTCTAATGGACCAATTTCACAAACAAAGTAGGGTTTCAAAGGCCTCTGCCCGGGCAATCAGAATACACTAAGAAAGACGACCTAGCTATATTAGTCTACGCGTAACAGTCGCAACTAATCTAAACATTATTTTGGCCACAGTTTCTCTCTTAATGGGCCAATTACAACAAGCCACCCATGATACTAAAAGCCTCGTAAGGGGCTTTCAGAAAACCTAAAGAAAATTGACTTAGCTATCTTAGTCTACGCGGAGCAGTCACAATTATTCTAAACTCATTTCTGATGAAACACGACTCCACATAAAACATAACATGTTTTATTCCCGTTTGTAAAGAGCAATTGAACTTTTCTGGCTTTTTCTGCTCTTCTCATGGACCGATTTCATCAAACAAAATAGGTTTTCAAAGTCCCCTTCCCGGGCTATTAGAATTCAGTAAGAAATATGACATAGCTGTATCAGTCTACGCGTAGCAGTCACTATTATTCTAAACCATATTTTGGCCATAATTTCTCTGTTAATGGGCAAATTTCCACAAACCTCCCAGGATACTTCGTAAAGAGCCTTCAGATAATGCAATGAAAGTTGACTTAACTATCTTAGTCTACGAGGAATGCTCACAATTAATCCAAACCTTATTGCCACCATAATTTCTCTCTTAAAGGGCCAATTTCAGCAAACCACCATTAAAGGTCTTGTAACGAAAACGTAAAGAAAGTTCACCTCTTTTCTTCAGAAACGCAAAGAAAGTTAACCTATGTTAGTCTACACGAAAGTCACAATTAATGTAAGCCTTATGTCGGCCATGTTCTCTCTTAATTGATTTCAGCAAACGAGCTAGTGCTTTGAAGTCCTCTTCCAGCGCTATCAGAATGCAGTAAGAAGATTGACCTACCTATATTAGTTTGTGTGGTGCAGCTCGTCCCATCGTTATGTTTGAATTAGAAATACAATGTAAAACATTACGGCTGAACTTATGGTGCCTATGAACTTTTTATGTATATTTCTGCATATCTTGTATCTTGGAAATGACTTAACAATTGCAACAAAAAATTTTATTTAGTTATCGTTTTGCTTTTCAAGTGTACTTCAATAAGTATCTTCTCCCAAAAATCAAGATTTCACAAAAAGGGGGTAAAAACGCCAGCTCGGCTTTTCTTTTCCTTTCTCTTATTGTGTTGTTCAGGGCATCTTGGAAGCGGCTCTAACAATTTCATCAAATATTGTATTCAGATAGGGTTTGTTTTCTAATTTTATCTATGTAGGTGTAATTTCTGATAAAATGTGACTTTACATAAAAAAATAACATGTTTTATTTCCGCTTCTAAAGAGTGATTGAACCTTTTTTGGCCTTTTCTTTTCTTGTAATGAACTGATTTCATCAAGCAAAATAGGATTTCAAAGTCCTCTTCCTGGGCTATCAAAATAGGGTAAGGAAGTCGACCTAGCTGGATTAGTCTATGCACAACAGTCACGGCTATTCTAAAGCCTATTTTGGCCACAATTTCTGTTAATGTGCAAATTTCAACAAACTTCCCTGGCTATTAAAGGTCTGGTAAAGAGCTTTCACAAAACCTAAAGAAAATTGACTTAGCTATCTTAGTCTACGCACCCTCCAAGGACCTACTTCGGTAGGTACGGGTTTGGCGCACCCGGGGCCCCGAGCCATACTCTTGATTGGGTTCCTTTAAGGGGTGAGAGGGTATATGCTAAATGCCCAATCAACTTTGGTCCACTTTTGTGTTTGACCTCAAAAACGACCTCCAACCCGATAACTCCCTCAGCACAGTCAGATGGATAACCTACGCGCGGGTTGTAGGAGGATGGGGTGACGCAAGGGGTGACTGGGTAATCGCGTAATTCCTAGCCCTTGGTTATCATGTAGGATCTGTGTTCGTATCTGCTGATAAAGGTCATTCCCGGGGAGGGGCCATTGCATGAGCTGATGCACTCCTGAAGACGATTCGGTCCCTCTCCCTATACACTGGAGGTGAGACCCCAGGGTGAGCAAGATCCAGGCCAGGACTCTCACCTAAGCCGGGGTGGCGCATTTGACGTGGAGTATTTTAGCGCTACTTTTAAAATTGACCAATTTATTACACAAGTTATAGATAATTTGACTTTACAAGATCGTACAATATCTATAAATGCTACTCCGAGTTTTGCAAAATTAAAGATTATATTAATACAGAGCTGACAGAAAATGTTTTGAACTATATTAATAAGATTTACAAGACACATTCTTTGTGTTCTGATGTATTAAACATGGAAAGATTGTTTTTCTTAATATTCTAATATTTTGTTTAGAAAAGAATCCTCTGAAATACCAGTTGGATAGTATTGAAATAGTATCAACATTATTTCTGGAAGAATCTCTAAGACAAATGCCTACTTTTATACAAATCAAAATTTCAATAATTTATATGAAAAAATATATGTTGCATTCACATTACGTTATTTACCCATTCTTCAACAAAGTATTATTTTGATTATGATTTATGTGATACATTTGTAAGAATAAAGATCCCTATCATTAAATAAATAACCCTATTGTTATAACCGTATATTCATGTTTAGAAACTAGAAATAAGTATATTTAAAAGATACGAGTTTACATACGTAGTTTACATGAATATAGCAATACATATTGTGGCGATAACATTGTGTTATATTGTTGTCTATATTCCTGTTGTATTCCTACGATCCATAGATTTGTAAGGATAAATTAACTAATTATAGCTTGAGTTGGAGAGAAAATATACTACTTTATTTATTTATGCCAACAAATTTACTGTTGGTGTTTTTAAACACACAAGCCGTGTGTGGGCAAAGTTTAAGAGGTAGAACCGGAACTTAAAAATTCAATGCCACAACTGGGATTTGAACCACAGACCTTCCGCTTGCCGGGCGGACGCTCTACCACTGAGCTATTGTGACAAACTGCCAGAATGGCATTAAATTCTCAAGCCAGTTCGTATTTTTCCTGGTAAACCACAAAGGCAGTCTCACATCAGAGACAGAGACAGAGACAGAGTTTGTTGGCATAAATAAATAATAATTACCATGTGAAGGTTATTTAATCCTGGGATATAAAGTACTTGCAATAGTAAGTCACCATTGGGGTAATTGTCTCTGATGTGAGACTGCCTTTGTGGTTTACCAGGAAAAATACGAACTGGCTTGAGAATTTAATGCCATTCTGGCAGTTTGTCACAATAGCTCAGTGGTAGAGCGTCCGCCTGGCAAGCGGAAGGTCTGTGGTTCAAATCCCAGTTGTGGCATTGAATTTTTAAGTTCCGGTTCTACCTCTTAAACTTTGCCCACACACGGCTTGTGTGTTTAAAAACACCAACAGTAAGTTTGTTGGCATAAATAAATAATAATTACCATGTGAAGGTTATTTAATCCTGGGATATAAAGTACTTGCAATAGTAAGTCACCATTGGGGTAATTGTCTCTGATATGAGACTGCCTTTGTGGTTTACCAGGAAAAATACGAACTGGCTTGAGAATTTAATGCCATTCTGGCAGTTTGTCACAATAGCTCAGTGGTAGAGCGTCCGCCCGGCAAGCGGAAGGTCTGTGGTTCAAATCCCAGTTGTGGCATTGAATTTTTAAGTTCCGGTTCTACCTCTTAAACTTTGCCCACACACGGCTTGTGTGTTTAAAAACACCAACAGTAAGTTTGTTGGCATAAATAAATAATAATTACCATGTGAAGGTTATTTAATCCTGGGATATAAAGTACTTGCAATAGTAAGTCACCATTGGGGTAATTGTCTCTGATGTGAGACTGCCTTTGTGGTTTACCAGGAAAAATACGAACTGGCTTGAGAATTTAATGCCATTCTGGCAGTTTGTCACAATAGCTCAGTGGTAGAGCGTCCGCCCGGCAAGCGGAAGGTCTGTGGTTCAAATCCCAGTTGTGGCATCGAATTTTTAAGTTCCGGTTCTACCTCTTAAACTTTGCCCACACACGGCTTGTGTGTTTAAAAACACCAACAGTAAGTTTGTTGGCATAAATAAATAATAATTACCATGTGAAGGTTATTTAATCCTGGGATATAAAGTACTTGCAATAGTAAGTCACCATTGGGGTAATTGTCTCTGATGTGAGACTGCCTTTGTGGTTTACCAGGAAAAATACGAACTGGCTTGAGAATTTAATGTCATTCTGGCAGTTTGTCACAATAGCTCAGTGGTAGAGCGTCCGCCTGGCAAGCGGAAGGTCTGTGGTTCAAATCCCAGTTGTGGCATTGAATTTTTAAGTTCCGGTTCTACCTCTTAAACTTTGCCCACACACGGCTTGTGTGTTTAAAAACACCAACAGTAAGTTTGTTGGCATAAATAAATAATAATTACCATGTGAAGGTTATTTAATCCTGGGATATAAAGTACTTGCAATAGTAAGTCACCATTGGGGTAATTGTCTCTGATGTGAGGCTGCCTTTGTGGTTTACCAGGAAAAATACGAACTGGCTTGAGAATTTAATGCCATTCTGGCAGTTTGTCACAATAGCTCAGTGGTAGAGCGTCCGCCCGGCAAGTGGAAGGTCTGTGGTTCAAATCCCAGTTGTGGCATTGAATTTTTAAGTTCCGGTTCTACCTCATATACTACTTTATTTACTTACTGACTTACTCACTCACTCGTTCACTCACTTGCTTGTAAATTTATTTATTTATTTATTTATTTTTACTTGTATGCAGCAACAAACATTAATATTGCTGTGAGATACAGTTCTGTTTACTTTTTTTTTTATTTCTGCCTTCCTTTGTATTTAATGACCACCAATGAAACTTTAATTTACACCCCCTGACAATCTTCTCACACATACACATTATACTTTTCACTAACCTGGGCGGCCATCAAGATTTCCTTCAAAGGCTTGTCTTATGTTGGGCTTAACGTGTGGCTACCAATCATGATAAGAAGTCTACATAACAAACTGAATGCACTCACTACCTTTTTCTCTTTTAGCCAATAGGGTTGAAGGCGTAAACATGTATTTCGCTTCTACAGTATTTTACATCCTTTGTTTTTGTTATTGGTTAAGGTTATTTAGCAGATG
The DNA here is from genome assembly GCA_030765045.1 of Tenodera sinensis. Classification (NCBI taxonomy): domain Eukaryota; kingdom Metazoa; phylum Arthropoda; class Insecta; order Mantodea; family Mantidae; genus Tenodera; species Tenodera sinensis. The sequence goes on along the minus strand of CM060962.1, from coordinate 175,578,332 downwards.
GAGTGGCACATCATTGCACCGTGGCCTGAAGCAATCAATGAAATGGTGAAGGCTTCGTATAACGATAAATAATGTGATGTAGACATGAGGTGCAGGAGATTTTCTTAGGCGTTCTGTGTACATATTAGGTAGAGAAAGTAAGAGAGAGAGGATAGAAGTCATTTTAGTGTAACACCTTAAAGTTCTATTTTTTCTTTCGTTTTGTCCTATTAGTAACTGTTTCATTGTTCTATTACATCTCTAGAGTAAGTAGAGGAAGTAATGTATTCTACTCAAAAATTCCATATCGAGATAACATTAAAAATACATATTTTTTAGCCCTCTGAATTCAAAAAACGCACTTTTACAAAAGGTCCATCTGTGTACATTTTGTGTGTGTGTCTGAACAGCATAACTCAAAATCCAAGAATTAGTTAAATACCAAACTTAGTATTTAAATTCACCTACTTCCAAGGATGCCACAGGAAGATTTTACAGAAAACTCCCACCTCAAACTACCCTTCATATCGACAAATTTTTGAGAAGTTTTGTTTTCTCAAAAATGCCTCTAACCATTTTGATTAAAATGTCATATGTTTAAGATATTTTTATGGCAAATTAAATATATTTTTTGAATTTTCTGGCTATAGCACCATAGTCCTGTTTATTCTTGATGACTTCTGCATAAGTGTAAACCGTAAGAGATAGACCAAAACTTACTATACAAAAATGTAGATCTCGTTGAAACAAAATTTATATCAAAATGCATTTTTTTTTGTGTGGAATGAACCGTTTCGGAGATATTCCTTGTTATTTGTGTGAGTTTTGCAATATTTAAGCTTTTCTCAGCCGATGGTTTTATTGTGCGTCAGACCCCGGGAGAAAAGAATTAGATGAAAGCACTCTACAGGCTGCCAGAACGCGTCACAGACGGAACTACAACTACGATGGGTTTCTAACAGGTGGAGGCACGTTTTTCAGCCCGACGGAGTGCCACCAACTGACTGATCAAGCAATGCCCTTGGAAGGGCGGCCGGCTAACCACAGCCCCTTCCCTCAGCCAGTACCGTATTTACAGAGCGCAAGCACCACCGTAGCGTAGCTCACCGGCGAATCCACTGACTCTCACAGCCTTAAAAGGTCGGATAGAGAGAATGTAGTGAAAGGAAGTGAAACGTGGATGCAAGCATTCGTCTTAGTGACCTGGGAAAACCCTCGCAACTTCTCGAATGCGGGCCGCAGACGTTACCGCCTGAGTCATTCCGCTCGGCTAAGTCTACTTACTCTCCTACTCCCATTGTACTTACAAGGAAACATGTAATACAGCAATATATTGTGACTTTTGGTTGTGGATGTGAAGTAAAGAAGACAGATGTAGTCTAGATAAAGAAACACTTTTATTTCCGTAAACAGTAACTTTTTACACTCGTTGCAACAGCAAGAATGTCTTTTCTGATTCACTCACAGCACGGCTCCAAATTCGTAACACCAGAACTGTCCCTTCTCCGTCGGCACGACTACTCAACGCTTCACATACGTCTGACTGCCTCTTCTGTCGCACTTTACCACTATTTATATCTCCCAGGCACTATTCTGGAAAGTTCAGTTATTGCGGTGAAATACAAAGAAGAAGATTCTCGAAGTCTCTATCCTTTTCTCTCTTTCGGCAAGCGCCCCAACAATGCAGCCATTCTCTGTCTCTTTCCTTCGGCTCCTTTGCGGTAGTGCCGACAATAATGCGATGGGTGACACTGCTGTTGTCGGCAATTAGATGCGGCGGGCGCGGTGACACTATGCAATGGCTAATATCGATTAACGTGAAGTAGACACATCTATATATGTTCCTTTTACATAATTTTGTTTTTGTATATTTTGTCCTTGAGGCAACCCCCCATGGGAAAAGTAGTTATATAAATGAGTAAATAAATAAACAAACAAATAGATAAGTAAATAAATAAGCAGTTTTAAGAGTAGTTTGTGCAAGAGCGAGTAGAGAAAGTGATGTGACTGCAACGCATCAAAGTTTTGATTTCATTTCAAGCCGTATGCTGTTGATATACTTGCGTATGCCCACGGACATTTCACAAAAACTGTAGTTTACTTTCTCTACTAAGTATAGTAAGTAGGGGAAGTATTGTATTCCACCCAAAAATTCGGTGGTGAGATTTCACCGGAAATATGTTTTGAGGCCCTCTGAATCCAAAAAAGCATTTTTAGAAAAAGGTCTGTCTGAGAACAGCATAACTGAAAAACAAAAAGTCGGTTAAAAACCAAAGTTGGTATTTAAGTTTAATATCCTTAAAGGATGCGACGCGAAGATTTATAAAATAATACTTCCATTCTAAACTAACCTTTACATGGAAAATTTTTCGAAAATTCTGAATTTCTCAAAAATGACTAACCATTTTGGTTAAAATGACATATGTTTGGAGGCCCAAATGACCTAACTGTCGACGGGCCCTTAAACCCCACTCACTCAGCCCATATGTTTGAGATACCTTTATGGCCAATAAAATGTATATTTTGTATTTACTGGCTATAGCCGTTCTAGTGCTATTTACTCTGAATGACCTTTGCATCACCGGTAAACCATAAGCGATAGACAAAATCTTACTGTACAGATAATGTAGATCTCGTTAAAGCACACAAGTTATGTCCAAATGCATTTTTTGTGGAGTGAACCATTTCAGAGATATTCCTCGTTATTTGTGTTTTGTAATACTTAAAAGTTTCCTCAAATGGAAGGTCGTTATTCACTTTTTTATCTCTTGGCCATGTGAAGTCAACGGAATTTGAAAGCCTTCATTTAGGAACCAGCTTTAAAAGATTTGACTATCGCTCAAAGCCTACTGTATTCCCATATTCTCCTTGCACCTACAAGAAAACTAGCAATAAGATAATTTCTACAAATGTTTATCTTAACTAACAGGAAGAAGATATAGGAATATGAGTTTGTAAGAATACTTTGTACAAGAGTAGAGAAAGTTATGTGAGAATAACACATCAGATGTTTGCTTTTATTATAATCAGGGTACATCAAAACGCTTATTTCAAGTGAAATTTACATTCGGGGTTTTTCGATGGAATGTAATATTTCCTCTACTTACAATAGGAGAAAAAGTAGTACTGAAACGAAGTTTAAAATCATCCGTTGTGTACGTAAGAGAACGTTAAGCTAACAGTTTCGGCCAAATTGCCTAAAACTTATTGCCTTAGAGATGTTTACGATTTGCAAAGGTGATGTATGACGGTCATCATCAAGCTGGATCGATAGTCACCCTTCATAACACAAACAATCGATGTGAGAAATACCACACATGTCAGTAAGAACGTAATGTGGGCTCAGGAGATACGCCTGTCGCGGGTACACCATGTCCCCGTCAAAGGTAAGTGTAGTTTCTTGTGTGATTTAATAATAGTGAACAAATTACCATGGAGCCCCAATTTGTTTGACAGGAAACGTGGAGATACGCCCTCATAATGAATTGCACAGGGAGTTGCGTCCAGTTATATTCATCCTGAGAGCAACAGGTGTATTTCCGTTAACTTTCATTTCAGGTGAGTAGTCTCACGTTTTATAAATTATGCAAAAGGGGATTCTTGAGATCACCAGTTACGACCTTCTGCTGTAACACATAGGGCACAGAGAACGCACAATTAGACTGCAAAATTCAATTCTATAACCGGGATTTGAACCAGGTATAGCCTATCCTAGAATTAGAATGACATCACACTGATGCTGGACTGCAAGAAAACTCCTTTGTAAGTAGCTACTTCCTTCTTTAGTTAATGACTGAGTAAACTACTTAAGTCTCTAAACTTCAGGCAGTTGCAAGTACATTACACGATTGGTTAACTACTCCCGTCTTCAAGAAGAGAGCCAGCAAAGCGACAGAGCCGGCGAAGTTGGTGTGCAGTTATCCTAATCACACGTATGACGTCGCTGCAAGGCGACAGCGCCCACAAAGTCGGCATTCATAACCACTAAAGGCCGGAGAGATGTGCGCTCGCATGCTATACAGGCTAGCTGGACGCAGAGTATGAATGACGTCAGAAGTACAGCACGGCCGTCAAATGTGCAAATAACTGCTTCTTTAGAAGCAAGAGTCGAAAACAATGTAACGTAGTACTCTGCCAACTGGTGAAAAATTACTTTGCAAGTGTTTGTAGACTCAAGGTGTAGTATAACTCGACTGTTTTGTTTCTCCTCGCAGTGAGCTGCAGTCGTGGAGTGATAGTGTTCTTTCATGGTCAGGCTGTAACTATCTGCAGTTGTTTACATGCGCGAGCCATAACTGTAAAGTCCATTGGCAGTGTACCAGTGGAAAAAGGCACAATTCTCCGGCTTTTAATAATCACCCGTATTATGACACTGCAAAAACAATTATCACGCGTTCAGGATTGTACTTCTAATTTTGTTGATAGGGTAATTTCGTGTTTACTGCAAGTCAAAATGTAGAACAAAAGAAAGAGAAGTAAACTTTTCTCTGAAAGACACAACATATTGTGAGTATTAATTTCAGAAAATAAGATTAGCATAAAATAAAGTCACGGGCGCAGTTACAAATTGAATTACGAAAGCTGGCAATGTGGAACTATGTCCTCAGAATGAAGACTCAGTGCACTCAGTATGATTACATTCATGTTTACTTAATCATGCAGTAATACGACACAATATCATACTTTGAGAGAATAAGGCTCAAGGCATCGAAGAAAAATTAATTTAGTGTATTACATCCCATAAGAAAGAAAATGGGGTGGGTATCACTTGGTCACAAAAATGCTTAGATGAACTTGATGCCAGTGAATAAAAGTAGTAAATGACGTATTAAATAGAATGCAATTAAATTGTAGATTACTTCGACGTGAAGCAACCTTTGGACCTAGTAGCAGTGTTGTCATTTTGCTCATTTCCCAACACCACACAGTTGCCATGTGCCTTTATCCTGATTCTTCATTCCTGATAAAAAGCATTGGAGAGCTCAAGACGCTAGTTAATTTTCCATTTCAGAAAATAAACATGCAGGAGGTAAGGTTTGAACCAGCGACACTCAGTACTTTCGACTCCTACAGATAGTCACCCCACGACTTAAACTATTTCTGTGCTGGGTAATATGCACTCTACGATACTCTCACTGTACCTCAAGTCTACATCACATTATTTATCATAATACAAAGCCTTGGCCATTTCATTGATTGCTTCAGGTCACGGGGCAAGGATATGCCACTCCTTTTGCTAAATAACCTTAACCAATAAGCAAAACAAAGTATACAAAATGGCGTAGAAACGAAATACAGGTTGACGCTTTCGACCGTATTGGCTAAAAGAGAAAGAGGAGAGTGAGTGGATTCAGTTTATCTTGCAGACCTCTTATCATGATTGGTATTTTGTTGTTTTTAACGACGCTGTCAATTGCCAGGATCACATCAGCGTCGCCGGTGTGCCGGAATTTTGTCCCGCAGGAGTCCTTTTACATGCCAGTAAATCTACTGACATGGAACTGTCGTTTTTAAACACACTTAAAAACCATCGGCCTAGGCCGGGTTTGAACCCGCGACCTTGGGATCAGTAAGCCAACGTCTAACCAACTGAGCCACCCAGACCGACATCATCATGATTGGTAGCCATACTTTATTGGCTACTGTAAGGACATGCCCATGAAGGGCTGAGAGTTTAAGGAGAAGGCTTGACGAGCGCCCAGTTGAGGGAAATGTATGTGTGAGAAGATTTTAATTAAAGTAAACAGAACTGTATTCTCACTATATCAATGCTGGTTGCTGTATAGAAGTAAAAATCTCTATCTATAAAATACTAAAAATGAATAGCAAAATGTCTTGCTAAGCGCAAAACTCGAGAACGGCTGGACCAATTCGACTAAATTTTTGTTTTCAAATATTTGCCGAAGTCCGAGGAAGGTTTTCTTTTTCCTATTCAAACCGAGAAAAATGGTTGTGTAACGACTGATCTCCTAAACCACTTTACTGATCACTGCGAAATTCGGCACGTATGTGTATTTTGTCATAAAGAAAATTTTTATGTTATCCATTTTACTATACAAACTAACATTCACGTGTTTTTCTGCACTCCTTTTTCTTTTACGTGAGACATTCACATATCATTCTCTATGTACTCGCCCTTCAATACACAAATCATACAATTTTCTATTATTGTAATAGAAATTCAACATATTACATTCACACGGATTTCTCTACTCACTTTTCTTTTACGAGACACGATCGTCTATACCACGGCCAACGCAGTGAAAGGATTAAAGGTAATTATTTTTCTTCCTGCCAGGGATTAATGGTGTTTCTGAGCAATTAGAGTTCATAAAATAATAAAACTGATGTGATATTTTAGTTTCTGGTGCGCATGGACTATTTTGAAAATTAATGTATTTTCGCATTTTGAATAAATCGGCGGCGCCGTGGCCGAGTGGTTAGACCACTCGCCTACCACCTAGGCGGCCCGGGTTCGATCCCAAGGATCCGTATGTGGTATTCGTGGTGGACGAAGTGCCATCTGGGCGGATTTTCTCCGGGTTCTCCGGTTTCCCCTGCCACTCATTCCACCAATAGCTCCATAATCATCTTTCCATTCATCGATTACGCTTGCATTTCCTATCATCTCTTTCCCCACTCTCATACTTGGTGCCTGGTTGACCACCCACTTCCAGGGCTTAACTCTGTGCAGCCCATGGGTTCCTCTGCTCACCGACAGGCGTCTGACCCTAGACACTGACTTGTAAGTCCTAGTGGGTGTAAGTCCTACATAAGTGGAGGATAGTCAGATAAAGAATTAGAAATGGAAAAATAAATTCAAAATTATAAAACAGTGTGCTGGAACTCTGTGTGGTAGTTTATAACATAAACAGTGAGTGGGTGAGTTTTGTTTAAGGGCCCGTCAACAACTAGGTCATTAGGGCCCGTAATATAAACATCTTTAAATGTGCAAAGAATTGGTTTCATACCTATAAAAACATAAAATAATCACATTTCAGTCCCATGGTCCCTTAAGATATTTTTATGGCAAACGAAATGTATATTTTGAACTCTCTGCTATACGCCATGTAGACCTGTTTACTCTTGATGACATTTGCATAACTGGGTACCAGCTTTGTAACATTTGACTGTCGCTCAAAGCCAGTTTTTCCATATTCTACTTGAACAAGAACAACAATAATGATGATGATAATAATAACAATAATAACAACAATAATAGTAATAATAATCATAACAATAAGAACAATAACAATAACAACAATAACAATAGTAATAATAATAACAATAATAATAACAATAATAATAACAATAACAATAATAATAATAATAATAATAATAATAATAATAATAATAATAATAATAATAATAATAATAATAATAATAATAATAATAATAATAATAATAATAATAATAATAATAATAATAATAATAATAATAATAATAATAATAATAATAATAATAATAATAATAATAATAATAATAATAATAATAATAATAATGGTGGTGGTGGTGATGATGGTGATAATGCATTTTCACGCTAAGCTATTTTGGTGGATGTTACAGGGGTGCCCAGATTCCGTCTGATTTCCATGGCTATGCTGTTTGCTACAATCGTGTACGTTACTGAGATGTTACTTCTCTGGTTTACCATGGTGCGGCGCCTCAGTAGTGTCATGGCCGACTATAGTGCATTTAGCGTGTGCCTCTTCACAGTCATGGCCGCAGCTTACTTTCTACTCGTTATCTGTATACCTCTGGTCAACTGGACGGAAACGGGTAGATTGGCCAACTATCTGCAGCAATGGACACAGTTAGAGGTCAGTAGATACATCTTATGATAAAAATATATACTCAGTGACCATAGACCATGGGTGCGCAACTCACGCTACTGAGGGGAAACACGTCAGTCCTCCATCCACTGCTGTGACGTAACGAAGCTTCCCCTACTTGTTCAGTGGTGAACTATGTAAATCGCCTTTGTGCTGTAAACGCTTGTTTGTGTACCTATTACTTGTTATTTATTTTGTATGAGATGCATTTTATTTGCTGCAATGGCCATCGCAAGCGTTTTGATCTCAAAAACGCCTCAATGTCCAGGTCGCGAAGGCCGCATTACCAGCCGTGAAGGCTCGGGGCGCTGACCACTTTCCACCCTTCAATACTGCACCTCACTCATGATGCCTGTAGTGGGAAGATTGGGGGACGGAGCGGCCGGGCGGTAAACCTTGACCCGCGAAGGGCAGTTGCGCTAAGAGTTAGTTTTTTCTAACGGCTCAATGTCCGGGGAGAAATACATTGTACATAACCGAAGTAACGCAGCTAAATGCTTGTCAGTTAATGCAGAGCTTACATTTCTTTTTATTAAACTCATTTTTGAAAAAAAGTTTGTTCACAGAAGTATGTTGTGCCAAAAATTGCCATTAGTTGGGCAGCGTTTTTTGGGGAAACTTTCACTTAATAATTGTATGTAGAAATCAATGTTTACATTTTTCGCATTTCGATCAATAACGGTGGCTTCTGAATACTTTAATTATTCACCTTCCAGACCAAACGATGATGAACGAAAGTTGAAAGGATTTCTGAATAGACAGATTTCATTTCCCATATTTTTACATCAGGAAATTTGGATTCAAATGTAGGAGATAGTTCGTGTGGATTCTTCTTTAGCCAACTAATGGATCTATAATCCGTAAGAACTGTATGCACAGGTCATTACACATATCTCCGACAGATGGTTGGTTATCCCACTTTCTTAGATTTCCTAGAAATGTATTTACTGATGCTGCTCTGTGCTTACTGACGTAGTGAATGACTGTAGTGGGAGAGATTACGTCACCAAGCCGTAACACAAAGAGCCACACTTGCGTACCCGTGTCTTAGACTATAGGCATAGGTTATACAACGAGTGGGACACCTCGTACACTGCAATCTACATAAATCTGTTGCGATTACCAGCCCCAGGAGGAATGAAGTGAAGGACCGCAGAAGGCTACAGGCCACAGAGGGGCGCGGAAGTTCCTAACAGTTCTAGGCTCGAAGACTCGTCCTACTGCTGGAGCTGGCTAGAGAAGGCGAAGAAAGACCCACCGATCAAGGAGCCCTCTAGTATCCATGGGAGCACTCTCTCCATCTATGCCATCTGTCCGTTACCGCTACACACTAAGAAACCTGGAAACACACCAGTAAGATAATAAGAAAACCAAATAAAAGGTAAATGATAGAAAGGAAATGGTGATACATGAAAAACCTGCCTGAATTTTGCCGCAAAGCCACTGCGTCACAATGCAGAGATTTTACCGGGAATATACATTTGAGACTCCCTGAATCCAAAAGGCTTTCTCAGAAAAAGGTCCTTGTATGTCTCTGCGAACAGTATAACTGCAAAACGAATTGTCGGATACATGTCAAACATGGTATTTAAGTTCAACATCTTCTAAGCACGTGGCACGAAGGTTTACAAGAAAATCACACTACCCCAAACTATCCTTTACATAGAAAGTGCTTTCGAAAACGTTGATTTTCTCAAAAATGACTATAACGAGTGTGATTAAAACACATTATATGTAAGATATTTGTATACATTTCCTGGGAATATCCTCTCAAATCCTCGTAATTCTGAATGAATTTTATATAGAGACACACAAAATCTTACTGCACAAAACAGTCGATCTCTTTAAGTCACACACTTCATGTCAAATACATTTCTGTTTTCCTTGTTATAGGTTTGAATTTTCCAAAACATAATTTTCTCAAATAGAAAACTGTCATATTTTATTTATTTTTTCTTATGCTCGTCATGCACAGAAAAATGATTTCACAGCAACCTGCTCTTAAAAGATTCGACTATCACTAAGCAGTGGCGGTCCGTGGCTCGTAAATTTAGGAGGGTGGCATAATAAATTTTCAGAATCAGCACGCTTTACATGACAGTTAATTCTGAATTTCACCAGAAAATATTTTGAAAGTTAACAAACCATATAAAGCGGAAGATTTTTATGCATGACCTTCCATCTGTTCATTGAATGCACCCTATTTTAATTCCTAAACATTACACATGCAGGATCACCAGCATTCACTACCGAACAGGAATAACAGAAAAACGCATTTCAATTTTTCATCCCAAAGCCGTTACGCATATCTGTACAATGAAGGGTTAAATTTTCTGCTGTAACTACGTTTATTTTTGCAGACACTGAGAACCATAGCACACATAAATAGAAGTATAACTTACCTTTATTTATTTTCGTTTTTCATTCCCGCTCCCATTGGTTTATGTATACCACTTACCAGCAAAGAAAAATTTTATACATTTTAAATAGGTATTTTGTCAAAAACTTGTAAGTAACAAGCACTTTCCACAAATATGTTTATACCGGGTACCTTTCTCTTTTATTATTATTATTATTATTATTATTATTATTATTATTATTATTATTATTATTATTATTATTATTATTATTATTATTATTATTATTATTATTATTATTATTATTATTATTATTATTATTATTATTATTATTATTATTATTATTATTATTATTATTATTATTATTATTATTATTATTATTATTATTATTATTATTATTATTATTATTATTATTATTATTATTATTATTATTATTATTATTATTATTATTATTATTATTATTATTATTGTCACTGTCACTGTCACTGTCACTGTCCCTGTCACTGTCACTGTCACTGTCACTGTGACTGTCACTGTGACTGTCACTGTCACTGTGACTGTCACTGTGACTGTTACTGTCACTGTGACTGTCACTTTCCCTGTCACTGTCACTGTCCCTGTACCTGTCCCTGTCCCTGTCACTGTCCCTGTCACTGTCACTGTCACTGTCATTGTCCCTGTTGCTGTCACTGTCACTGTCACTGTGACTGTGACTGTGACTGTGACTGTCACTATCACTGTGACTGTCACTGTGACTGTCACTGTGACTGTGACTGTGACTGTGACTGTCACTGTCACTATCACTATCACTATCACTATCATTATCATTATCATTATTATTATGATCATCGCCATCGCCGTCGCCGTCGTCATCATCATCATCATCATCATCATCATCATCATCATCATCATCATCATCATTATTATTATTATTATTATTATTATTATTATTATTATTATTATTATTATTATTATTATTATTATTATTATTATCATCATCATCATCATTATCATTATCATTATCATTATTATTATAGGTCAATAGGTGGTTTTATGGCTACTAATAAATCTACTCTTGGAAGTGCGGTATATTTAATTATAAAATCAAAAAATTAAAAAGCTTTCACAAATTATCAATTATTATTATGAAAACTTGCATTTTCTGGGTGTCTTTACTGCCTAGTATCACATAATGAACACAAATAATAATAATTTGATGTTTACTTTCAGACAGTTTTCTTGCACATATGATACTATAAAAACGATTTGTTTCCAGTGCAATCAGACTTCACAAGGCTTTCCTTCCTTCTCAAGAAGGTCTGTGCAGGTACCTACTAGTCCTCCTAGTTGCTGTGTAATTCTCAGCAAGCTTCTCTCCCAGATGCAGCATGAAGTACCTGCGTTTCAATTTGTTCTCGTTTAGAGCATTGTACAAAACATGGCTTTTATTCCAGCCAAATCCAGCGAGTTGTAAAATATGTGAAAAGGCCAACATCTGGGTGGTGCTTATGGGCGGCGCAAAGGGGGGGCAAGGGGGGCCGCGGCCCCCCTTGGAAATTAATGAACATAATGTGCTGACTATTAAACTATTGTTTTAATTTTTATGTGAAGAACAATTTTTATTTAGCACAAATTAATACGGTTATCAGCAACAAATACTATAACGTTTGACAACAAAATAATGAATTAATAGTCATTTGGTCTACCACGTCCACTCCATATTTAGAGCAGTTATAAAATGTAACTGTATCTGGCTTCTTTTTCAAACCAACCTCAATTGCTAGTCTTTCCCTGATAAACAGCCAATGTGATATCATTCTTCTTCAACAATACTGCGCTATATAACTTATTTTACCTTGTTGACAGAAACTATTATTTTCCTCCGATGTTGATTTATAGCGCCCACATGTCTTCTACAATTTTGCTTCAAGGTTTTCAGAGACAGCCAAGGAACTGAAAAATTGTCACATGTGACATCTTTTCCCTTGTTCAAGTAAAGCTGCACCAATTTTAACAACAAAATTACCAAGATGCTCATCACCCGGCCTGGTGTCATGTTTTCCTGGATGAGGAACAGCATTCACAATATATTCCGAGTTATAAAATAAACACATAAACTTGCATGCCCACTTCATTATACCATTAAGTGGAGTAACATCATCTTCTGGTGAAGAATCTGAAGCTACAGGTTGTGGCAATTCCTCAGATGAAAACTCTAGCAGCTCGCCCTCAGATTCATGAGCCAAAATCTCATTTATAGCATTTACCATGTTCCATGGGCATCGGCAGAGTTTTTTCAGGGGGAAGTTTGCCGCCAAACAATGTTAATTTATTATTCTGTTGCCAAAAATTATAGTATTTCTTGCGGATAACCATATTAATTTGTGCTGAAGAAAAGTTGTTCTTTACATACAAATTAAAGCAATAGCCTAATAGTCATTAACTGACTGCGTATTAGATTCATTAATTTCCAAGGGTCCCCCTTGCCCCCCCCCTCCCCTTTCACGACGCCCAAGCTCACACCTTCAGGCACCGGTTGGCAGTGACAAGGCCTATCGCAGGCTTTAAAAGCTATGTGCGCTACCATGTAAACGTCCCCTTTTGTGCTAAACCACTTTCCGCCGAATTTGGTTGTTTTTTAGTGCTCTTTGGCCCATATTTTCCTCAAATACTGCTGAAAATTTATGTAACGGTGTTTTGTGCTACTATCTGGCGAGATGCCAGTATGTTTTCTATATAAAATCCATAATGAATTGAGAACATAAAAAAAATATATGCACAAAAAGTGTTTTGGGTTTCTGCTGCTATTCTAAGATCTAAGAGCATGCACATTTTTTCAACATGCACGTTATTCATTGTATTTTATTGTTAGTATATTTATGTATACTTGCAGTTTTGTTATTGTCTTGATTACCTGTGTTTATGTACATGTGGCTACAGGTTTAAATCTGGTGACATGTGTATAAGTACAAGTGACAATTGGTTATCTTGCAAATATTGTTTTATCTCAAATGCTGTTGAATATTTAGAGTGTAGTATTCTGTGTGCATATTGAACTCCAAAGTGCATTCTACATATGCATGTTGGCGAAAGCCTGTGCGCAGAAATAATAAAAAGATTGAGATAGTTAGGAAATATGGTGCTGCTAGGTGCTCAACAAGTGCCATGAGACACAGCAATGGATTGTTCTGATACAGGTACAGGTAAGGTTTTAAGGTTATCCTGTAGATGAGTGGCCTCACGTGTTTCACTTAATGCCATCGTCTGCTACGGAGGACAGCTCATGAGCAACGTGCAGCATGGTGAATGTGGCAAAGCTTCATTATAGTACAATTGAGAGAAAAGCATGGTTTTTCTGTTAAATTAGTTTTAAAGTGCACTGAATGTGGTTTCAATCCAGGAAAAGCTTACTCCAGCCCTAGAGTAGAACATTGCAAATCTGAAAGACCTCCTTTTGAGGTAAATAGAAAAGCTGTTGATACTTTTCTGGGTTTGGGTGTGGGCCATAGTGGGTTGGAAAAGTTTTGCTGTATAGTGGGTATTCTAAAACATTTACCAGGCATATAAAAACACTGGTTGAACATAGCAAAAAGCTGAAAGAAAATGCTTTGCATCAATCCAGGGAAATTGTTTGAAGGGTGTATAAGCCTATAAATGGTGATTATTATTTATTTATGCCAACAAACTTACTGCTTATGGAAAGTGCTCCGGGACATAATCTAAAGTCGAGCCATAATTAGGTACTATCTAAAGGTTACTTAAACCCAGGACATAAAGTAGGTACTTACAATTTGTAAGTCGCCCTTGGGGTATTTATCTCTGATGTGAGATTCTCTTGTGGTCTATCTGGAAAGTACAAATCGTCTGGAGAATAGTGTCATGCTAGCAAATTGGCCATTGTAGCTTATGGTTAAAGCAGCCGCTCGATAAGTGGAAAATCTGTGGTTCAAATCCCGTCTATGGCATTGAAATTTTCAGTCCTAGTTCCTCCTACTAAACATTGCCCACACACGGCTTGTGTGTTTAGAAACACCGGCAGTAAGCTTTTTCTTGCAACGTTTAATGCCCGCTTTTACTACATACGGCACCGCAGACGGTGGCACTGATGATGTATGGAATGAAGATGGAGCACTGATGGCGGGGGAAACTGGAAAACTCGGAGGAAACCCACCCAGCGCCGCTTCGTCCACCAACTTTGAAGAGAAGCGAATGGTCCTACCACTCAGCTACGGCGCGGCCAGCAAGTTTATTGGCATAAATAAATAATAATCAATAGTTTTCTTTGAGGCCAACATGGCATTGGTTATAACTAGCATGTAGTGTGAATAATGCTGTCATTGGAGAGGGGTAACAATTTACTGAGTCACCAGAAAAAGTCAATACCTTAGTTTCAGGTGGGCCTGTAATTGGTTATAAGTATGTCCAGATAGAAGCATGAATATTGTTGTCGAAGAGATGGGAAAGCTATGAAGGCTTTGTTAAACAATCATAATGCCCTTGAATTTTACTAAATTCATTTTCTGTGCCTACAACTTGTATAACAGAACTATTTCTTCAACGATTTGTCTTAACTAAAGTGGAAGATATAGAAAAGTGAGCTTTTGTAAGAAATTTGTTAATAGGAAAGACACATAAATATAATAAATTGAACTCCTTTAATTACTGATTGGCCATTTTAGAAACTGTTGCACAGAGGTTAGTGATTATATTAAAATACTTGTAATACATTTGTATATTCTATAAGTATGGGGTGATAATAAGGATTCTTTTTAGTGTCGTTAGTAGTCTGGAATAATTTGTTCTGTACCTAAGGTGTATGTGGCCAAAGTTTTGTCCAGATTGGTCAAATAGTGGCAATACACAAGGAGGTTGAAAGATATGAGTTGTATGATATCACAATTTTTGCAGAGTCCACACATTTGCACATTGGCTAATCAAGCAGTGTAGTTTTATCTATAAGGGGTTGAAAACAAAGTAAGAGTGGCTTTTAGAAACTTTGAGTGGTGTATAATTGACAATTATATGGTTTTTAGAAGTTGTAACAAAACCTATGATTTTTGCCAACACCTATTGTGTCATTGTGAAATACTATGGCCATATGGTTTAAACAGTGCAGATTTGTATATAAAGGGTTGAAAATATGTTAGGGGTAGTTTTTAGAGTGGCAAGATGCTTATAATTTTGGTTGGTTCCTATCGTATAAACACACTAAGTTTTATCTAGCTAGGTCAAAGAATGTTAATTTATATGTTAGGGGTTGAAATCAGCATCTGAATACAAAGGGTCACTTATTTTTGTCAGTTTATGGAATTCAGATGCACCCAGGTTTGTCAAAACTGTACAAAAAATATTAGTTGATAATACTTCAGTGAAATATGAGGGTAGCCTCATTGTATGAACAATAAACTAGCTCCATAAAAGAACTGAATTTTAAAATGCTGTACCAAATAAGAAGAGAACACTACTGATTGATTGAATGGAATCACAATTGAACTGCAGTCAACTGAATGCTCGCTATCAACTGTCTACTCTCAGCTCAACTCTGACCAGACTGAATCGTCTGTCGGGTGCTAGTCAGCTCCTTATATGGACCCTGGGAACTTTCTAGAAGAGGAAGCTACTCGAAATTTCCAAAAGAAATTTTGGCAGTGACGCGGCACACAATAACTATAGTTTTAAGGGAGATGGGCTATTAGCTGCCCCTAGGCTCAGGTAACCAGATGGGTATATACTAATTCCAGGTCTGGCACGTAGCTCCGTACCACAGTAAATATTACAGGTCCCCCCCCCCCCCCCCCCCCATCACATTTATCCCTTAGGGATGGAATCCATTGAAATCTATCATATTTTTAATTTAGTCCCAAAGAAGTCTTTGATATCCACATTCACTGAAACAGTGTGAAGTAATAATTCCATGAGAAATAGCAAGGTAGATTAGTGCAAAAAAATAAAGCAGACAAGAATATTTTATTGTCAACAGACGGAGTACTGGAGAGTGACTGGTTGCACCCTAACTTTGAAGCTGAGGCAACGAGCATGGATTCTTACAGTTATTATTCCTCTGTCAGCCATCATCTTTGAATTTGGCTACCAGATGGTACTTGGGTATCTGGACTGGGCAGTGTTAGTGAAGGAAGTATACCTGGACCTTGTGAGGTTCTTCCTGCCCGCTTTCTGGCACCTCATTTGCATTGCTCTTAGGAGGACGGCGATCTCATTGCAACAGCTTCTTCACAAGGTACACACCATACCTTCTCTACCTACTATGTAGCATTCCACCCAAAACTTCAGCATCGAACTTGAAAGTGAGCATGCCAACCACCAAAATACAGAGGCAGTCATACATCTTTCTTAAAAAAACCTACTCTTCTGTCTATTTCATGTTAATCAAGATCTCTAGAAGTAGTTTTATTACATATTTCCTTGTAGGTACAATGGGAGCAGGAGAATACAGAAGACGATGAGCAGGTCGCTATGCGACACTTTGAAATTCCATTTCATTTGTATGACTAGCTAAAAAAAAAAACACAAAAAAGAAACAGTATGTTGGTGAACAAAGAAACAACATCAAAGCTTACCAAGTGGTCCTCAGTTTCCAGTTGGATGTCTTTGAGTTTCTTTATGAAGTGGGCAGAATTTTTGATGTTTGAATTTGTGGTGCCAATGTATGGTTGTAATAAAGTGAACAGATGTTTGACCATATTGTAGATAGATGAACCCATGCTGCCCACTATTGACTGTAGCAATACATTTTACAAGCTTTTATTTAACTTTCAATGTTTACCTGTGTAGATTAATAAGCATACAATATGCAACTTGATCTTGATATAAGTAATTCTAAGAAAAAAAATGTTTTTTATAAAATAGATAAATCTTGCAACAAGCTTTTATATAATATAAATTGTGTAATGGAATAAATTGCGGGATTTGATTTAATTTGAAGTTTATTTTCTTCTTTTTATAGCACTTAAATAAATGCTTGTTTTTAAAAATTTTGTTTTACTATTTATTCTTTATGAATGTTTGGGAACCTACACAATCTGGGCGGTAAGGCTTCACTTCTGCAGGCCTCCTTCACATTGTCTGGTAAAGATGAAGATTTTATGTGAATCATTCATGACAACCATGGCATTTCCTTTTTCTGCTGGTAGAACAATGATCTTTTCATCCTTGTTAAGTTCTTTGATGGCCTTCCTTTCATGTGGTGAAATGTTTTTTTATGTGGTGTCTTGCATAGAATGCCCAAAGCCACTTGTTGAACTTCTTCTGCCTGTTAAATAAGGAAAAATTGAAGCTATTAACAGTGAAGCAACAAGATTCTAAAGTAAGAACAAATTAGAAACTAAAAACTTCACTTATCTTAGTATGATTTGCTGCTGACCCTGGGGTTTCAAGCTGTGTCCAGCTCATTCTCAAAGCTGGAGAATGAGCTGGACACAGCTTGAAACCCCAGGGTCAGCAGCAAATCATACTAAGATAAGTGAAGTTTTTAGTTTCTAATTTGTTCTTACTTTAGAATTCTTCTGCCTGTGTTGATAGAATTTTCTGTATGGCTGCTTCCATGTTGGTGTTGATGTCCTCGACTGGGATTTGTTTAGGTGTTATGGCAAAGTTTCCTCCCTTTGCCAATATGGATATCTGCCTGCGATACCGATCAAAGACACCTTAAGTCACATCCAAGAACTACTTTCCAAGGACATCACAGGGCTCTTCTGCCACTGCCTTCCAACCAATTACTTTCAGAGGGACAGCAATTTTTATGAAAAAATCAAAGATAATGCCATAGGTAATCCTTTGAGCCCAGTTAATTGCATACTTTTCCTGGAAAAGTTTGAGCAATCAGACTTGCTAAGGCACCTTCTAAATCGAAGACCTGGTTGTGCTATGTCAGTAATACTTTTGTAGTATGAAGCCACAGGAAAGACACCTTAGATCAATTTTTGGCACACCTAAACAGCCTGAATGACAACATTCAATTCACCATGCAGAAAGAGGAAAACAATACTCTGGCCTTCCTGGACGTAAAAGTCTTCAGAACAGTAGACTTTGGTCTGGAATGCAGGTATACAGAAAGCCTACACATACAGACCGCTATCTACACAAAACATCAAACCATCTCCCCAGGCAGAAATAAGATGTAATAAAAGCACTCACAGAACAAGTAACATGGATCTGCAACAATAAATACTTGAAGGAGGAACTTAAAAACATCTAAACTCAGCATTCCAGGCCAATGGTTACAAGTAGAAAGAAATCCAACTGACAATTTATCCTAGGCACCAGACTGAAAAGAAGGAATGGCACACAGTAGCAATAACTTTCCTGCCCTACATCAAGAATGTTTTTGACTGGATAGACAAGCTTCTGCGCTGATATGGAATAGAGTCTGTCTACAGATCGAAGCAAAAAGTCAAGGACTTACTGAGATCAGCCAAAGACAAACATCACTCACACTCATCTGCAGGTGTATACAAAGCACCCTGCAGCTGTGCTAAGGTTTACATAGGCACTACTGTGTGCAGCATGACCTTGAGATTGAAAGAACATGAGCGTCACACCAGACTGGAGCAAACAGAAAAATTGTCTGTGACAGAGCATGCATTACTATTTGGCCATGATGTCAGCCTTAAAGAAACCCAGGTCTTGTCTTTTACTGTTAATTACTGTGCTCATTTACAATAAGAGGCCATAAAAATTTACAAACACAAAAACAACTTCAGAAAGAAGAATTCCTTCATGTACAAAAATCTTGGATACACATCTGAGAAAATCCTTTAGACGAAAACAACAGATGTAATAAAACCATGCCTACACCCACTCTACCAACCGATGCGAGCCAATCAGCACTTTAGACACTGCAGCAAGCCCTACCCACCCTCACTATATAAGTGCCACAGTTGTGGCTTCCACAGTCAAGCTCTGACCAGCGTAGACAACAGATCACCTCACCCTGAAGATGCCAAGCACAGTACTTGGCCAAACATCAGTGTTTTCAATGCCTTCTAGACCACCTCGTCAAGTTGACTTGGATAAGAGAAATCATAGGATTTCCGTGCCATTTTACATGAATAGCTGAAAAGTATGAGAGAAAACATCAACATAAGTATATGTTCGGGTGCAATGAGCCTAGGGATCCAGGCTAAAAAAATAGGCATAATTCCAAAAGTTATCCGTAAATTGTACTTTATATAGTAATGGAATTAGTAAAATAGACACTAGTGATAAACAAATATAAAAATGCTAATCTTTATATGTGTGACAAATTTAGGCACAATCTGCCTATGAGGCCAATATGACAATAACTATACTCCACAAAGCAAGCAAGCCAAATGAGTGCTAACATTTTAAACTTCAGGTGCAGAGAGGAGACTAGTAGGAGGGAAAGACTCCTACGCTTCTTAGGGGCGAAAGGGGGAAGAAAAATTGCCATGCTGTTCCTGTCAGGCCGGTTGTGTCCGAGAGAAGATTAACCAAGTTTTCATTTCAGTTATGGTGCTCACAAACACACACACACACACACACACACACACACACACACACACACACACACACACATATATATGCTCAGACCTTTTTGTTTTTTGGATACAGGGGGTCTGAAAACTGATATTTCTTGTAAAATCTCTATATGAAATTTTGTGGTTGTAACACAATGCTTCCTCTGCTTATTAGTATGTAGTAAAGAAACTAAAAAGTAATGATGGGGCTTTTAGAAAATGTTCATTGCACCAAAATTCCAAGATTGTTTATGTTAGCTAAATTGCAAGCAGGTGAAAAAATGTCACTGATACATGCATACAATTATCTTTTCGTCTTGCTATCAAATCGATAGAAAGGTAATGGTCAAAGTCAATAATGTACTGACTTGTGAATGGAAAGTCCACAGCTGAAATCCCACCAGGATCAACCACCCTGACTGTATACTTGTCCAGTTCTTTGCAATTTTTTTCTCAGTTACCCTTTCATTTCATGTATCACTACTGTCCATCACCTGTGTAATGTCATGTAGTCAGAATGGGTGTTAAACACTATCCAAAATGTTGGTATTCAAAATAATTCCTGTTTCTGATCCCGGGATACCTAAATATCTTTGTTTTCTGTTCTTGTTCTCATTTATCTGTGCTACTCTGATGTTACCATAGTACAGTAAAACATCGTATACCCAGACTAACTGGGACCAGAGTCAATCCAGAAAATCAAAAAGCCAGATAACCTGTGTTTAATGGGTAATCAAAACAAAACTTTTAAATTTTGTTTATGGTGATAAAAAATGTCTTGTAACAAAATTATATACAGTGCATAGTATGTATTGTTTCTCCTTTATCAATTCAATTAATAACATCCAACGTTTTATCCATTAAAGCCACGATCTTCTTTTGCTTTGATGTCATTTTAAATTCGTACAACGAATTACACTCCCAAACACTTTAATAAAAGACAAAAACAATCCAATTGAAACACACACAATAAACTTAATGACATGTGCTGTTTGAAAACAGTAGGAAAACTGAGGAGATTGAGGGAGGTGTAGTGATAGGTAGGGATCAACGTCAATGCTTTCTTCTGGCACTATTTATAGCTGGTGAGACATACTGCATCAGCACCATGTGACTCACTACTACGATCTTTCTTAAACCTATCAGGTAGCATTTTACAGTACAGTACAGTACATATTACCATAGTTTATTGTACAATTTATGCAGGAACCTTACATTAAATAAAAATGAAAGGCAAATATTTGGCATACATATAGTTATGTTCTTGCTATCATAGTTAAATTTATTATCTAATGTGAACATTAAATTAAAAAGAGTCTATAAATCTGATCCAGATAATCTGGAGATTCAGATAAATGAGGTTTTACTTTAATAATGTATGCTTTATGTATCCAGGAAGTCCTCAAGGGTCCAGCCACTATCTGGAAATACAGTGCCCTCTGGCTCCAGCTGAGTAGACTCGCTAGTGAGACAGGCAGAGCTTTGTGCTATACCTACGGCTTTTATCTCCTCTACATGTTCCTGACGCTGACTCTATTTGTGTACCATACCTTGAGTAACCTGTCTCATGGAGCTCGTTTCGACATGGTACTGTTGGCTGTGGAGTGTTGCTTCATGGTGTACGTCATCTTCATAGTATGCGATTCAGCTAACGGGGCATCATTCAAGGTGAGTTTCATGAAGATAACAGCAATCTCATCTTCATCAAGGTCACTTTTATGTATATGATAGGTGTATCACATTTATCTTCTGCTATTCAGCTATCCAAGTTTCCTTCAAGGTGAGCTTCACGAAGATGATAGAACAAGTCATAAACATGCAAGAAAATTTTTACAAATGTGGTTGTTCTTAGCCTCTTTGTTTAAGATATATCGACAAAGTAGTGAAGAAAATAGAAAAAATTGTATATAATTTGGAATTAAGATATATTAAAATACATCTTCATATGCAGTATTATATGCGAAAGTTCAAGATTATCTAGGAGGTTGAAGATGTACAGTTGGACCCATCATCCTTGGCCCCTGGCCTTGACTGGAAGTCCTGTAGGCAAACCCATAGCTTTTGCCTCTTTCATCAGCTCATATAATTCTGCAAATGAAACCATGCACAACAGGTGGGGTGTGGAGGGGGAAGGTAGTGAAGTTGTCTGCATCGGAGACACAGTCCATACTAATTCATAGATACTATTTTTTGCAGAGTGCTGTTAAAGACATGGCAAGCGTTTTGTGGTAAGAAGTGAATATAGTAAGTTTATGAGACATTGAGTATAGCATGAATCAATTATGCCATCACTACTTTCTAAATTAGGATCCAAAACATTACACAATCATAACAGAGAAATTGTTTCAAATGTACGGGCATACACAAAGAAAGAAGCTAAAAGCAAAGAACTACTGACAGATGATTTTTTCAAAAATATTTAAAAAGTTAAAAAACATATCAGATGCTACAGGCATGTCAGAAAGAACAGTGAAAAGAATCGTTCAAGAATGCAAACAACATGAAAATCAGAACACATCTTTTGGAACTCCAGGCACAAAAAACATTCCAAAATAAGTAATGGATGTAGATGACTTCAATAAATGTGTTGTTAGAAGAAGGATTAAACATTTTTATGTTCTGGAAAAATTTCCTCCTACAATTGTTAAATTACTTAGAATTTTAAGAGAAGGCATTAAGTGTCAGAGCATCAGGTCACCTTTAAGCAGAATAGTGAGAGAACTGGGTTTTAAATGGAAAAAGACCAAATGTACAGTATCTACAGTGATGCATGTATTAATACAAACACGTTTGCACAGCTAATTAAACTAGGTACATTGTACTGCTCTATGAAGAAGTATGTTATCTGAGTAGCATATGAAGCTGATGCACCAATTCACTTGTTTTCTGCTGTTACCTGGCTTGGTAAGTAAACTCACTTTCAGGCTTTACATTTACTTTCTACAGGGGCTAAGAATGATGCGATCCAGCTGTTCTACAGAGAACAATGTATACTTTTAGTCAAAATTAATTCTATCTTCAAATAATACAAAGATTATGACTTTATGGCTTTTAAACAAGAAATATGACCTTATCTGTTCATATGTATGTTTCATCATATGCAATTAAAGGCATAAAAAAGAAGAAACAAAGGGAACATATTGTATTTTTGGAGATAAAATTTATGAGGTACACAAGAGTGTACCCTAAAAAAAATATTTGAATTGAAAATATAAGATTAAACTTGAATGTATTTTCATTTACGAGTGCATACATAGTGGTCAGATCAAATAGAAAGAACACATTCATAGACGGTGCATAGTGGATTATGCAAGAAGATGAAATATCAACAAATGGTAGGAGAGATGTGGATAAACCACACAAAAGATGGCTCTATGGCAAATTAATTTTATTCCTGAAAGAAGAAGAACTAGAAGACACTTTCCATGGCCAGGAAATGCCTGTTACGGATCTGTAGCTTTGAGGTGGTGATGGACTGCATATCTTATCTTTGTTCCCGACTCTCCACAGCAGTCAGATGCACAATGAATCAGTGAAAAACAATGCTGCAATAAGCCATAATCAGTTCTCTGAAGAAGAAGAAGAGGAGAAGAAAGGGTCAACCTGGCTAAGTTTATGGATATAATACAAAGGAAGCCCATCACTTAGTTACCAGTAGTTGTGAGTATTTTTGAATGAAATATGTGTTCATAACAAAAGTGGTCAACGATGACTAAGTTTAGTAACACTGATGTCAGATGTCTTTTACTTTATCTACTATGCATTTACATAGTAGAAGTATTGTATTCCACTCAAAAATTTAGTACCCAGATTTCATCTCGAGATTGAGATGCCCCTAATCCAAAAAGAAACAAGTTTTAGTTTCTCTACTATGTATAATAAATAGGGAAAGTATTCTGTTTGACCCAAAATTCTGATGTTGAGATTTCACTGGAAATATATGTTTTGAGGCCCCCTGAATAAAAAAAAAGCAATTTTAGAAAAACGTCCATGTGTGTGTGTGTGTGTGTGTGTGTGTGTGTGTGTGTGCGCGTGTGTGTGTGTGTGTCTGTGAACAGCGTAACTCAAACTGAAAAGTCAGCTAAAATCACAGTAGGTGTTTTAAGTTTAATATCTTCCAAGGATGCAACACAAAGACTTTGAAGAAAATTGCTTCACCCTAAAGTACTCTTTATATGCACAATTTTTCAAAAATTCTGATTTTCTCAAAAATGTCTTAACAATTTTGATTAAAATGCCATGTGTTTAAGATATTTTTATGTCAAATGAAATTTATATTTTGAATAACTGGTAAACCATAAGAGATAGACCAAATCCTACCGTACAAAAAATTTAGATCTCGTTAAAACACACAATTTATGTCCAAATGCATCTTTTTGTGGAGTGAACCATTTTGAGGATATTTCTTCTTGTTTGTATGAGTTTTGTAATACTTAAACTTTTCTAAAAGGGAAGGTTGTTATTCACTCTTTTATCTGGTTGACTGTACAAAGAGAACAGAATTTCAAAGCCTTCATATAGCCATCAGCTTTAAAAGATTTGACCATCGCTCACAGCTGACTGTATTCCCATATTCCCTTGCATCCATAAGAAAATCAGAAGTAAGATAATTTCTGGAAATGTTTATCTACATGAAGAAGATAAAGGAATAAGAGTTTGCAAGAGTAGAGAAAGTTATGTGAGTGCAACACATCAGATTTTTAGATAAAGGTGTGTGTGTGTGTGTGCGTGTGCGTGCGCGTGTGCATGTGTGTGTGTGTCTAAATATATCAAAAATGAAAAGCTGGTTAAATGCGAAACTAGGTATTCAAGTTCAGCACCTTCCAAGGATGTGATACGAAGAGAGAAAAAGAAAATCCCCCTCAAGAAACTACCGTTTGCATGGAAAATTTTTCTAAAAATTTTAAACTCTCAAAGCAGTACTAACATTTTTGATAAATTTGAAAAAATTACAGATATTTTCATGACAAATAAAATGTAGGTATATCTTGATTTTTGTGGGAATGGCCAGTTGATATGGAAACTGTCCTTGATTTTCTCAAACTTCAAGTGTTTTGATAAAAATGCCACATATTTAAGACATTATCCGCAATGTTCTGTGAATCAATTCTATGCTATTACAACTGATAACCTTTAACAAATTAACCAAAATGTAATACACACAATAATTGATGTGTTACATTCACAGGATCTTCCCTACCCATTATTCAACGAACCATTCTTTAAAAAGGCTATTCTCAGATATGCTTCATGTTAATCGAGATAAATGTTTGTAGAAATGGTCTTATTTCATATTTCCATATACATACAATCGGAATATGGAATTATAAAGGGCAATCAAATATTTTAACTAACTAGTCGCTATATGGTGGATTTGAAATTCTATTCCCTTTGCATGGTAAAGAGATGGAAAAACGAATAATAACTTCCTATTTCAGAAAAATATACCTGAAAATTCAAACCAGTAACATGGAATATCTCAGAAATGATTCACTCCACAAAAAACAGCATGGATTTAATACAATGCTTCAAGATCCAACGGTCCCTCTGTCTGTCCATCCCTCCCACTGTCCGTCCATTTATTCACCCATCTCTGTCTGATTACCTGCCTACCTGCCACTCACCCACCCACATACCTACACACACACTCCCCCACACATACCCTCCCAATCACACACACCCATACATACACACTCACACACACAGGTGTATGCATATGCTGTCACACACACACACACACACACACACACACACACACACACACACACACACACACACACACACACACACACACACACACACACAAACGTTCTCACTTAATAAATATTAATATGGGTTGCTGCCTATAGAAGCCATAATTAACATTTTCTTTACTCAAAGAGTGTTTTCAACTTGTGTTACAGATTGGAGGTGCTTTCCTTGACAATCTGTTGACAATGAAGATGGCCACAAAGAATGTTGAACTGCAATATGAGGTAAGACCTGTTCAGAGATTTGCTGACACTGTCTGAAAGTTCTCTACAATTGTTCACTTCCTTCATACTT
Source organism: Tenodera sinensis (assembly GCA_030765045.1). Taxonomy (NCBI): domain Eukaryota; kingdom Metazoa; phylum Arthropoda; class Insecta; order Mantodea; family Mantidae; genus Tenodera; species Tenodera sinensis. The sequence goes on along the minus strand of CM060962.1, from coordinate 175,552,622 downwards.
AACTATGGTAAGTAGAGGCAGTATTGATTTTATAGTTTTTCAGATCCACCACTTATTATAGTGCTTGAAGTGGTCTGCCTGGCAAGCTGTGATTCAGAAGGTGTCTTGTCAGTCTTCCTCCTTCCCCACTCTAAGCACCTGCTTTCTGCTTGCTTACTGATGCACCAACAATGCTTTTCTCTAGCAGTGATGCCACCACTGCTTCAGTATATGCTTCAGTTGACAGCGAACTAGTGCACCATCTCCCATCTCTCCATGTTGGTGCCGAAGGACATGGAGATGTCTCACAACACAGTCTTGACAACACCACCCAAATGTAGCCAATATCCCATGGATTTCAGGAACCATTGCCCTGCTGAGTCCAACCCAATCTGAGCAACTCCCATTTGATAAGGGTTCAGCTGTTCTGTCCAGCATACTTCAGAGGTATCATGGGTTTGCAGCTGTACAGGTTGGAACCCCTCCCCTGCAGGAATATGGGCCAACTCCATAACTCCCTTGGCCATCAATGCCAGAAGAACTCTCACTCTTGGAAACTGATGGCAGTGCAGCTGCCACTTCTGCTCTCCAAAGGTCCGCACCATGTGTAATGGTATTCTAGCACTGCGATTGTAGGCGTTCACTACCTTTTACCAGTGCAGCTACTCATGGACTATGCACAACACAGGCCTCTCTGCAGAAGGCTACTCGCCACCAATCAGGAGAGGACTGACAGCCCTGGATTTAGGGACAGGTACAATGCTGATGTTGTGACCAACCAGAGTTTTTTGGCCAGGTTCTCCAGCTGCTTCTCATGGATCTCCTCACCACCATTACCCCCCAGGGGCTTACTATGGTAGATATGGGTTTGGCACACCTGGAGTCCCGGGCCATACTCTTGATTGGGTTCCTCTAAGGGGTGAGAGCATCTGCTAAATGCCCAATCAACTTTGGTCCACTTTTGTGTTTGACCTTCCACCTGATATCTCCCTGAACACAGTCTGATGGATAACCTAGGAGCAGGTTGTAGGTGGATGGGTGAGGCAAGGTATGACTGGGTAACCGCATGATTCCAAGCCTCTGGTTATCATGTAGGATCTGTGTTTGTACCCACTGATAAAGGTCAGTCCTGGGGAGGGGCCATTGCATGAGCCGATGCACTCCTGAAGGCTATTGGGTCCCTCTGTCTATATACTGGGAGGTGAGACCCTAGGGTGAGCAAGGTCCAGGCCAGGACTCTCAACTAAGCCGGGGTGGCACCCAGAATGTGAGCATGCCATCGGAGACATTTGCAATAGTAGAGGATATCATTGCCATGAGTTTGAAAACTCAAAACTAAACGTGGCAAAGTTAGTGAAAAGGAAGTAGCAGAGTTGAGTGGTCCTCACTACTTAGTGGTAACAAGAACAGAGGAAGGTAAAACGTTTAGGTCAGTAAATCTGTTCATCACACAAAAGGATCTTGAAAAGATAGCTGGCCCAGTTAAAAACTGCACAAGATCTCGCAAAGGTACTTTGCTGATTGAAGCTAAGTCACCATCCCTGGCAGCTACTATTTTAAAAGCTAACCTGTTAGCCAGCTATCTGGTATGTGTAGAGATGAACAGAGATGAACTCATGCAGTGTTGTGAACATCCGTGCATTGGAAGAGTTGTCCAACGAAGAAATTAAGGCGAACCTATAAGATCAAGGTGTGATATCTGTTTATTGAGTTCAGAGAAAGGACGCGAATATCTGCCTACCCGTACCCTGTTCCTTACTTTTGATTGAGTCGTTCTCCTTCAAAGGATCAAGGCAGGGTATGAGGCCATTGAAGCTAGGCCTTACATCCTGAACCCACTGAGATGCTATAAATGCCAGCGCTTTGGTCACACAAGTGACTCTTGTAGTAGTAGAGCTACCTGCGTGAACTGTGGAGGCATCGCCCATGACAATGAATGTACATCACCTCCCAGTTGTGTTAACTGCAGTGTAGAACATCAAGCTAGTTCCCAAGAATGCCCCCATTTTGTGGAGGAAAGGACAATTTAGGAGACTTGGGTTAAAGAGAAGGTATCCTCAGAAGCCCGTAAACTCCTGCGTATCCGACAACCCTCTATCGTATGGTCCGGTACTTATAGCTCAGTTGCAGCTAAGCCGGTACTGAAGCTGGAAATTGCTACACAAACCAGCAACCATAATGGGGCTACCATTTCCAAAAGGATTCTCATAGCAAGAACTGCACCAAAGGCTTCAACATCTGTAGCTACATCTCAACAACCCACTAAGTCAGCTAATAAAAAAACATGTCTAAACACTAGTCACAATCACCATCCAAATTATCAATCTCCAGCAATAGTGCCAGTAAACCCGTTACATATGATGGATGACCGAAAAAGTTTAGAACCCATAATGTAAAAACAGACTGTCTCAAAGAAAGTAATGTCTCTATTCCCAGTAAATCAGTAGAGGAGATGCAAGAAGATCCTGCTCACACTGGGAGAATGTCAGTGAAAAAGAGGCACAATAAAACTTTTGAAAAGAGTGTAACCCCAAGAGATAAGAAAAGGACTAAATTAAATTGACTATCGCCTACTACAAGGTAATGCAGTGTTACCTTCAAGTTCTTATCCCATACAGATTTTAACATGGGTACCCTACATGGAACATATGTGGAATTAGAACACAACAACCAGAGCTAGAACTTTTGCTCAATAAGAACAAAACTTTGGTCACATTAAATTTAAAAGGTGAGTTAATTAATAACACTGAACAACACTCACAACATTTTCTTCCGGGACGTGTTTCGAAGGTTAACTTTCCTCCATTATCAACCGGACAATAACTGGGTTTCCATGGTGTTTCATGGTGCGGATGGTGATGCTTCTTCTGATGTTTCTTCTGGTAACGGTTCAATGAACTTACTGAAAATGTCCCTCTGAGGAATGTCGAAATTAAATACTCGGTTTCTATTTTTTAAAATTGAGATTTGTTCCCATGCGGACAGTTCTTGTTTTCCAGTTATGTGTTTCAGAAGTTTCGGTTCTAGCTTTATATCATGATTTTTTGTCCAAAAGTGAAATGCAACCGCTGATTTTTCTAATTGTTTACTCTTAATGTTTCTAACGTGTTCCTTGGATCTGATTTCTAAATTTCTTTTGGTTTTTCCTATGTATATTTCATTACAGTCACTGCATTCAATTTGGTATATGCCAGATTTTTTGTTAGGTGGAATAGCATCTTTGATGTTTGAAAGTAGTAGGTTTTTTATGGAGTAATGGTTTACTGGTGCTAGCTGAATGTTGTATTCCTTGAACACTGTTTTCAAACTTCTATGAAAGGAAGGTACTTGGTCACATGTTCGCAAGAGACTAAGCTGCATCCACAAAACGCTTTCCAACTTAGGTGATACACCCCAGTGCAGTGTGATGTTACACCAGAAGAGGACATTCTGGCACATTGCAGTGCTATGATTCTTGACAGAGATGTATATAGGAAATCTGTACCCTTATGGTATGACATGCAGTCAGTTGCCATAAGGATTCTACTGTCAACCATTCAGTTTACCATTTGTAACATTTATTTACCTCCGTCCCACGTCTGCTCACCTATTGATGTAGAAGATTTAGTTTCCCAGTTACCAACACTGTTTCTGTTGGTGGGAGACTTAAATGCACACCATCAACTCTGGGGTTCAAGTCGCACTTGTGCGAGAGGCAGGCTGATCGCTGATTTCTTGGATAGTTACAACCTAGCTCTTCTCAACACTGGAGAGCCCACATTTCTTTCTGACTCCTTCAACAGCTTTTCACACCTTAATCTTGCAGTTTGTTTACCTCACTTGGCAGTCTCCTTACAATTGAATGTCATCACTGATTTACACTTTGGTGACCACTTTCCATGTCTTCTTAGTCTTTTAATGCAAGATATATGTTTCACACGCATGCCTAAATGGCACCTGGACCATGCCAACCGGAACCTTTACAGCCAGTTGGCCATGTTTACTTATAAGCATGACTCAGTGAATGATTTAGTGCAGCATCTCACCAAGAGGATTCTCTCTGCTGCTAACCAACCTATTCCGCGGTTGACCTCCCACCCCCGTCAATTTCCTGTCCACTGGTGGACGGAAGCATATTGAAATGCCATTCGTGCTCGAAGGTGTGCTCTTAGGGCTTTTCAACATCGCCCTACATTGGATAACCTAATCCAGTACAAGAAAATGTGTTTCAGGTCCAGACAAGTCATTAAGGATAGCAAAAAAGCATCACTGAGCAAATTTATTACTTCATTTAACCGACATACGCCTTTCTCAGTTGTATGGGATAAGCTAAGGTGCGTAGCCACTAAATCGACACATATACCAATTGCAGGACTGAAAACTACAGGAGCTGTTTTCGAACCATTTGAAGTGGCCAACATGTTTGGCTGTGCTTTTGCTCAAGAGTCTAGCAAGGATAATTACTACCCTGAGTTCCTTCCAATTAAAACTCAGGTGGGATCTCAAGGCTTCGCATTTCATTCTAGAAACATAGAAACATACCGCTGCATCAAATTACGCCAGAACCTAACCTCCTACATAATGAAAATGATGAAATTGTGCTAGGACCTAACCTCCAATATAATGAAAATGAAGAAAAAAGTGTTTCAGAAGAATCTGAACACTCTCTTGAATATGAGGATGCCCCTCATGCTGAATTGTATGAAAGAAAAACAGCGATAATTATGGGAGACTCCATGGTGCGGCATGTTGGGAAATACATAGATGCTGACGCAATAGTATACTGCTATCCTGGATCCAGGATTCAACATCTTGAAAAGAAGTTACAAGAAAACAGAGATGACCCGGCTATTGTAATATTGCACTCGGGTACAAACAACCTAATTTCATCCAGCTCACCAGAAGATATCATGGACAAAATGAACCACATTGTGGAAGTGTCAAAGGATTTATATCCTATGGCAAAAGTGTGTGTTAGTGGAGTGTTGCACAGAAGAGACCAGGACTTACGATATGTGGATGCTGTGAACTCTACACTGGACTGGGTATGCCGACAAAATAACTTTATATTTTTAGATGGTAATGTGTGGATCGGGGAGCATGATATTGGGTGGGATGGCTTGCATCTAAAGAGAAAGAGAACTGAGAAATTTGGTAAACTACTGAATAGGATGATACACCATATCAAACCAAAAAACTAGATTTTACTTACAGCGGTAGATCAAAAGCAGGTGAGACAATAACAATAAATCAATCACTTTCAACCAATAGATGTAGTGAAACTTCTAATAAATTCAGGATCTTTCATTTAAACATTCAATACATACATTCAAAGCTACTGGCTTTAACTCAAATACTAAACGACTTAAATGTGGACATTTGTGTTATAACTGAACACGGTACTAGGAATAATGACATATGTAAAATTGATAATTACCTAGTTGGTTCAAAATATTCTAGATCCACTTATCGGGGAGGGGGAGTCATTATATATGCAAGGAATGGAATAAGAGTGGCTGAAGTAGATGTAAATAGTCATTGCACAGAAAAGGTCTTAGAGGCAGCTACAATTAAAGTTGCTACAAATATAAGTAATATACTTGTGTTTGGAATTTATCGGTCACCCTCATCATGTGTCAGTGAATTTCTTTTACATCTAGATACAATGCTACATGATCATGTAGACATTGATACAAAAGTTATTATTGCTGGTGATTTTAACATTAATGTAGATCCTTGTAACCAAACATACAAAAATCTGAAGGAAGTTTTCAATTGTTATAGTATTAAAGATATAATTTAGGAACCAACTAGAGTCACAAATAGTAGCTCCTCTATCATAGATCATGTTGCATCTAATTTAAAATATATTAATTCATCTGTGTTTGAAACATACATTTCTGATCATTATGCTCAATTAGTTGACTTTGTTGTTACTCTGTACAAGGACAACAATGAAATTAGAATCATAAGGAATTTAAACAAGGAAAATATAAATAATTTGACAAATAACTTAGCTGTTGAAGAATGGGGTGCCATTTTTTGTAATAGTAATAATGTTGATGATAAGTGGAATGAATTTTACAAAATATTTACAACAAACCTTAATCTCTCATGTCCACAGAAAAGTATAGTTATAAATAATGTTAAAAAAACAAAGTTACCTCTAGAGACAAGGAAACTAAAAAAGCAAATGAAAGTCAGGTATGATTTATATAAAAGTACGTCAATGGAATACTATAAAAACAAGTATAAGAATGTAAAAAAGGAATACTTGAATAGCTTACAAAGTGTTAAAATTAATGCACACAGAGAAAAAATGGGTAATTCTAAGAATATTAGCAAAACGGCATGGGGTCTGATAAATGAAACTAGAAAACACTTGCTTTCACACGAAAACATTAAACTAAAAACAAATGGAGTAATTATTGATGATCCTTTTGTTATAAGCAGGCACGGCTTGTCAATATGTGCTACAGTGCTACAGCACAATGATTATTTTGCAGAAAATAGTTTCTTCTTTGTGTTAAACATATACTCAATTATTATTGCACATTTTCTTTCACTTTCACTATTTTATATGCCGCGCGCTAGTGTTCTTTGCTCATTGTGTGCAAAGATGATGCACGCCTCACATACATGAGATAGGTGATGCTTTGGGTGCTACAGAATTCTTCAGTCCTTTGCAGGGAATGTAGACCAATCCACGCATGCGAAACATAGGTGTACAATTTTGAAATCTGTTCTCCTATTGGTTGAATTTACCTATCGTTGTGCTCCCATAAAGTGGAGCACATGAATTCATGCTGCTTCTGTACAAAGTCGTTAGATAGCAGGATTGCAATGTTATCTAACGACTTTGCTTGCTATTATGCAACTTCTGCCATCTATGTGGTGTTGAGACAACTATCTGTTGCCGGTGATAGACCTTGCACGTAACAGAGAGAATAAAACTCTTGGAAGTTGGACATGTGGAGCAATTACTGTTGGAACTACTTATTTTTGACAGCAACAAATAACCGCAAAATACTCCATAAACTCAGGTTATGAATGCCAGTTTCGTGTGCTGAGCAATATCTGTGTTGTGTACGCTAAAATGAATTCTGTGAACAGTCTAATAAATTATCCTTTCTCTAGGAGGACTCTAGAAGAAAAAGTTCAAGTGAAGCAGTTAGGGAGGCAAACACCAAATCTAAACATCACGCAACCTGCAAAAGGAGGGAGAAATAATTCTTACACCAGGCGGTTTAACCTCAATATTTATGAGCATGCATGGATATGTGGATGTCAGGAAAGAAATGCTCTTTTCTGTTTTCCATGCTTGCTTTTTGGGAACAGGGATTCGTGGAGTACGACGGGAGTGACAGACCTAGGGCATATTAATGTTCTTATTAACAAACACAAACAAAATGTAAAACATTTAAACAATGTACTAGATTTAAGTGCTTTAGGTAGTACAAATTTTGTGACTCAGTTAAGCCGTGCTTATCAAGAGGCGAAGCTGAAGCATAATCTACAAGTAGAGAAAAACAGGTATGTGTTGTCCCGCATAATTGACTGTATAAAGTTTTGTGGTGCATTTGAGCTTGCTTTGAGAGGACATGATGAGACTGAATCTTCTGAAAATCCTGGCGTGTTTTTAGGAGTTATAGATTTAGTAAGTAACATTGATAGTGCTGTGAAGGAACACATGGACTCAAACCATATATTCAAAGGGACCTCTAAAACCATCCAAAATGAACTCTTGGATTGTATGTTAGAAGTCTGTCGTGAGGTGATTCTGGAGGAAATGCAAGAAGCTGATTTTGTGGCTGTTATGGCAGATGAAACCACAGATGTTTCGCATCAGACCCAGCTTGTATTAGTATTTAGATATGAGAAAAAGGGTGTTCCATATGAGAGATTTTGGGTTTTTTTGCAATCAGAGGGACAAAACGCAGAAGCAATTTCTGAAAGCACATTAAAAGTGCTTAATAAACTATTCAGAGATAAACGTCATAAACTTATTGCCCAAACTTATGATGGAGCTTCAGTAATGAGTAGTGCAGTTGGTGGAGCACAAGTCAAAGTACAATCTCAGTTTCCAAATGCGCAGTATATTTACTGCTATGCACATCAGCTGAACTTAGTGATGGAACATGCAGCTTCGCAGAATAAGTCTGCCAGAATATTTTTTCTTAATCTCTCTGCTTTTCCTGCCTTTTTCTCGAGATCCCCACAGCGCTTGGCAGCTCTGGATTCTGTGGTGGCTAGAAGAGTTCCAGGTGGTTCTGCAACTAGGTAGAATTTTAGATCCATAACTGTTAATGTAATTTATGAAAATCAGGAAGAATTGCTGCAGTGCTTTTCGGAGTTGGAAAATTCTGCCCATGATAAGACTTGTCTGGAAGCAAATGGGCTTCGGCATTATTTAGAAGACAGCAAATTCCTTTCATGGTTGAAATTCTTTCACCGAGCAATGCCCCATGTTGATGTACTTTATAATCAGCTGCAATGAAGATCAACTGAGGCTGTTAAAGTACAAAATGCTGTGTTTTCATTCATTCAGTGCATCTGTGACATTCGAGAGGCAGCCGATGATATATTTGTGATTCCATCTGAATCAATGAGCAAACGCCAGAAGGTAGAATGTCTAAAAATAGAAGCCAAAGAAGTGTGTGACCACATTATCGAGGAAGCTGGATGTCGTTTTCAGTCACTTAGTCATCTCGATGCAGCAAAGCTGTTAAACTCTAAATTCTTTGGCAGCTTTTTAAGTCAGTTTCCTGAGGATGAACTTCAAACTGCTGTGACTACGCATACAACACTGAACAAGCAAATGCTAAAGACTGTAGCGTCTTAGAGTTCTGTATGCAAGACCTGACTTTAGAAACATTGACAGGGCTGTGCAACTATTGCAATACATAATTTCTAACAGTCTGCAAGATTCGTTTTCTGAAGTTACAACTTTACTAAAAATTTTGATCACAACGCCAATGACCACTTCTGAGCCAGAAAGATGCTTTTAATGCTTAAAACGCGTAAAAACGTTCTTAAGAAACACTATGTCACAGGATCGTCTTACTGCTCTGGCAATGCTGTCCATGGAGAAAGGTATTGCTTCTAACATGGAGGGGTTTAATACCAGGGTGATCGATAAGTTCTGCACCCGGAAGGAGCGCCATATGGAGTTTATATTTCGCCATTAGGTAAGACTAATTATATAAAATGTGTAATCATTGTGCGGTACTGTAGCACACACCTTATTTTGTTCACCAGCTGCCACTGGTTATAAGTCAAAACTTCAATAACTTCTTTCTAGGTGTTCCCACACAGACACCAAACTTGTCAAATTATGTAAATAACAATCCCTCAGTGAGCTCCTCCCTTTTTCGTAAACCAACAACAGAAGAAGAAATAGGTAAAATAATTGATAAATTATCAAATAAACTTGGCTGTGGATGGGATGAAATTAGTCCTAGACTGTTAAAATGCTGTAAAAATGTTCTAGTTAAACCACTAACATATCTAATTAATTATTCTCTTCAGCAGGGCAAATTTCCTGAAATACTCAAATTAGGAGTAATAAGACCAATATTAAAAAAAGGGGATGAACATCAAATTGATAACTACAGACCTATTACTCTAACTTTGGAAATAGCAAAATTATTTGAAAGAATTATACTGTTAAGATTAAATCATTATCTTAAATTCAATGTGATAGAAAATTTTCAACATGGTTTTAGAAAGGGACGATCCACTGTCTCTGCCATTAATCAATATATCCATGAAGTAATAGAAAAACTAGAAAATAACGAGAAGGTCAGCACTCTTTTCTTTGATTTATCTAAAGCGTTTGACTGTGTTGACCAAAATATTTTAATAAGTAAACTAGCAAACTATGGCATAAGGGGAATACCACATGAATTAATTAGAAGTTATCTAATTGGAAGAAGACAGTATACAGAAATAACACACAAAAAAGGGAAACGATTTCATACAGTAAAATCAAAAGTTGAAATTGTTAAATATGGCGTGCCGCAGGGTTCGGTATTAGGTTCACTATTATTTATAATCTATATTAATGATATTAAATGTCTGGAAAATAGCCCAGTTGTAACCTATGCAGATGACACTACAGTTGTGTGCTGGAATAAAACCGTAGAAGACTTAAACATGACCCTTAATAAAAGTGCCTATACTCTGATAAATTATTTTCATTCCATAAATTTACAATGTAACATGGGAAAAACTAAGATAATGCACAATAGTATTCTGAAGAACAGTTGCAATATAACACTGAAAATAAACAACAATAGTATGGAAGAAGTGAGAACACAGAAATTTTTAGGTGTTATTGTAGATAATCGGTTGACATGGGCACAACATATTGAGCACATTTGCAATAAAATCAGTAAGTCTGTATATCTGCTGAGATACTTCAGCAAATATAAAACCAGAATATTTTAAAACTTATCTATTATGGATGTATCTACCCACATTTAATTTATGCTATTGAAATATGGGGGGCTGCTGCAAAAACACTTATGAATAGGCTACTTCTCTATGAAAAGAAAAGTGTTCGAATTATGTTTAATTTAAAAGCTAGGGTATCTTACAGGGAAACATTTATTAACAAAAGAATACCCACCATTTATTCTCTGTATGTATATAGAGTAATAATGTTAATAATAGATAAGTATCAACCAATAAAAAATAATCAGATACATGAATATAATACAAGAAGCAACATGAACTATCATAGAGATAATGTAAATAAAAGTGTGTCTATGAAAGATTCACTATATCAGGGTATAAAGCTATTTAATAAACTGCTGTGTGATGTTAAACTGATTGCAGAAGTATCAAAATGACAATTTACTAAAAAATTGAAGGAATTTTTAATAAATAGATGCTTATATAGTTTGGATGAGTTGTAAATGTTTGTATTATAAATGTATTTATTATGTATATGTGTGTATTAACCAATATATCCAACAACATTTATATGTTCTATATGGATGAAATAAAAATAAATAAATAAATAAATAAGATTGCAATCACCTTTTCATCATGGCGGGGTTAGAACATTCTCTTTCATCTTCATGACTATCAGTGCCAGAACCATATAGTATGCACATACAAATGTTGCAACAGCTCTCTCCTGAAGGTAAGAAATTCCTGCTCAAGGTCTATAATCGTGTTTGGGTTGACAGTATAGTTCCAGAAATTTAGCGGGAGGCCACCGTTATTTCCATTTTGAAAGCTGGAAAGGATCGTCATCTTTCCTGCAGCTACTGTGATATTTCCCTCTCAGTTGCATTTGCAATATAATGGAATGTATGATCAATGAACGATTGATATGGTGGTTAGAAAGTTATAACCTACTAACATCCAGTGATTTTCGATGATGCTGTTCAACTGTAGACCATCTTGTGTTAATATCGAAACAGATAATGAACAGATTTATGAAGAACTGTCAAACTGTTGCCATATTTTTCCATCTCAACAAGGCTTATGATACATGCTGGCGAGCAGGGATTCTGCATTCCCTGTAAACCTGGAACATACATGGATGCCTACCGCTGTTCATTCAGGAGTTTATGACAGACCACTTTTTCTGAGTTGGGGTCAGCTCGGTTTTCTCTAATTCTTTTGTTCAGGAGGAGGGTGCACCTCAGGAGTTGGTATTAAGTGTCATGCTGTTTGCTATAGCAATTAAATCCACGTGGAAATGTGTTTCACCTGGAGTTTCGTCATGCCTACTCGTGAGTGACTTCACCGTCTATTGTACTTCTCAGCACATGGTGTTCTTACAACGCCACCTTCAGCAATGTTTAGACAACCTTCAAGAATGGAACTCCAATAATGGCTTCAACTGAGAAGTCAATCTGCATTAATTTCTGACGCTGTAGTAGACGATTACCATCTTCCTTTCGTTTTGGTCCAGATTTACTTCCCTTTGCAGATGGGATGCATTTCATGGGGTTGATCTTGGATAGGAAGCTCAGTTGGTCATCGCATATAGCACAGTTAAGAGCATGATGTGACCTTTTCCTGAATATCTTGCGTGTGCTAAATGGCAAATCATGGGGAGCAGATTGGGCAATTTTGCTGTGAATGTGTCGCACATTGGTCTGATCCAAACTAGACTATGGGTATATTGTTTATTCATCAGCATTACCATCTGTATTGAGAAGATTAGCCTTGGTCCATAATAGGGGCATCTACATGGCAATAGGAGCTTTTCCAACAAGTCCGGTTGTGAGCCTTTACGCTGAATCCACAGAATCTCCTCTGCAATGTCATCATGAGATTCTCTTAGCAATTTATGGTTGTGCACTTAGATGATTGCCTAAGCACCCAACGTTCACTTTTTTCTTCATCACCACGCTAAGAGAACGATATAGGAAAAGCTCACTTAGTCTTGAGCCAGCGTGTTAGCTAAAGATCCCTTGGATACCCGGCATGCCCCATGTAGATCTTGGAATGATCGTACAGTGGAAGTCCACAATGCCAATTCCAAGTATCCGCAGTTCTGTTTTAGAACTTTTGTCAGGCTACACTGACCGACATTTTATCTACACCGATGGATCCAAGAGCACCAGCGGTGTTGGATGTGCTTATGTTTATGGAACCAAACAACATACATTCAGCTTTCATAATAGCACTTCCATTTTTACTGCAGAGCTGTATGCAATTTACCAAGCTGTCTTATATGTGCGCCATCATAAATTAGGTAACTGCCTGATTTTGAGTGATTCCCTTAGTTCACTTCAGGATCTTTGTGAGCTGTACAACCCTCACCCTATTGTACAATGTATCCAGGATGCCCTCCATTTTTTACACGCTTCCAGTGTTGACGTGGTGTATGCATGTATTCTTGGTCAGTAGGTTTGCTGGGGAACGAAATGGCAGATTTGGCAGCAAAGGTGGCAACTACAGAACCCAGTATTACCTTCTCTCGTGTTACTTCGGAAGACTTTAGGTTTGAAGTGTGGAGAGCGGTGCTGTCCTGCTAGCACGAAGAGTGGTCAGCTCTCCGCGATAATAAGCTCAGAGAAGTGAAAGAACTTCCGATAAACTGGGTAACTTCCTCTCTGACATCTCATCGTGAGGAGGTTAACTTTTGTCGGTTGCAAATTGGCCACTGCAATTTTTCACATGGTTACCTATTTAAACGGGACCCTGCTCCTCTTTATCTGCTGTGTGACAACCTTTTAAAATTAAATTATTTTTTATTTATGCCAACAAACTTACTGTTGGTGTTTTTAAACACACAAGCCATTTGTGTTTGTCACAATAGCTCAATGGTTAGAGCAGTCGCCTGGTAAGTGGAAGGTCTGTGGTTCAAATCCCAGTTGTGGCATTGAATTTTGAAGTTCCAGTTCTACCTCTTAAATTATTTTGTTGTTTAACGACGCTGTCAATTGCTAGGATCACATCAGCATCGCCGGTGTGTTGGAATTTAATCCCACAGGAGTTCTTTTACATGCTAGTAAATCTACTGACATGGAGCTATCATTTTTAAGTACACTTAAAAACCATCAGTCTGGGCCAGATTTGAACCCGTGACCTTGAGATCAGTAGGCCAGCATCTAACCAACTGAGTCACCCAGAATGATGTGACATCCTTTTGTCAGCCCGTCATGTGCTGCTAGAGTGTTCTCTCTAGCACACTTTTGAGACTCTCTGCAGCTGCCTGCCAGACTTGCAGAGGTCTTGGCAGATGACAAAATAGCATTCAAAAGAGTTTTTAGGTTTTTAGCAGAGTGCAATATGAGTTTGAGGATTTGAGACTTTAGATATGTTGTTTTTATGCTTTTTTTCAAATCTTTATCATTATATTTTAATTCTGGCTTTTGCCACTTTGTTTTGTGTATTTATATATTTTTGTTGTTACTAATAATTTTATGTTTTATTAAAGTTTATATCTGACTTTTGCCATGAATTGTTTTTAAGAATGCTGATGACCATGTAGTTGAGAGCAATAAAACCTACATCTCTTCCTCCTCCTTCATGCTGCCATTACTGCAGTGTTCAAAATTTCATGGCAGTATAATATAACATGTTACCACTTCTGTGCCACAAGCTGCAGAATTGACATTACGTCGGGTGCCTGAGCTATCCAAGAAGACAGTTCACAACACTTACAACACTGGGCCTGGCAACTGTACACTTAATTCCAGACAGTCGCCATATTACAACAGCCCAGTTCATCCATACTAGATTCATTGCAGAACTACATGACATAAAATGCACATTCCACAGCAAAATCCACTGCCTCACCTCTCTTGAAGAAGCTCTTCAGTAAACGGGCACCTTCGTGAAGCCCATAGGCTACTCTGTATCATCACTTCCCAAGATTATCACCACAGTCACGCCACTTACCTACGACGAACTCCAGAAGATAGCACTAGCAAAGCTGAAGGAGTGTCTGAGAGTCTCAGATTACCCAAACTAAATACAGATAAATTGGATGATATACGATGGATGTACAAAGCAAGAAAGCTGTCTAAAGGTCATCAATAAGTTGCTTGTATGCTCCTAAAGCATCTTATAACAGTGTAAAAATGTAGGAGTCTGGATAACGCCAGACTCACGCTTGTGTACGAGGGAGGGGCTTATTAGGTGTTCTGCCCCTCCTGCAGCATGGAATTGTGGATTTGTGCTGCAAATTCCAAGTATTTGCAGTTTTTCCTACATTCTGTGCCTTTCTTTCCTGCCTAACAACTACTGAGATTAATTATCTGTTCATCCATTTTATTAAAACACCATTATTATCCCTTTGTTTTGAAGAAAAATGTACTCTAAGGAATAAGAGATAGGCACCACATCTGAATATTGTACAGAAGAATGGAAGCCAAATCAGAGCTTTCCAGTCTCAATGCTACAGGGAGTATCTGTGACTCACAGCAAGTATAACGAACTGTAAATTATACTATGTTTGCATATTATTTGAGGGAAAAGGTGAATGGGATGAGATTGGCATAAGTTAAGTAAATTATTTTCACAGAAGGTCTTGTAAATGTAAAATTTCCAAAAGAATATGCCAAACAGTGAGTGTTTTCATCTTCTTAGAAAATGTAGAGTTGATCAGGCCTTAACAGAAGCAGCACAACAAATCATTAAGTCCCAGTAAATGATTTATTGAAGATTACTTCATGTGGTGTATTACCTAGGGAAACGAGAACTTCCATGTGTGGGCACCACATGAATGAAGCCTTTGCTAATAAAGGTAGTTATTATCTTGAATTGCTTGGGCACAAAGAATAGTTCATAAGAGAATTTGCAATCCACCTCAGGATTTAAAGGAACTTTGATATTCAAAATGATCTTATTGAATGTATAAATCAGATAATAAATGAAGACAATAAATAAATCCCAGCCTATGGAATTTAAGCACATTTGCAATAGGCAAATCACTACTAAATGAACTCTCCAGAATCAAAGCTTCAGGGATTGTTAGTGATGTATTTCCTGCCAGAAAAGAATGTTGTATGGAGTTAATCTTAAAAAGGGAAACAAAAAAAAGGACAAAGGTAAGCCTCAGACTCACCAGTCAGTTAGCTTTGCCACTGACTTCAACCACAGCAAAGATCACCACATTGACTTAAGAGAGATGTAGGTGAGAATACAGGCCTATAAACAATTTACTATAGCTTTGCAAGTGTTGTTGTTGTTAGCTAATGCTGGATTTCTGATAATGAAGTCATTAATCCTTTTGCTCTCCAATATTTTTCACTGATGGATGGGGCACTAGAAGTGGCCGGGCATATTTGAAGGTGGTCTCGATCCATTTCCTCTTGCGGATCACATAGAGGACAGGGTGGTGAAGAATATATCCCAGTTATAGCTTTGCAAGTGTTTTACATTGTAAAGAAACCTGGTATGAGCATTTCAAATATAATTGCCCACTAATGCTGTAACTTTGGAACTTTTACTAACATTTTAAGATCATTATGAAATTAAAAATAAAAATTTCCTTTGTGTATTTTTCTCAAAATTCAAGTATTGGATTGTAATGCAACTTTATGGTCAACTTCCATATACAGTAATAATGAATCCTGTACTAAGTGATGAGCTCTATACAACAAACTTTATAGTTTTACTATGAAAGAATTCTTAAATCTGTTGGTATGCATAACTATAACTGCCGTACTTTGCATAATATTAAAAACTGGTACACAAGACTTTTATTGCACACTTTTAAAAGACACTACAGATTTTTGCTACTCCCGGTTAATTTATTTCAGGAACAAGGTGCACTGTCTGTGGAAAATGTAATTTTCTAAAAAAAACAGTAGAGATCAACCTTCCACTTTAATGTTATGTAATTGATGTAAAAATTGAGAGGCCGTATTCAATAATAAAAACTAAAAAGTGTAACAGAAAATAGTGTATCTGCTTGGCCTGAAAGTATTTACACCAAGAAATGGTGCAGAGTCCATTACTGTGACATTCATGATGCTGGGTTTATGTTTTGTCCCAATGGATTTATTCTAAGAAGAACATGGCAGATTGTGACTTTCATTGTATTTTAGTTCTGTAATTCCATTTCCCTTTCATTCTATTTTCTTTACATCTTTCAGGTGTTTCTAGCTTTTGTGGCGTATGGCAGTGCCGGATCGATGATGCAAATGCTTGTTCCATGTAAGGACACCAGAGAACTGCCTAGTTGCAAGGGTACTTCATTGCCCTCTGTGACATTCAAGATGCCGGCTTTATCTTTTGTCCCAACAAATGTATTCTAAGAAGAACATGGCTGAGTTGTGACTCTGCTTCAAGTAATCCCAATTGCAGTGTACAACTGCCAATATATGAGGTAAATGGGCATTCATAAAATCCATGCACATCATCATCACAGTTATTTCTACCTTGTAAAGGAAAGAATGTTTAGAAACAGAAAAATGAAGTAATGAAATGAAGAAATGTTGAGTGGAAAGAAAAGCAACTAGTCGTTCCTGAAGCACAATCTAAGTTTCTTGGAAATGCATTTTTGCCAGGGGATATAATGGAGCTGTACACACCATATCCATATTTTTCAGATATTTTCCTTTCCAACTTTTTGAAATTATAGCCAAAGAATCTCATGGATACACTTTACAGTGTGATGCTAACAAGCCTGCAAACATTACTTCTGCTTACAAGGAAATTCATAGATGTATGCATCATAATGCCTGTAGTGCATGTGCCAAATACAAAGGATCACTGGACAGAGGTTGTTGGCAATCAGTTGATAAATCAAATTTTAACTAATAAGAAAACATTAACATTTCAATGACAGTAGCAAATTTATTCTTAGATGTGGAGAAGACTGTTTACGATAGACTGTCCAAACTGAGACCTATAATTGAATTATTGAGATCAAGATTCCAAAGAGCACCTATTGAAGAGTGAGTTTCCTCAGATGAACTGATGTGCCCTACTAAAGCCTGAGCTGCTGTAACAAAATGAGGCTGGCCCAATAATGAGCTGGAACAGCAAATCCAGGCTTAAAGGAGTCGGGGTTCTGCTGCACATATGCCTCTAAGGGATTTACGACAAGACCTGGTGGGACATCTACTTAGAAGTGAGGCAGAGGTACAAAATACTTGGGTGCCAGGGATTTTTGCTGGTGATGTGTGAGAAATGTGCAGTGGCATTATGTTTGTACAAGAACAACTGCATCCAGACATTCCATACTCAATGATTTGGTGGTTCATTACTTGAAGTTAAGAACAAAACTTAGCAACAATAAG
The DNA here is from genome assembly GCA_030765045.1 of Tenodera sinensis. NCBI lineage: Eukaryota > Metazoa > Arthropoda > Insecta > Mantodea > Mantidae > Tenodera > Tenodera sinensis. Next base: position 175,534,944 of record CM060962.1, on the reverse strand, counting down.
TATATTTTAATTAATTAATTAATTAATTAATTAAGGACATATTAGTGTCAATTTAACTCTTCAGGATTCAAAATGAAAAATTCTAATTTTGCCTGATTTGTTTCCAATTACTGTTTTCACGTCTGCACAATGGCCTGTTCACATCTTTTAAGATGTGTACCATCTGTTGTTTATTTACTTGTTCCTTCAGGTTGTTTGTATCTAGATAGAAGTGAATAAAATGTGAGGTCACTACAAATGTCACAGTAATGTGAAGTTTTGTCCATAAATACATGATGTAGATGATCAGCTACAAGCACTTAATAATTTAATATTCATAGTAATTTCAATCAAATAATTTTTTCAATATTTTTCTCATTTTATAGACCCTAACTGTAACCATGTAAATTTTCTTACTTTAAAATAAAAATTCATGCATTGAAGGGTTAATATGTATCCACTTTGTTGTATTTAGTTTTTTTTTTTCATCTTAAGAGTTTTCCCACAAACCAAACTCAAAGTTTACTACCTGATGTTTTTTGCATGGTAGTAACTGTGCCACAAAATGAACAACGCCTACTGTGTATACTATGAGTTTTGCCTCACACCTCAATGCGTGACCTACTGGCTTAGATAGCACATGGTCATTGACTTTACAGAAAGCACTGGAACTTGGTTTGGCTACACCATTTGTTATCACGAGACCGATCCACTCTGCATTATACCTGCTGTGTGACGTCTACTTAAAGGTACTAACATAATGGAAAACATGCTACTCTTAATAAGTAAAATGATAAGTTCACACTGTCCTCTATTACCAGTAAAAATGTGTGCATTTATACCTGTAATTTCTTGTACAGTTACCCTCAGACTGTAAGCTTCTTCATTAGTTTCTTTAAAGTTTGTTAGCCCAATATTTCTACTGTGCATAGAACTCTTAATTGCATTTTAAATAATGCATTTTGTTTCAGCTTGGTAATTTTCTGCATATAATACACACACGAGATACTGTTATAGATCTTGGAGGCTATGCCCAGGCTAACAGACAAATGCTAATCTCTGTAAGTAGAATCACTTCTCATCTGCACCTTTCAAGTTTGGAAAATCCATGGTATTTCAGATACCAATGCCACAATAGCACTATACCGCTCGCAAAAGTTAAGGGCATGTGAACGCTGGCCAATGCTCAAGCAGAGCGCTGTTGCCAAGCGTAGTGTGTGTACCGGCAGAGGTTCTGTACATAACAGTGTGTGAGATGCATGCACCACATTCAGCAGCGCTGGTAGGAGGGGCAAACGTAGGATTCGCTGGAGTCCGAGGTACGCCCTGCCTCCATATGCCTTTAAGTTTTGCGAAGATTATAACATTTTTGCTATGTCTCAAATTCTAGCTTGTATATGAGTAGTTATTTAAATATTAATTTTTAATTCATCTATTGCCTACATACAGTAAGGAAAATATTATATTCTCCCCAAAAATTTGATACCAATATTTCACCAGAAACACACATTTTGAGGCCACCTGATTGTAAAAAGCTTACTATGACAAAATGGCAAAATCCAGTCCAATTTCTTTTTCTTACTTTATTTTCTTCTGAAACTTTTGCACAAATACACAGCTTTTTAACTGACATTAATGCAGTCTACAATCTTTCATGTTATTACAATTCACATTTGTTTTCTTCTCATACCTTGATTCACTCCTTCCATTGTCTTCACTTTTTTTGTCTCTCATACACTAATCTTGATTATATAATCATCCAACATTCGTAACTGCTTAGCTATCTTTGTTCATGACATGACGCCTCACACAGCTGATATAGACTAAAACAAGGAACTGACTCCTGTCTGTAATCCATTCACTACTACTCTAACTCATAGCCTTGTTCCCTTATATAGCAAGGATGACGTAACACAAACATTTCTGAAACATTTCTCAAACTTCTGCAAAAACACCAGCTGCCGGAAACTTCTTCAATAATTTGGAAAATCCTTTGTATTGCCACTCAATTGTTGTTAGTCATGTATTTGTTCATGTGAGTGGTGTGGGGAAGCTTGATTTTGAGCGCCTTTTTTACATGCCAGTGGGGCGGGTCAGACCGGCCCCAAGTGTTCTTTGTTGTGCTGCCGCTGCTGTGGGCCACTGTCACAACACTTAGTAAAAGCTTTCTGTATGTGCCCATGTGTTTCTGCACTATGTCTGTCTGTATATGAATAACACAAATAAAAAGGCTTAACAATTAAGTTCAGCTTCTTCCAAAGATGCAACATGAAGATTTTCAAGAAAATATCCCTCCCAAAACTACTCTTTATATGGAATATTTTAGAAAGGTTTAATTTACTCAAAAATATGTCTTGGACTTTACATAAAATTACCATATGTTTAAGATATTTTCATGACAAAAAGTGTATAACCTAAATTATATTCCAATTGACTTTTCCATAACTCGTAAACCATAAGAGATAGAGAAAATCTTACTACACAAAAAAATGTAGGTGACAGGAGGCTGTTGCTTTTAAGCATACATAAAACCCATCAGTTTCGGATGAATTTGAACCCACAACGTGAAAATATCTTAAACACATGGCAATACATTTGAGCCATTCTTTAGAAAATAAAAGTTTTGAAACAAGCTTAGTTTTGGGATACAGAGATCTTTTTAACGCATGCACGCACGCACGCACACTCACTCACTCGCTCACTCACTCACTCACTTACTCACTCACTCGCTCACTCACTCATTCACTCACTCACTCAGTCAGTCACTCAGTCACTCACACACACACACACAGATCACTTCCTAAAAATTTTTTTTACCCTCCCCTGTATTCAGGAAGTCTCAAAAGATGTACCGGTCTGGGTAATTCGGTTAGAGGATGACCTACTGATCACAAGGTTGCGGGTTCAAATCCAGGCTGGACCGATGGTTTTTAAGTGTGCATAAACATGACAGCTCCATGTCAGTAGATTTACTGGCATGTAAAAGAACTCCTGTGGAACAAAATTCCAGCACACCAGTAATGCTGACGTGAACCTGGCAATTGACAGCGTTGTTAAACAAAATAATTGTAATTTCTTTTTTTAAAGATGTATTTTCCATGAATTCTCAGTATGGAATTGTTGGCTGGAATACAATACTTCCTCTGCTTATTGTAAGTACCTAGTAGGTAAAGTAATATTGACATAAAAGCTCAGGTTTTGCAGAAATGAGTTCGCAAATGGATCTGCCATATATCATTTTTACTTTCTCTACTACATATAGTAAGTAGGGGTTGTATTGTATTCTACCCAAAAATTTTATGTCGAGATTTCACTGAAAATACATTTTTTGACGCCCCCTGAATACAAAAAAAGGCTCACTGAAAAAGTCTGCCGACGCCCATGCTTCCACAAGGACTCAAAGAGAAAAGAAAATGGCAGAAGCTAGAAGGGGACATGGCTGCAGCTCCTTGTTTTACAAGTAAAGTAATTTATACCAATTTGGTCATACAGATGCTGTCACTTTTGCTCCACTAAGGCGCATGATAAAAGAACATGTACATGTACAAAGGTTGTAATGTTCTATTATGTGCTGATCCTTGTCTAAGAAAGTTTTAGAAAGTTCCATGGAAAATACCTAACTTAAAGGATGAAATGAGGGAGAGAATTTATGGAAGAGTTCAGTTTAGATTATAGCAAAATGTATATTTTTACCTTTTTGTAGTTTTATTACAATAAAGTACTTACATACAGCATAGGACATGTGTATTCTGTAAATGTTTGATGTAAACTAAGACTTTTCCCTTGCATATTGTGTACATCCATTTGGGCTGTGGGAAGTATACTTCCCATCCTGATATTTTTGAACATAGTGAAAATAAACATTTGAAAAAAGATTTGTGATAAGTATACCCATCAACTATTATGATGCATACAACAGCAAACTTGTAACACTCATAAAATAAAATGGCTCATGAAAGGGTCAACTGGGAGTTTAAACATAGCACAAAGGGAAAATGGTATGTCATCTTAAAATTTAGAAATCATATTGTTTTGTTATGAAAAGAATTACTGTTTCACAATTGTTGGTCAAAGTTAACTACTTATCCACCTTTGTTTCTTCTCTTTCCAGATTGGATCTACAATGGTTACATACTTGGTAGTGTTATTGCAATTTAGCATGTCATCTGATGAAACACAGACATACAATATTCTTTTGGAAATTTGAATTGAACCTAAGAGGAAAAATAATTCAACATCACGGCAAAAGTCTAGATAGGGAATAACAGCATTGTCACTGCTTTATTTTTATTCATCCTTTTAGAACATACATATTTTGTTGGATATATCAAGTTACATAAAATACATACATTGAAAAGTAAGAAAATAAATTATAGTTTAAAAAAACTAGAGACAGGCTTTTATAACAAACAGAACTAAAAAGTGGAAAATAATTTTTAAGTATGAAGGGTTTGTTCTATATGGACATAAAGTCAACTACTTCATTGTGTTTCAAAATGTTGTAACAAGTTTAAAATAAAAGCTGATTTATATTAACAAAATAATAAATTTTATTGTGAAAAAGTGTGGGGTGTTGGATATCCAATGCTATAGATGTAGTTACATTGGTAGCTATTTATAAAAGTAAAGTTACGATAAAAGTAATGTGAAGCGCATTCCACTACCTGATTCGGAACACTATTGCTGAATTGTTTAAGTGCTACTGGTGCCAAAATATCTGAAATGGCGACCTCGACTTTGGATGTTTTTGAGTGTTAGCTTCCTGCAGTGTCTTTTCAGCATATTGTGCACCACACCAATCTGTATGCAATGCAGAAACCAAAGGATTCACTGGCTTTCAGTCTACAAATAAAGAGGAAATGAATTTTATTGCAATAAATCTTTTGATGCGAGTGAAGAAACTAGTCAGCTATACCAACTGCTGGTTCTCAGATCCAGTGATAAGAGATAGCTACATTGCTTCTATCATGTCCACAAACTGGATTTCATGGCTATTAACTTACATGCATCTCAACAATAACAGCCAACTACCATCAAAGAAAGAAGAATGTTTTCATAAACTGTATAAAAATTACGAATCGGTTAGGGAATTTAATGTCATACTGGCAGGTTGGCCATGATAGCTTAGTGGTTAGAACAGTTGCGAGTGAAGCAGTAGATCCGTGGTTCAAATCCCGGCTATGGCATAAGCTGGTTCTCCCATATAAGAAAAGGGGAGTCTCTCTTCTGGTGCTTCTGGTGAACCATCAGAAGAGAAGAAATGTGATCTTAAGACAGCAGAAAGCAGAATAAGACAACATAAAGAAATGTGTCATCTTCGATTAGAGCTCAATGTGCGTTCAGAGACATTCTTCTTGGAATTATTAGGAGCACACTTGATTTGCTTCACCTCCATGTGATGTAGCTTCTAAGAAACTCTTTTTCCTTGCTGCCACAAGAGCACTTCGTGTCAGAAAAAACCACATGTAAAGGCCCTCAAGTACTCTATCACTTTCTGCACCCAGCAGCTGAGTAGTCGTACTAGATGTCCTGTGCTTTCTTGACCTCGGATAATCCATAATTCTCTTGTTTATCGTCAGCCTATCAGAAAATTCCTGAGCATTGTCAGCTACGTAGGTGATGCCAAAGAATGTGCTCTCAGTGCAGAGAAAACTCGCTGAGAAATGTAGAGCAGGTAACACCTAGCAGGATGGCTCAGGCAGTAACGTCTGTGGGTTCAATCCTGCGGCCGAGCTTCCTGACATTGAGGATTTTTAGGGGGGGTTTTCCTGGGTCACTAAGGTAAATCCTGGGAAGGATATTTATCTTTCATCCCCCATTTCATTCTATATCGAGTCTTTCCAGGTTGTAAGAGTCAACAAGGCTGTCGGCAGTCTATGCTACAATGGTGCTTGCACTCTGGAAATACGGTGCTCAGTTGAGGTGAGGCGCTGTGGTCGGCTTGCTGCCCTTTCAGGGAGGCTGATTGATCAGATGTACCTGGCTGTGGCAGACTGAAAGCTCCAAATAAGTAACTGTGAAACTTAATTTTGCATTAAGTGAGTTTAATACTGTGATAGTATCAGTTAGTCAATGTGTTCTATACTCTGTTCATCTAGAGATTAGAGGAGACGTAAACAAAGCCACGTGCGTTTTGACCACAGCGCGCCCCTTGACGCTTTCGCCGTCTAAATAGTCCCTTGAAGAAATACTGTTACTGAGGTCTGAAATGTCACTTAATGTTTGCTAAAGCATGAACTAAGTGTACTAAGCATAGTTAAAGTGTAAGAATACGCAGTTAAGTGAATCTGTAACCAGCCTAATTCATTCTGCGCGCGCATTATCAGTATGAAAGTAACATGGCGGAACAAGTGAGTGTTGTAAAATATAAGCGCGGCAAACCGTTGCGAAGTGGTGAAAAGACAACAATATTGAACGTGTTTAACAACTTCTGCGAGAAATATCCCGAGCTTGCTATCGAAGACGTGATGAAATTAACATCCGAGTTTACCGGTGTGTCAGTTGCAAGGATTTACAGTACACCCAAAGAAAAATCGTCAGTTGGTGAAGATCCCGGCCAGAACGTACCAGATAAATGGTGGATGTAGTTTGAGACGAATTTGTGAGTGTGAGATCTGCAATCCGTCGAAAAGTTCATCAACATTGTTAACAATGAACCTCTACCTTAAACAAAGTGCTGTTGGCAGTTAACTCTGGTCCCAAACTTCCAGATTTAAAACGAACTTCCCTCCACAAGCTGCTTCTGGAGATTGGTTTTGAGATTGTGAGCAGGAAATGAAAAAGTGTTATTGTGGACAGAGATGACGTAAGTAGCAGTTAATTTCCATGTGCTATATGTTATTTGGATCAAGTAAATATATCCTTTAGCAGTGTAAAATGCACATTATACCTACGCGTAGCGGTAGGTAACCGTGTTGCGTCATTGTGAAAGCACGTGGCCGCGGAGTGATACAAACCGGTGCTTTGTTTATATATCCTCTAATCTCTTGATGAACAGAGTATAGATCACAATGGTGATTATTTATGTGAAAGGTGGCTCAATAAATTTTGACATTGAAGAAGCTTTGACCTTCATTTTCTTGACTTTTAAGAAATTGTGTTTGACCCACTACAGTTCTCAACCCTTCTGAAGTACAAGAACTATAGAGGGCTATTTCCACGATGACGATGATGACGATGGTGATGGTGATGGTGGGGGTGGTGGTGAACAGTAATAAGAGTAATTGCATTAAGGTGCAAGTTTTCAGCTGCCATTTTATATCAGCCCTGATTAAGTTAAGGAATGCTTTCTGCACCTTGGAAATAACACATTTGTATTTATTACTGAGCACAGCGTGCAAGCTTTAACACAGCCTCATCCAAAATACTGTATTGTGTAAATCTGCTAATGTATATAGTGCATTTTAAAATTCAGACTGACATCACAACTAAGAACACTGCAATACTTACTGTGTCTCGCCACCCCTCATTCACTGGCTGCAGAAAATACCCCACTTCCATCCAGTAGGAATCGCTTCATACCTAACTTTAGCCAATCAGAGACATCAGAATATTTTCCCCTCATGGAGTAAATCTACTACTTTGAACAAGTTATTTGTGATGTCTAATTTTAAAATGAACTATACACAATGCAGAGAAGGAATCAGTACAAGTGAGACAAACTACTCTGGTGATAGAGCACTGCCAAAGGACAGGTGTTAATGGTCATTAGCCCATTTTAATATATGGGAATATGGCTATTTGAACAACAATTATTTGAATGTGATGTTACATATTTAGCTTCCAACGGTATCTCAAAGTAACAAAATTGAAGAGACTATAATTATTAATGCCACAACTAAACCCACTATGATTATCACCATCATCATTATTATTATTGTTAGTATTATTATCATTATCATCATCATCATTAATCATCATCATCATCATCATCATTATTATTATTATTGCTACTCCATATTTATTGCAAAAATGTAACCAAAGCAATCGGAGGTAGATAGAGAAAGATATATATTCATGACATCAGCCGGTGAAACAGAGTGGAAAAGTGGTAAGGAGAGTAAAAATGAGGAGAAAGAGAAGTGAAGGAGAATGAAATGGGGAGGAAGAGAAGAAGCAAACAAGAAAGAAGTGAGAATTAGGAAATATGTCCACGATAAAAGACAACAATGAGAGCAACGCTGCGGCCTCTACTAGCTTTTTATAATAATTCGAATAATAATGCTAATACATAAGTAGTTTTATACCTTATTCCATATTAGAGTGCATTAAATGGTATTTATTTTGTTCATAAACTATAAAGCGCTACATTAAAATGTTTAGCTCTTGATTTTTGTTGCCGCAGACGATTTTAATACGTGTAAATTAAATCTATACCTTGTCTCACCCTTAGATGACAGTATGAAGTTAAATGGGATATATCTGTCTCTATCTAGCACATAGGTATAGTGCTACAACATTTGTTTGGTGTTTTTTTAGTAATTTATTTTGTTTGGGAGAAATAAATTGAAAATTGCATAATTCAATTTCTGAGAATTTTACCAGTTTTACAAATTCCTTTTTGAAATGAAAACTTTTGTATCAAGGTACAGCAAAAATTTGGGGCCATGTTTTAATTCTTAGTGAGCTTAGTTTTAATTCTTCCACAGTGAGCTGGTATGCATTGGAAGACTAGGTGTTTTTGAAGTGCGATTAGATGGGTAAGGATTTTTCAATATTCTATAGCATTTGGTGACTGGAATCTGAGAGAACAACTGCTTGATGAGTATGTGTGATTCTATACAATTACTTTTGTGCACAAATAACCAGAGTAACAACAAACACTAACTGATTTTAATCTTTTGTCTGCATGGCTGGATTTATCATCTCTTGAATGAAAATAAAAATTGGCTGTGCTAAACGCTTTGGTTATAGATAGCAACACAGGTAGCATTACACAGAATGAATTTAATTATGTACATAGAATTTCCAGATATTCGGCCAAACAGAAAATGGGCAGCTTTTACTGAAGGCTAAAGGAGAAGACAATGAGTTTACTAAATCCTGCTTCACCCATGACAGCAAGCTGCAGTCTATACTACTACCAGCAAGTGAAGGCTTACATTTATGCCCTTCGCATCTTGACCAATGTATTCGGTTCAATGAACCTCTTTTTACAAATCAAATCAAGGGGCCAGCATAGAAAAACTAGAAAGGTTAATGAGGAATCATGTCCTAGTCAAAGGAGCCATGAAATCCTAGATTCAAATGGCGCTAAAGGATGGACTAAATTTGGGATTTATGATATTGGGCTGGTGTTATGCCCGATGTTGGAGTTATGCCAGTAGTTATGTTAGCTGGAGTTATGCCAGAAGTAGTTATGCTAGCTGGAGTTATGCCAGCAGTTATGCTAGCTGGAGTTATGCCAGAAGCAGCTATGCTAGCTGGAGTTATGCTAGCTGGAGTTATGCCAGTAGTTATGCTAGCTGGAGTTATGCCAATAGTTATGCTAGCTGGAGTTATGCCAGCAGTTATGCTAGCTGGAGTTATGCCAGTAGTTATGCTAGCTGGAGTTACACCAGATATATATGTAGTAATGCTGGGTTGCAGTTGTGCATTCCTGATGCCTCTCTGAATCTAGTTAAGAAAAAATAATACAAAATTTAGTTGGTAAGGATGATGAAGGGGCAATTTATAGCCAATTTCTATAAAATCTAATCAAGATGATTTTGATTCACTTTTAACCAAATTAAATCCTATGATGTCCAAAGAAAAGAATATTAGAATACTTTGAAATTTTTTCAAAATTAAGTAGAATGTACCATTATCTTTTAATACAGGTCAAAACTTTTAAGACAGAGGCTAATCTTGCCAAAGGGATTTTTTATAAAGAAGGTTAATATTCCCACTACAACTTTTGGACAGGTTGCTGCCTCTGCCCTGCAAATAAAAAGGATAAATGTACAACAATCTGTACAAAGGAAGATGCATATATTGTTTATTTCTTCCCCAAATACCAATGACGTAAGAGAGATTAAAAAATCTGTGACTAGCAGCTTAAAACCCAGCCAAGAAAAGATACATATTACAAGCTGCAGATTAGCCGGAAGAAAAGTGTAATAATTGAAATGGAAAAAGAACAAGATCTAATTGAGGTCATGAATGGTACAAATTTGCAGGATAAAGATCTCAAATTTGAGAAACCCAGAAAATGGAATCGCTTACTTATAATGTATGACATTATGCGTAGTGCCAAAGAGGAAGATATATATATACACAAAATTTAGACCAGGATATGACCCGAGAGGAATTTGATAAATAATTTAACTTTAAGTTTAAGACTGGCACAAGAAACAAAGTGACGGTTGCTGAAGTTTCATCTAGGGTAAGAAAATTAATATTGCCAAAGGGGAGGACCTATATTGTATTCTAATCTGTAAGCTAATCTGTAAGTAAAAGACTTTGTTTCAGTTGCAAAGCATTTAAAATGCTTTGACTATGGCCATATAACAAAAAAATGCAACATGAAAGAGTCAAAATGTGGACGCTATGGAGAAACCAGATACAAGAAAAATGATTGCTCCAGGAAAGATCAGCCAGCTATTTGCATACCCTGTACAAATCGTGTGCGGGCAGACAGGACTGTCAGATGTATAAAATGATGTGGGATAGAGTTATTTCCCATACCGATTATGACTGAATTTATCACAACAGCTAAGCATACAAAATTTATTAAGAGAATACTCCCAGTATACTCAGGAGATATTTACGAAGAGTAATTGGGCATAAAAATAAATTACAATTATTCAACCAAATTAATAAACATACCCAAACTGATATTTTGTATTCAAACAATACAAGCAGTAGTTGAGAATGTTAAGGAACTAGAAAATACAAAACCCCAGTTACCACCAAAAACTAAAATCCATAAGCTAGATAAGCAAATGGGAATAAAAAGATGAATTATGGTAGATTAAGATGCGATTTTGTATAACAATTCAACAGAAGAGGACAATTCTTCAGAAAATGAAAGCGAAGAAAAACCTTTAAAAATTGAAGCACGTAGCACATTTCTGGCTAGATTATAGAAGAGCAACAATGAAACAAAATTAAAAGCAGCAGCATTTGATATTGTTAGTAGTGATGCTGACATTCCAACAAGTAATTTAGAAATTAATGACATATTGAAAAGTCAGGAAATGTGTTTCAATGAACTTAGACAAGAATGAATTACTCAGACACCTGCTGCCTTCAAGGATGCTGACACACGTTAAGTGAATTTATGATGACATTAGTAATAAAATAAAAAATAAAATAAAATAAAAAATCTGTATAATAAACCTGGCACCTAATTACTTAAACCAGGGCGAACATGCCAGATTTTTAACATTTATTCATTCTACACTTTCATACATACAACATACTTCACAGATCATATAAAATAAGAATAAAAATTAACATATGTCAGAAATTATAAAATAGAAGGAAAAAAAATATTTTAAAAAATTGCATTGTATATAACATACAAAAACCAGAAAAACAAGATTAACAAGAACACAGATAATAACATTTCACACATAATCACTCTCAAAAATGCAAATAGTACTAAACAATCAAGATTCATTCTACACATAATACAATAAAATTTCTAAATAAATTTATAAAAGGAACTAACTTTTTATATAAATACATAACAATTTATAGCACAAAAAAGATAAAGACAATAAAATTAAAACAAATTTAACATTTCATACATACCAACATCACTCACAAAACTACAAATTATTACTAAACTATAAACAAATATGTAAAATTAAATTATGAACTATAAATATTACATGCAGTTATTAATTATATTGTATATTATAATTTTTTATTATAATTATTATTACTATTATTAACTATTATTTATTATAATTATTTCTCATTATTCCTTCTTCTTCTTATTGTTAGAACAAGAACAACACTTTTGCATAAAATCACTTCCGAGCGCTAAATATCGTAATATACATTTAATGCACTACTGTGTCGCGAACACAAATATAACAGCAGTAACTATAACTGCATATACTGGTCTAAACGAAATCAAGACAAAACCACCCAAATGCGAACAGTACATCCACAGATTGATTAATTAATACGGCGTCTAAACAGAATCTTGTTTTAAAATCTATCGGTTGGCCTTTCTGCAACACGTTCATAAACAACTTCTGTGGCAACATAACAGACGCAATTATACCAGTTATGGCCGTAACTTTACCATGACTATATGTTACGAACAGTTGGCAGCACTAATGCTTATGACGTGACTCGTTCTCGTGGCTAACAAAAGAGACAGGCCACAGTGCGAATCGGAGTCAGGTAGTAATGCTAGTCTGATATATGGCCAACATCGTATACCATCATGATTAATTTGTAACTTTTGTATGAATTTAACGAGCAGTTATGTTGGTTGTTTAGAATATGGATGTATTGGGCGATTGTGGTTTTACTTCACTGGGCCATGACCAGACTGGCAGAAATACGCCACTGCAGTTTGTGCCATAGCCGGTCCAGTCATCACATTATTCAAGAAAGGAGAATATACATTGCTTGACCATGTATGAACTATAGTGTACTAAATATGAAGGAACAAAGATTAACTATGATTTCTATAGGCAGCTTCTGTGATAATTTTAATGACCATTTTGGAAGATTGCACATAAGCACTTGTACATCAGAAGAGCTAAAATTAGAATCCCCATCTGAGTGACAATGGAAAATTAGCTGGAGTTGGAGGTACACCCGTGGACACAAAAATGAGTCTAGTCTGGAACATCCAGTTCGTCTAATGCCTGCATGGTATAGTGCCTTGTTTACAGCATCTGCAATACAGTTGTATATGGGCAACATCAAGTTGTCACAAGTTCCACATAACAGTATTACTAACCCATATGATCTAAGCACCTTGCCATGTACAGGTCAGATGAATTTGGCGTCCAGACATGGCTCAGTTTTACTATCCCTACTGGTAAGTCGAGAAAGCATTGTATTCCACCCAAAAACTTGATGTCGAGATTTCACCGGAAATATGTTTTGAGACACCCTGAATCCAAAGAAAGCATTTTTAGATAAAGGTCCATGTGTGTGTCCATGTCTGTCAGTCTGTGTGTCTGTCTGTCTGTGAACAGCATAACTCAAAAATGGAAAGTTGGTTAAAAACCAAAAGTTGGTATTTAAGTTTAAGTCTTTTAAGGATGTGACATGAAGATTTTGAAGAAAATAGCTTCACCCTAAACTATCCTTTAAATGGAAAATTTTTCAAAAATTTTGATTTTCTTATAAATGATGCGTGCACTTAACAAGAGTTTCGAGTACAATGACTTTTCTCGAAATTGGAATAATTTGACAATAAAACGGACTGTGAGATCTACCCGCCGTCGCACAAGGGGCTGCATGCCCAGCTTCGAAAACACCTTTATCATAGAATGTTTGCCCCCCCCCCCCCCCCACTACCCAAGTATGGCTTTGCCAATGCAATAAAGGACAGTCTATTTTCCTCTGTCACACCTTAGGAAGTTGAGTAATACCTATCAAACCGTAAGCTAATTTAGCCCGACATATGCGGTATAAACTCTGGGGATGTGCCCCCTAGTTACGCCCTTGCAAATAACGATAAAGAGTACTAGTATATAAGAGGGATCAATGAAGGTAAATCGCCTGTGATTTCCAACTCAGGTTGTGGTCTAAGGCTTGTATTCATAAACGGTACTTCCAATCCAGACTTTTCAAAGACTGCTTTGTGAGGAAAGTTTAACTTTCCTTGAAAGTCTTATTCAAAGACGTCGGTTTCGATACTTTAACTTTGACTTCCTAAAGTTGAGATTTCATTACCAAGTTCCAATGTTGGCTAAACCGATTTCCAAAACCACAGCCCTCTGTAGGATTTAAATCAATATATGTAGATCTAGAATCTACCGATCGTGTAGTAGAGAAGGCATTGACCAAAGCACGTGCCGTGCACGTGCCTTTCCTTCCAGCACTTTGGCGTTCTTTTTAAACCGCGTGGCGTTGTGAACAGAAGTGTTTGGTTCAATTTGCGAGTTTCTTTTGGTTTGGTTTCGTTTTGCGTTTTGACCTGTGGTTTTGACGATGGAAGATAAAATAATGGCGCTAATCAGCGATTATGAAAGAGACGTGTTAGTAGAATTAGTGAGTAAATTTAAAGACATAGTAGAAAATATACGTACGGACAATGTATCTATGAAACAAAAGAATGAAGCGTGGGAAAATACAAGCAGAGAATTCGCTAGTTCGGTCCACACGCATATTAGAAGCGCGAAGCAACTGAAAAAAGTGTGGAACAACATAAAATTCAAAGCTAGGCAGCAAAAAACGCAAGAGAGAAGACAAAGGATGGCTACCGGCGGTGGATCTCCACCGAAAAAAGAACCGGGCAGTAGTTTGCTCTTTGTTGTGGAAAGCATTGCTCCCCACATCAACCTCAGGGTTTCCAGTGAATTCGACAATGATGAATATAAGGATGAAGAAACTCAAAATGGTAAGTAGTTTTAGCATTTCGTATGTGTGTCGCACTTTCACTACAGTAATGTAGCAAGTATGAACTAGTTTTGGGGGAATAAACCTATCTGAAAATTGCAGGTTATTTCCATTTCAATTCGAGTGTAAACATTTGACTTTGACCTTGTATAAGGCACATCCTCACTTATTTAGGTATCTTCTTTAAATATATATATATTTTTAACGATTTTTCTCAAATTCTAGTTCGTGATTTGGTAAAGTGTGGCACAGCAAACATTGTAGGCTTTCTGTTTGCCTTTGATTTTGCCTTGCCTATTTCTTTTAGACAAATCAACTTTCTCCCTCACCTTCTTGTTGCCAGAATGACTCCAAAATCAAGTTGTAATTTATTTAGGTCTGCCATTTAAGTTTATAACTCAATATTTCTAAACATATTCTGCACAAACTTCATTCTGGAGCAGACTGTGTTTAGAATCAACATATTTTTCAATTTAATAATTTTGCATTGTAATGTGTACCAGGAAAATTGCTGAGCAATTTGTGCAAGCACAATAATTCATTTTAAAAACTTCAGAAGGCTGTTTAGCTTGATAACTAGCTAAAGAACCAAACATACATTATTCAACTATTTATAATTTGGATTTTGTTCAGTATTATGCCCTACAACTGTTCAAATGAGGACAGCTTGATATTAGTGTACTATGGGGATACAGTAGGCAGTGTGCTGTCTTACTCAGGTACGGCTCATGTTTACAAACGTTCCCTTTTTTGCCAGCCAGATTCTAAGTGTCCGAACCTACCTTGGGAACGTTTCTAAACATTATCCCTCAGGTACTATATAACTATAGTGGCAGTTTAATGCAATCAGTTTTCATTGAAACACATAGACCAGGAGGGAAGGAGCAAAAGGAAATTTGCTATTTGTTAAGAAATGGACAGTAATATCCTATACTATCCAGTTGGATTTATTAATGAAGTAAAATATAAATTTGTATTATCAGGTCATAAAACTCAATTTTTAATTTGTTTAAGGTTTCTAGTACAATACATTTTCTAGTTAAATATTACCTTACAGACAAATAGAGGCAATACATCTGTCACAGTTCTACTTTTGTTCCTTGTCAGCACTTACATCATGGTACACATGTGTAGTAGTAGCTGCAGACATGTAATTGATAGTGTAAGTCTTGTTTTATATCTGTTTGTATCAATAGGTTATGAGGAATCAGGAACAGTTATTTATTTATGCTGACAAACTTACTGCTGGTGTTTTTAAACACACAAGCTGTGTGTGGGCAATGTTTGAGAGGTAGAACCGGAACTGAAAAATTCAATGCCATGCATGGGACTTGAACCACAGACCCTCCAATCCTTAATGATCGGCTGATGAATTTCGACATACCAATCATGGACATATTACGACTAGCCAATAAGATCCTGATATAAGGCTTGTTTGACAGAGGGTGGACATTTCCAGCAGCTTCTATAAGGTAAGAGGGTTATACATGCTTTATGCGCAGAGTTTATGTAGGGACAAAGCTAGCTGTGGCACACCCAATCGCACACAGGTGAAATGCCATGCACCTGTTAGGTTGTAAATGGAGAACCCTGTACAAACAAAGTGCAATACTTCTAAAATAGTAAACCAAAAATATGTAGAGTGGTATGATGAGTTCTAGTGTAATAGAAAATTTAACTCTTTAAAGTGCAAAACAAAATGCTTTCTGACTGCCTCTGCAGTCATGTGGTCAGCATTCTGGCTTCTCAATCCAAATGTCCCAGATTCTATTCCTGACTGGTATGGGGAGTCTTCGTTAACGAAAAAAACTTTCTATTCTAACAGAGTCTGAAAGTATGCATGTGTTCGAAAACAGAACACACTTAGGCTGAATATTATGGTCAGGGGAGCAGAACACTCACTGCTGCCATGATCTTGGGTCTACATTTCACACTTATTTACCTCAAGTGTGTTTCTTATTTCGGCAAGAGTATAGCTTATGAGGTAAACCTCAAAATATGCACTCACACAAATAAACATTAATATGCCTGAGCTTTTCTGCTGTATACCATGATTCAGTTTTTAGTTGCCTAGTTAAAATAACGGGCAATTATATTCCTCCTGGCTATTGCCCCTAAAGGTTGCGGAGGTGGCTGATGAGCAATGATATTATCTTCTATAGCATCGGGTTCCTCCAGAAGTCCTCGGTCTGCTGCAATATTGTGCAATACCACAGTGGCCACAATAACCGCTGGAATATTGTTTAGCTTTATTGTGATTTTTCTGTTTAAGCACTGAAACTTTTTCTTCCATCATCCAAATGCTCGCTCAACCACATTTCTGGCTTGTATATGTGCAGCATTGTATGCTGCTTCTGCTGGTGTTGTGGGGTTTAACACAGGAGTCATCAAAAATGGCCTGCAGCCATACCCACTGTCACCAACAAGAATGCCTTGCCTCACCCCTTGTTCAAACTGCTAGCAGATCCTGCTATTGTTGAATATCCTGTCGTCATGCGTGGAGCCTGGCCAACCAGTCACAAAATCTATGAACTTTCGCTCATGAGTGACAATACCCTGGAATAAAGTAAATATAGTTAGCAACGTTTACTATAGTCTAAGAAAAACCTGCATTTTACACATTTTCAACTTCATCACTATAGCTGGCAATTGAAACTGAAGATGCCTTTCCTCCTATTGCGGAAAATTTCAGCATGGTCACCTCCAGGATTTAGTATAGGGACGTGGGTACCATCAATTGCACCCACTACTCCAGGAAGTCGTGACTGCTCATACACTTGACGACCATTGTTTCGACATTCTGCTCTGCCTGGAAATTTTACGACCTGTGGCCTTCTCTGCGCAATTAACTTTGATGTTCTTTTGATGATTCTGCTCACTGTTGGTTGACTTACTCCTTGTAAGTCACCAGAAACCAACTGAAAATTACCTGAAATCAATACACAAATTACAATATCATGTACATTCTTTAAAGAAACAGTTTGCCTAATAAGCTGTTTGAGCATGGGCCTGCATATTGCAAATTCTGTAGGTAGTTGGTAAAATTGTTTTGTGTGTGCCCTAGCAAAATTAAATGCATTTTCCACATTGTAGCTATGTTGCATATTCAGACATATGTATGCATCCTGCTCAGTCAGTATTTACTTTTATGAAACTAATTACTAGTGAATTTTTTACTGTGTAACACTTTTTTATACAGGAGAAAAGCTCTTGGTAATAGAAGAATTATATGTTCCTTGCACCTCGCTTTATATTTCCCCCAAAGTATTTGTTCTTCAACATCCAATTCATATAATTTTTATATGACTAAATATGATTTTGTGCAATTACGTATTTGTTTCTATATATGTTGATGGTGCAGGAAAATGGCATCCTCTCATGCAGTACTTATAATTAGACACATTTTAAATAAATATCTCACTGGTCTTGGTTTAAATATGTAAGTACTTTGGCAGTAATAGATAGAAATTATTTATATCTAGTACATATTTGATGCAAGCAGCACATTTTGCTATTCAGCACCACGAGAACAATGATGCATTATTGGTACGAATAGACTGAATTACCATTTCATTTCATCACGATGAAAATTATTTTAATCGTTCGAGTTTAATTGTAAATTCCTAGTTTGTATGGGATCAAGACCAATGCAACAGAAACGTGCCTCAAATTACAAGTGCGCACCATAACCTACAGCTCATTTTAACCAAGGGTGGCAATAATTAACCTTTGTTTGAAACTATTAGAAAATTAAATAATTCTTACCTGTAGCATAATATCGAAGCGCAATTAATAATTGTATCACGGGCGGTACAGGTAATCCTCTTGCAGTTTCTTTAACGATGTTGTGTATAAACATCGCCAGTATGTCAATCACGGTACGCTTATCGAATCTATACGTGCTTTTGAATTCATTGTCCCTATAATATTCAATTGGGTTTTGCGCATCTCTTATTATGCGTCTAGGAACACGAATATCACCAGCATGGTGTTGGATTTGCTCCATATTCTCGGCAAAATCTAGTACTGCTAGAATGTCAGCCATAATGCGAAGTCAAGGTAAGCACGAAAGTCAAGAAAATCGGCGACTTCGAAGGAAAGTCCCGATCGAGACTATCGCTCTCGAAAGTTTCGTTCTTGAATAAGAAATTGCCAAGTCTATACTTTCAAATCTCTACTTTCATCGAAAGTCTCCTTCATGAATACAAGCCTTAGAGAGGTAACACATGGCATTTCAGTATGTTGCAGAAGAAAAGTAATGTTTGCAATCAATACTTAGACATTAATTGTACTATCTTTCTTTCATAGAAGTTTGAAAACAGTGTTGTTGTAATTAATTTAATTTAAAAGGTGAGTTAAATAATAACACTGAACAACACTTACAACATATTTCTCCGGGACGCGTTTCGAAGGTAACTTTCCTCCATTATCAACCGGACAATCACTGGGTTTCCATGGTGCTTGATGGTGCAGATGGTGATGCTTCTTCTGTTGTTTCTTCTGGTGGCGGTTCGATGAACTTACTGAAAATGTCTCTCTGAGGAATGTCGAAATTAAATACTCGGTTTCTATTTTTTAAAATAAAGATTTGTTCCCATGTGGACAGTTCCTGTTTTCCGGTTATGTGTTTAAGAAGTTTCGGTTCTAGCTTTATGTCATGATTTTTTGTCCAAAAGTGAAATGCAACCGCTGATTTTTCTAATTGTTTACTCTTAATGTTTCTAACGTGTTCCTTGGATCTAATTTCTAAATTTCTTTTGGTTTTTCCTATGTATATTCCATTACAATCACTGCATTCAATAAGGATCACAAAAGGTTTCCCGTGGATGTTCAAACTCTGGCAGCGATATGTGGATGATATATTTGCAATAGTTCCAAAAAGACACATCAGTGACGCATTAAAACTTCTGAACATACAGGACAAAAGTATAAATTTCACAGTGGAAGTAGAAAAAGATAATAAATTACCATTTTTAGATCTAAAATTAATCAAAAACAAGGATAGAATAAATTTCGGTATTCACAGAAAACCAACGCAGACAGACAACTACATAAAAGCTAATAGTTACAATCCAAGAAGCCACAAACAAGCAATTTTCAATAGTTTAACACATAGATTGGTGAACATCCCTCTTTCAGCAGAAGAATATAAAACAGAATATTACAAAATAATTGAAATAGCACAAAAAAACGGCTTTCCCAAAGAATTAGTAGATAAAAAGGTAAAACAAGCAGAAAAGAAAAAATTATTAAAAGAAACTACAACTCTCACAGCAGCAAAAACAAAAATGATATTCAAAAAATTCACATACCATCCATGGGCTTTTGATAAATTTAAAAAGGTGTTCAAGGAATACAACATTGAGCTAGCAGCAGTAAACCATTACTCCATAAAAAACCTACTACTTTCAAACATCAAAGATGCTATTCCACCTAACAAAAAATCTGGCATATACCAAATTGAATGCAGTGATTGTAATGGAATACACATAGGAAAAACCAAAAGAAATTTAGAAATTAGATCCAAGGAACACGTTAGAAACATTAAGAGTAAACAATTAGAAAAATCAGCGGTTGCATTTCACTTTTGGACAAAAAATCATGACATAAAGCTAGAACCGAAACTTCTTAAACACATAACCGGAAAACAGGAACTGTCCACATGGGAACAAATCTTTATTTTAAAAAATAGAAACCGAGTATTTAATTTCGACATTCCTCAGAGAGACATTTTCAGTAAGTTCATCGAACCGCCACCAGAAGAAACAACAGAAGAAGCATCACCATCTGCACCATCAAGCACCATGGAAACCCAGTGATTGTCCGGTTGATAATGGAGGAAAGTTACCTTCGAAACGCGTCCCGGAGAAATACGTTGTAAGTGTTGTTCAGTGTTATTATTTAACTCACCTTTTAAATTAAATTAATTGTACTGTTTACAGGAGCAGCTAAAGGCTTGTATGTCTGAGAATTCAAGTCTTGTTCCCAGCAACATCAAGGCTATATTGGAAAAAGAGGAGAAACATTTTAGAGAGAGGTAACACAATAAACATTTTATACAGTATAAAATCAGAATTATTAATAGTGATGTTAATAAAGTGGATAATATATCAATAGAAATCTACTTTGTAATAATTTATTGAAACAAACAGGTAAAAAGGTAATATATTTTCTACACAATCCCTTGATTTTAAAATATAGCTCAACCAATTTTCTCTTATTTTTTATGAATTCATGTAAAAAACCATATTGCTCCTTATAATTTCAAAACATTCATAGATGGCAACAATATAGGCTTCAGTCCAACGTGCACATTAATATTTCCGGATGCCTAGGGCTATGATATAATTATTTGATACAAGCTGAATGCTTCATTAGCTCTGTATTTTTTTCCTCAATAAGTTTTACACTATATAGTTTGGTTTGCCAGATCCCAGTCACATCAAAGTTATTGAGAATGATGAGAACCTCAAATGCTAATTTGTAGAAAATTCAAGAATGCACACATTATATACTATGTCAATACTTCAAATATAGTCATCTGGGGTGTCTTAATTACACAAAAATAATAAAAAAATGTTCACATGATGGGTAATTTTGTTTAAGAGAAGTGTATGGGTTGCTTAAAAGGTGTTTTTACTCAGGTATCGAATTTTGTATTTAGACTGCATATGGTCTTTGATTTATGTTTTTTACATGCACACAGACCCACACCTACCCACATACCCATTCACCCACCCTTAACCACCCACACACACCTTTTTCTAAAAATGCTTTTTTTATTTAGGGCGTGTCAAACCATATATTTCTGGTGAAACCTCGACATCGAATTTTTGAGTGCATTACTTACATTACTTGCCTGAAAACATACCAGATCCTTGAACCTGAACAAGCTGAGCTAACAGATCAACTGCTCAACAAACCATGAGACTCACCCATGAAATCAAAGCAGCTTTCAATAGGCAAGAAAGTGTCCTTGCAGCATTTATAGACTACAAAGGGCCATTCTGGAGGTCAAAATTAATATAGAAACTCAAAAATTAATTGTAACAGGTAAAATGTTAAGCTGGACCAAAAGTCTTCATAGCACAGAGAATGAGTACAACAAGATATAAAGATGTAAATTCTAAATTCAGTCAAACAAAAGTAGGCCTCCCCCAAGGTTAAAAAATAAGCCCAACACTATGCAACATATACAGGTGTCCCAAATAACACTGATAGTGCTTAGATTAGATTAGATTGCGTTCTGTAGGTTCAATGATGGCCAGGCAGACCTTGAACATAGAACATGTCAAAAGCATTTACAATTAAATGGATAAAGAACATGCAAAACATGTACAGGTTTCAAATTTTGCTGTTAAAGTACGAGATGAAGATATACTTCTAGTGCATTGACATTTACATAGTTATTATACATGTACAAAATCATGTTACTTGGCTTTTACAGACTGTGTCATTGCTTCAATGTTTACATTTTTGCTTGTATGAAAAAGCAGTCCAAATTTATAGCTAAGTAATACATTCTAACATGTTACACATGTACATTTAGCTTATTAGTAAAAAATATTCTTACTCATGTGTTAAGTGTGTCAAATTTAAGATAAGCGACCTCAAAATATTAACTGTGGACATTAATCATAGCATACCTATTTTAATTCTTACATAGTATGTAATGTACAGAGTAGACAACATTTCAATTATGTTCATATATACAGAATATCTATTTACATCCTTACTTTTACATAAAGCGTGTCCAACATGATTGTTCAAATATACATTTTCAAAATATTAACAAACATATTAACACTGTTACATAATATTGGAACTTAAATTATAATCAATTAGTTGGCTTTTTGTAGCCTGCACGTCATTATTGTATTTTCAGCTACCCTTGTTATATTTAATTCCCTAATTGGTACCTATCGAACAATACAACTGATCTGACATTAGGCTGATTATTGATTTATTTATTGATTATTGATAGTATGTTGTGTGAGATGGCAAACTGATTGGTTTTCAAATAGGAACCCCTGTCTGGAAATGCACAGTTTGGATGCTGTAGTGCATCCAAGTGTGAGATGGGTGTACGTTCACATTTCATCAACAAACCCAACATCGAGCTGTCTACGTTACAAACAGGCTTCGAACTGTGTACCTCCTACATCATTGCAGAGCCTATATTGGTGGTGGTGAGCCTCATACACCCAATACATGCGATTGTCTTTGAAGATTTTCAATCGCTCTATGGACTTGAGTCATAAGGTCCTCCTCTGACATTACAGGAGTGCCATAAACCATACTCTTCACACAACTCCATCAATCTGGCTGGCTCAGCTGGTTAGACATTGGCCTACTGATCCCAAGGTCATGGGATCAAATCCGGCCCAGACTGATGGTTTTGTAACTGTGCTGTAAGTAAGTATAGGAAGTATTGTATTCCACCCAAAAATTCAATGTCGAAGATTTCACTGGAAATAAATGTTTGAGGTCCCCTGAATCCAAAAAACGTTTATAAAAGAGGCCCGTGTGTGTGTGTGCCAGCATAACTCAAAAACGAAAAGTCAGTTAAAAACCAAAGTTGATATGTAAGTTTAATGTCTTTCAAGGATGTGACAAGATGTATTTGAAGAAAATTCCTCCACCCTAAACTACCCTTTACATGGAAAATGTTTAAAACATTTTGATCTTCTTGAAAATGCCTCTAACGTCTTTGATTAAAATGCTACACGTCAGATATTTTTGTGGCAAATGAAATGAAATGTATATTTTGAATTTTCTGGCTATAGTCCATGCAGTCCTGTTTACTCTGGATGACTTTTGCATAACTGGTAAATGGTAAGAGATAGACCAGACCTTACTATACAAAAAACGTAGATGTAATTAATGTTTTTTCCACACTAGCCATATGTAGGATGTAATTGCAAAGGGTAGAGTGAGGCTGAAAAATTTAATACCATGACCAGGATTTGAACCACGGATCTACCGGTTACTGTTTGGTTGACAACTTACAGTGCTGTAAGTACTTATGTCCCAGGCTTCTAGTATAACCAAATATAAGGTCAATTAATGTAATTAATGTTTTTACCACATTAGCCATGTGTAGGACATAATTGGAAAGAGAAGAGTGAGACTGAAAAATTGAATGCCATGACAGGGATTTGAACCACGGATGTACCGGTTACCGTCCAGTTGCTCTAACCACTAAGCTATCATGGCCAATATGCTGATATGACATTAAGTTGCCATTGAGGTATGTTATCTCAAAGTAAATTGGAATCTTCTTGTGTGGTTTACCGGGAATAATGCGAGCGAGTTGGAGAATTTAATGTCATATCGGCACATTGGCCATGGTAGCTTAGTGGTTAGAGCAATTGGATGGTAACCGGTAGATCTGTAGTTCAAATCCCGGTCATGGCATTCAATTTTTCAGTCTCACTCTACCCTTTCCAAAAAATGTAGATCTTGCTAAAACATGTAGTTTATGTCCAAATACGTTTTTCTCCAGAGTGAACCATTTTGGAGATATTCCTCGTTATTTGTGTGAGTTTTGGAATGCTTAAACTTTTGTCAAATGGAAGATCGTTATTAATTTTTTATATCTTAACCACACAAAGAGAGCAGAATCTCAAAGCTTTAAAAAATTTTACTATCATTCAAAGCCTACTGTATTGGCATATTCCCCCTGCACCTACAAGGAATAAACAACAGTATAGTTTCTGCAAGAGTCTGTAAGAATGGTTAGTACAAGAACAGAGAAAGTCATGTGAGTGCCACGCATCAGATTTTTATTATCCGACACCCAGTTGCCTGTGGCATCATTCTTCCAAACACGTGCAATTAAAAGCAGTAGCTATCATTTTCTCTTCAATTAGTTCTCTAATTTTATATATAAATGTTTGTTTTGGAGTATTTGCTTTGTTAATTGGTGATATATATTTTTAGAGCTGGTCACAGTCTTTATGAAAGTCTATATTGTTAATAAACTTGTTGAAACAATTTCTTTCAGCATTGATTATACATTTTTTAAAAGATACTGTTTTCTTTTTCCAATCAAGCACATTTTAACTATCTTTTTTGATCTCAGCTTTTTGCCTGGACTGCTCTCGCTCATTTTTCATGTTTTCTAATTCTTTATACCAAAAGGGTTTATACATTTTAACTTTGCTTCTCGATATGTATTTTTTTGCTGTTTGATGTACTAATTGACTGAGTTCATTATTAATTCTGTCTGAACAAATATTATAAACTTTGATTATATCAAATAACCTCTTATCTAACTCTTGTTCATATTTTTGCCAATTTGCTTTTTTAAAATTCCAAGATTTTTTATTGTACTCCACCCTGTATTTTGCTAAATTCAATATAAGCTATTACTGCTCCATGATCATAGCCCATACTTTCAGATACCTTTCTGGTTGTTCTTTCAGCTTTATCTGATGATTACACTGGTTGACAAAATTCACCTTTGTAAAATTTTGGAGCACAAAAATGGGTTATCTTTATGTATTTAAACCTGCTGAACAGGAATCTGGCATTGGTTTTTGTGATGCTTAAACAATATGATTTCATCTGTAAATGCTAATATATCTACACAAAGACCATAAAATGCTAATGAAATATGTCTTCATACATACCTAAATTTTTGGACACTTGCTGAGCCTCTTATGTGTGCCACTATTATTCTGCAGTAGTGTCCAACAGTAGTCAGCCATCATACTTGTTGTACATTGCCCTTGATAGCATTACTTCAATGTAGATACGGTTTGATGAAATCTTTTCCCATGTTCATTGTAGACTTCTCCAAGAGCACCAGCAGGAAAAGAATCCAAGTGTGAGTGAAGAACGTGCATTTTTAACTGTTACAACCAAGATTACGGTGAGACTATAGTAGTTTGTTGACTAGCACATCTCTGTTGTCTGCTCTATTGTTTCCAAACAAATTAGAACACTTTTTGAAAGAATTCCAGCAGTCCAGTGAAAGAGGGCTCAAAGCTGTGTGCATTACAACAATGAACTACTTCATAAGTCCAAGTTCTATTTTAAGTGGTGGTAACAAAATGTCCTTCAATTTCGCCAATGGAACCTTTGCTATGTTCTTGCAACCAGGTTCCATTTATGTACAGGCAGGCCAAATTCTTCTGTTGTACCGACTCTTACGATCATGGTTATCCCAATCACAAAGGAAACATCAATGCTTTGTATATCCAAATTGTAATCCTGTAAGTAACCCAATTACTTCTAAGTCAGCACAGATTTGCCCTTGTGGATGTTATATTGAATTTTACTCAACAAAGGTTCCATACTGCTGTATGTTTCCATCATTTTAGTGGCATAAGCTATGGGAACAGGAGGATATACATTGGTTTTGCAAAGGAGTACTGCTTTGAGGCTAGTTTAAGGGGCTACCAACAAGTAATCGCCATTCCACTGATAAATATTTCATTCCCATAGCATTAAATAGACATTAGTGTCATTGCAGGAACAGAGGGAGCCTTTCATGACAAAGAATGGTGCAAAGGCAGCCCAACAATGTCAAAAGCAACAAACCTTAGTGTCTGTGTAGTAGATTCTATTGTTTCAGAAGTGAACCCAAAAGTTCCATTTGTGCCTAAGAAGATTCAGTTCCTAACACGGTCAGCCAATCATTTTGTGTCTGGAGATGTGATATTTCTTCACAATCGAAATCAGAGCTTGCATTCTCTGTGTCTGTACTAGCTTCGACCCAGGTTTCATCTCTGAATGACTATGTGTCTGGAGGAATGGCTACAGGTAAAGAGGAACTGTGCATATGCATTAAACAGTTGACTTGATGCAGGGATAATTGATCTTTCTATCCTTGTGCATCTTCCCTACTAGTTTAACTATGAAGATATAGCATTCATCTACATGATTGGTCACTTCCCTCCATATCATCACAATAGCAAAAGACATTCTTCATCCAGCCATTAAGACAAGATGAACAGTTCATATAGACAATATGTGGTGTAAATTCTTGGTCCTGATTACCTAACTTTCACCTGAAATAAAGATCTTACTATTTCTTCAAATGTCATCTGCATGATTTAATAGTGTACTCCCCACAGATGTAGATGCAGATGTAGCAAAAATGTACTGGGTGATTCTTTAGAACTCTACGTAATTGCTTTTTATAACCATTCTTATATAATGAAATATTTTTAAAATTGAGGGTTCTACAAAAAACATATAACATATTCATGCTTGGGGGCTCAAAATACATAAATGCCCATTTCCATTCTTGAAAATGTTTAATTGTAAACCAGTATTATAAAAGAATACCTGGATTATATGTGGAACCTGTGTGATGTAAATAGGTACCCTTCTGATCTTTGTTGAAAATTAGCTCTGTCGTTTGTGTTTATAAATTCTTCTACTAATCTACCTGCAGCATTTGAATTTTTATATCCCCAAGAACTTGAGTTACATTAAAATCCCAAATAATGATACATGTGTTATTTGGAACAAGCTTAGTTTTGGTATCTTTTTAGCTGGGTTATACCTAAAGCATACTGAAAAGTGTTAATTACATTTCTAAAGATCTATATTACTATTTCAGCTTTATCATTGTCATTCATTTCTTTGAGAACTATGAACCTTTATAGTAAATTATTCTTCACACCTATGAATATTCCACTAGCTATGATTTTGTTGGTAGGAGATATGTTGAATAACCTCTTATATTGTAAAAGTTTTTTGATCATCAGCTATATTAGCTTCCATTAGGCAACTTGGTAATTTCTGTCGTTTTATTTTGGCTTAACGATGCTAAGTTCCAATGAACAACCTTAAGCATTCGTTCATGTTTTCTCAAAACAGTTGCAGTCCAGAGATCTGAATGAAGACTATTACTCAGGAATGGTTTGTTTTGGGAAACATTTTCATTTTCATGAGCAGATTTCACCCGTTTCTTTCAGGACCCACTTTTTGAAAGTTGGCAGTTGAATCATCCTCATTCAACCCCAAGAGTGTCTGGAGGACTACACCTGCAGTTGGTCAATGAGCTGGGAGATCAGTATACTGATCATCAACCTTTCCTCCTCTTGCCAATGGAGGATAACATTATGCCATTGCAGGTCAGCACATAGAGTAAAGAATTCCAAGATAAGTATATGAAATCAACCCTTAGGACTTGAGTGCTCTAATACCATTAGGGTCAAAGAAAACAAGAGTTCAGTCAAGGATAGGAAAGGAGAAAAGGGAATCTGGTAAGCAAAGGAAGAATACCAGATTCAGTCATTAAACTCATCAGACTCCCCAGTTCCATTTGATGAGTAGCCCCCTGCTTTAGCTCAAAATGCATACTAACAGCTGCACGATGGGAAAGGATGTTAGGTAATTGCCCAGATTGGTTCCTGTAAGCCTCTGTTATAGAGGAATTAACCCATTAACACCCAACCAATTTTTTTCTCAAAAATTAATAAAAACATATGTATTGTATTCGTTTATCATACAGCATGTCAACAATATATTTTGTTTGCCTTTGTATTCATCCAGTGTCCCAAAATCACCCAGTTTATAAATAGACTGCTGGGTGTTAACAGTATCAAAACATACTGTAATGACTAGGGCCCGGAATTTTAGGTTCTTAAAATTGACGTTTTAGTTATTTTTGTATCTTAAAAAAGTTTTTTTTAGTTCTTTAACCTCCTGAAATAGTTTTTATATTATTATTATTATTTATTAATTTTATTATTAATTGTCCTGTTTTTTATAGCAATGTTGCTGATATGTCCTATAGATCCTTTGTGCTGCTCAAAATGCGATTTTTTGCCAGAGGGCACCTGGAAAATACTTAAAATTATAGTTTATACGCTATGTACATAACAGGTGTTTAATCCTTACCTGCATTTCGGCATTCGAGAACAGGTCGTACAGGTTCTCCTGTATGGTGTGTTTATCTGCACAGCACCTAGCCGCTTAATGCGACTTTATCTGTGCAGTATACATAGAAGGTGTTCATGTTTGTTCAAGCTTTTGTGTTTGTGGGCATGGTTTCTTTCGCTTTTGGCAGATTTGGCAAAATATTACTTTTTATATTTAACTGTGGTGAAGTTCGGATTGTTAGCTATCCATTGATGAATCATCCACCTTCGAGATGAGTTGACTTTAGGCATGACACTGGCTTCTTAAATTACCTGTCTAATCTAAGGAAAATTGACTTCCAACGATGTAGTAATTGTATGCATTAGCAATACACGATAGTTGACTGAACACAACGGATACTGTTTTTAAACGGAATGGTTTGAGTTTATGGCGGGTTCTCCTAATGACCCCTCTCCCCTCGTCAACAATCCCCGCATTCCTTGCTTGCAACAATACAGAGTTTGGTCCCACACAGCTAAGTACAAGTCAGTTGCCTCTTGCATTGTTGTCTTTACTCCTCTAAGCATACATAAGTGAAAAGACGTAGCAAAGATGTAACAGTCAAAGTCCATTCATAATTTCATAAACATTTCATTTTCCCATTTTAGAATACTTTTTTTTTTCATTTTAAAATAAATAGGACATTTAGCCTCTTTTAGTTTTTAAAGTCTCATTTAGCCATTTTTAGGTTTTATAAGATTCAAGCATTTGGCTTCGATGATCATGAAACAGATAATTAAATTAAACCACTGCAGTTAACTATCAAGGAATAAAATAGTTAAAAAACTAAGAATCCGGGCCCTAGTAATGACGAATGAATACGTTTCTGCCAAAGTTCATGTATTTTATGATTAAACTTTATCTCTTAAAGCAATTACATATCATTTAAAGCCAAACCACTTATTAAATTAAATATTTGTTGTGGTAAATGCTTATTATCAACTGTTGTAAGGATCAAAACACCTGTGGAGGAGTGTTACATCACATTGTTTGCAGAATCTCAAGTGGTTTGTAATCCATCAAACTTGTTTTCATTTCTTCCCATTTAACATACATCTACAACAAAATGTGTAAATGAGTAATGAAGGTTTCTCTTTATTAACAATAAGTAGATAGGAGAATAAGCTTTCGTAAGAATAGTTTGTAGAAGAGTGAGTAGAGAAAGTTTTATGAGTGCATCATATCAGATTTTTCTAATTTGAGCATTGCATGTTAATTTTGTTTTACAGATTCTTGATTGACTAAATAATAATAAATTAATTAATAATAAGAATAATAATAACAATAAGTATAACAGTTTATTTACCTATAGACATACAATATGTTTCAAGCATTGTAACAATCTAAATTTGTTGTTAAATACAAGGAAATCCACAATTTTGTTAAATATTTTACAACTCATCTGTTCTATATATACATCTACTAAAAACCTTTTAATTCAGTTTTAAAAGTCTAACCATGCAATAATTTTAAATATTTTGGCAATTTCTTATAGTATATAATTTCTTTTAATAGAGGATGTTTTTCAGTTGACCTCTAATTTCTATTTACATTATGTTCATTTTTATGTACAAGTAATGTCTATATATGTACAATGAGATAACAATTAAAATCCTTTCCTTTCTAAAAATTAAACTGCGTGATGTTCTGTTTCCTAGCTTGAACATGGTGCTTACACACATCTTTTGTAATTTTAATACTCTATTCATGTTGTAATACCACTAATGCCCATAGCTAACTTGGCTATGTATTATGGCATAATATACCATTTTCAATATATCATTATGTACATAGACAAATTTCTTAACAGATATAAACCTCTACTAATTTTGTTGTACACACATTCAATCTATTAATGAAATTTTAAGTTTTTATTCAGTTCAATACCAAAAGATTTGTAGATTCATCCTGTCGAATTTCTATACCATCTACTATATTCTAACCTTCATTTTCATTACTCTAAATGTTACACCAGTTCCATTTCTTAAAAAACTAATTTTTCTCCCATTGAGTCAGTTAATACTTTATCATTGTGTGGCGGGGTTTTATTATAAATGTTCGACACATATCAGCGTGAATATAGCAGCAGGAGTAATGTTTTTATTAAAAGGTGGAAAGTTTGTTATAGCAGAAGCTACTCTTATCTGCAGGGTCGACGGTCGAAGAAAGGAATGCACAATCCAACGTTCTTTTATTACAAACACATTTATTCGTTATATACACTTTTTATCACAATTTCAGCTAGTTAACAACTTTTAAAATTCGATAGCGTCCATGCTGGCTGAAAGTTTGGGTGCAATTCACATGTTCACACGCCATCAGCAATTATACGTCCTTCCACTTTGAGTTCACAGACGCTAATAATAAAAGAGTGCTTGGCGTCTGTGTGACGCAACACCGCCATTCTTATGTATTCATCCGCGCAACAGTTCTCATTGGTTGAACTCAAAGTGACGAGAAGACATTGGATCTTGAATATTAAAAGAAATAAGTCCCTGATACATCCAAATTAAAAGAATTAAAAATTTACACACCCTTACAAAAATATTTACATGAACAATTTTCTATTAGTCAATATTCTGTCTCATATGCCCCTTGTTTTGTTTTTCAAGTTGTCACCTTATTTACAATCTTGAAACACAATACAATACTTCTCCCTACTCCTATGATTCAATCACTTTGTAGAATATTTTTTTTTTTTTTTTTTTTCTTTACAGTCTTCTTCACTGTTAGTCTTTGTCCTTTGTTTTGACATGATACAGCATGTCTTTATAAACTTCACATATTCGATTACTACACAATGCATTCAATTATTATACAATACATATCCAGTTATTGTACAATATACCCAGTTATCATATCACATATGTTGTTATTATACAATACACTTTCAGTCATTATACAGTACATATCCAGTTATTGTACAACACATTTGATTACTACACAACATGTCCAATTATCATACAATACATATTCAGTTATTGCACAATATATCCTGCTATCATAACACATATGTGTTCTGTTTTAATGCAATATATATTCAGTTATTACACAATACACATTCAGTTTTTGCATAACACATTTAGTTATTACTCAACATATTCAGTTATTACACAATATATCCAGTTATCATACAATACATATTTAGTTATTGTACAACACATATTCAGTTCTTATACAACACATACTCAGTTATTGTACATTTGACATTGACACAAATATAATTTAAGTGTTTCATGTGGTTTTTGACTTGTATTCATTGCTATGAGGAGAGAAAAACAGGATACAAATTTTGAGCTAATGATTTTGATCATGTTTATGGCAATATTTTATTCAGTTCTTTGCCTTCTTTGTCTTATAAGCTTATGTATAGGCAGGTTGTTGAGTCAGTTCTTAAACTCTGATGTTACTAATGGTACTAATTTTCTTAATTGGGTTATTATTCATTGTTGTTTGGTTCAACATTTCTTCGAGCTTAGCATTGGCTACATTCATCTCAATTCATGGGCATTGTTTTTCTGGTTATGGTTTTCCTCATTTCACTAATTGTCATTTCTTTGTCTCTTATTTCTATAAGAGAAAACTTCTATACTTACAATTATTCTGTAATTGTATTATTTTTCCTCTCAATTTACCCTCGACATCTTTGTGTCGAAATATTATATCTTTTTCATCATAATTGATTCATTTTTATTTTTGTCCCTGACATCCTTATGTCAGAAACATATTATCTTTAGTCGCTATGATTCATTTATTTAATGACAATCAGTGTCCTCATCTGTCTTTGTTGACAATGCTCTTTGTGGTCGATATAGCCAATGACTATGTTGATTTTCTTCCCTGTTGTAATCCTATTCTGAACATAATTTTCTATAAGTAACCCATTAAAAATTGTTATCTTCTTTCATCTCTACTACTCCTGCCTTACACATTCGTTGACAAGACTATTTGGTCCTTTCTTTGTATGGCTTCAATTTGTTTTTATGGTATCTTCCTACCAACTTGCCATTTGTATTCTGTAGCTCATACGTGTGGTCACCCAGCTGTTTTGTTATGACCAGTGGTTCCATCTCTCGCTTCGTGTAGCCATCACGTTGTCGTTGTCAATTGTAAGTTGCTGAGATTTTGTTGTCATCCAGCCAGTTGGGACGAACTTAGTTGTGATTTCCCTGAGTGTTGGTGGTGGTTGTCGTTTCTGTATTCTGTGCAGTATCTGCCCTATCCGGCACATTTTCATCTTCCTCCTGCTGTCTTGTGTTGTCAGTGTACCATTGGTCTCTGCCCCTTTGGCGTGAACCTCTGTCATATGACGGTCTGTGGTTGTTCAAGTGTTCCCTACTGGATCGCATGTGATTCACTTGATGGGTATGGTCTCCTGGTCTTCCACGATCATATGTATATGTTCTGTATCTCGATTCACCATTCGGTATTGTGTCGTGGTACCGCTGTCTCGTGTTCTCCATCCTCTCGCCATGATTATGTGGTTGTGGGAAATGGTGTGCCCCTCTCCCCCTTTCATGGGTACTCCTAGTATTTCTATGTTCTCCCTCACTCTGGTTGTTCGTAGTCGTGTTTCGGTTTAGGATGGGTGAGTTTGGGTGACCGTTCCTATGTCTATGCTCATTAGGCCGACCATTTTGTGTTTCGAAGGCTGTCAGCAGTTCTATCATATCTGCAAAATCTACTGGCCTCGCAACAATTAATCCTGTTCTCACTGTGTCTGGGAAATGTCTTGTTATACTGGCAATTAGTTCTGCCTCCGACAAGTTGGGGTCTAATAGCTTTCCTTTGTTGGCTACTTTCATAAAATAATCGACTAATGACAACCCTTTGGTTGGATCGTATCTACCTGTCGCTAGCTCTACCCTAGTTTGGTTTTGTTTAGCTGGGCCCCAATACCTTGATAGGAATAAATTTCTGAATGAGCTATAAGACTCGTGACCAGCTAGTGTTAACCTGAGCCATTCTAATGCCTTGTTTTTTAAGCTTTTCTTAATTATCATCATCCTAAGCTCGTTTGGTATCCTTTTCACTTTAAAGTATTCTTCCATCTCTTTAACAAAGAGTTTTGGATCGTCTCCCTTCTCCTCGTCAAATGTAGGTGGTGTAATTTCATGTAATATGCTGTTGGTGTAACATGTGTTATGTGTTGTGTCATTGTTTGGTTGTGAACCTCTTTCTCTGTATGGTGAGTCAACATCTTGTACATTACTCAAGTAACTCTCATCTTGTACATTACTTACATCTAAATCATCTTGTCTTTGTAATGCCTTCACAACATCATTTACATTAGCCAAATTTTCTTTCCCTTTTTTCATTTCTTCACAAATTGATTTTAAATCATTCTTTATTTCTAAGTGGCTTTGTTTCATATCATTTATAGCATCCTGTTGTGAAAGCATCACATCATTCATTGTCTTAATTTTAGGAATTACTATTTGTTCTACAGTTTCATTAATAATGTCTTTCTTTACTACCTCAATCTCTTTCCTTAATTCCTCAGTTATTTCTGCTTTTACATTTGTTATCTTACAGTCTACATTTGTATTACATTCTGTTATTTCATCCCTACATCTAGCAATTTCTCCTTCTAACACAATTTTATTCTCTCTCATCTCTGATTCTATCTTTCCCATCCTATCTCCTACAATTTCTATCCTAGCTTCTAAGGCTTCCTTTGTTTCATTTAAGTTTTTATGAACTAATTTTAAATTAGTTTCCATTACTTTCATATTTTCTTTACACTCCTGTCTTCCTAATTCTATTTTCTGTTCTAGGTTCTGTCTACCTAATTCCATTTGCTGTTCTAAGTTCTGTCTACCTAATTCCATTTTCTGTTCTAAGTTCTGTCTACCTAATTCCATTTTCTGTTCTAAGTCTTTTCTCACTTCCTCCATTTTCTGACCTATCTCTTCCTTATTCTGTTCCATTTTCTGACCTAAACTTTGTTCTATATCCTGTTTCAATTCTATGTTATTTTGTTTCATTTTCTGACCTAAACTTTGTTCTATATCCTGTTTCAATTCTGTGTTATTTTGTTTCATTTTCTGACCTAAACTTTGTTCCAGTCTTTCAAACATCATCATCATTAACCTTTGATCTTTGCTTATTTCCGCCTGTTCACCTTCTAATCCTTCCTGATAACTAGGCCTATCTGCCCCTTCCCCCACTCCTGTTTCTAACTCTTTTCGCGACATTTTAATTCCTTTATCTAATTCACTTAATGTTGAAAGTCCTGTCATTTTGCCACTTCTGAGTAGCATTAATAAATGGAAATAAAATAAAGACAAAATTTTGGATCCTACTTTTTTTTCTGCTGGTTCTTCGTCCAGTTATTTACGTCTCCTGGGTAGTTGGCTTCGCCAGATGGTCTCCGGTGTTTTTCCCACGTTGATTCTCCGTGTATCGATGTTTTGTTGGATCGTTGATATCAAACGATGTTCAATGGCGTCTTTTTCCTGCACGATGAGATGGCGTCCTTTTGGTGTTAACACTTCGTAATTTTGCATTCCATTCTAAATTCGCGCCCCACGTTGGGCGCCATTTGTGGCGGGGTTTTATTATAAATGTTCGACACATATCAGCGTGAATATAGCAGCAGGAGTAATGTTTTTATTAAAAGGTGGAAAGTTTGTTACAGCAGAAGCTACTCTTATCTGCAGGGTCGACGGTCGAAGAAAGGAATGCACAATCCAACGTTCTTTTATTACAAACACATTTATTCGTTATATACACTTTTTATCACAATTTCAGCTAGTTAACAACTTTTAAAATTCGATAGCGTCCATGCTGGCTGAAAGTTTGGGTGCAATTCACATGTTCACACGCCATCAGCAATTATACGTCCTTCCACTTTGAGTTCACAGACGCTAATAATAAAAGAGTGCTTGGCGTCTGTGTGACGCAACACCGCCATTCTTATGTATTCATCCGCGCAACAGTTCTCATTGGTTGAACTCAAAGTGACGAGAAGACATTGGATCTTGAATATTAAAAGAAATAAGTCCCTGATACATCCAAATTAAAAGAATTAAAAATTTTCACACCCTTACAAAAATATTTACATGAACAATTTTCTATTAGTCAATATTCTGTCTCAATTGATAATTAATTGTTGATTTTTCAGGTATCAATGTGTGCCCCTGTTACTACTTCCCTGTAAGATGTGGCAGTCAGGGTCATCCAGCATGCATTGGAGCAGTTTATTTGAAGAGCGGAAGTGAAACACATGACTTCTAGGTGAAGAGGTGCACAGCTGTACTTCTCAGTCTTGCCAATTGAGAAAATGTTTATGCATTCCGTACTAGCTTATCTGGAACAATATATTTAAAAACTTGATCATGCTGTGAAGAGAAGAACTCTTTTTAATGTTATTAGCTTAATATTAATGTACAACCAAAATGTATGTCTTGACATTGTTATACATTAAGGTAACTGTTTGTACCTTTTTGTCAGTTTTTAAAATAAACATTCTTGTGTTGTAAATAGCTGGCAGACCGTAGGGGACTGAAAATACTGTGTTTCATATGCTTGTTTATTTATTTTAAGTAATAAATTTGTGCTTTATTTAAGTTGACCATTTGTATATATGAAAATTGTGGCACAGAAGTGGGACATTTCAGAAATTTGAAGACATAGCACAACTAGAAACTGAGTTATACTAAAGTCTGTTTCCTTGTATACACACAAAAATTCTTTAATGATTTGAAGCTTTCTCAGCACTGGTTATTTATTAACTCTTTGCAGAATTGTAGCTGAATAATTGATGTTTCCCTAACCAAGCTTTCAAACATCTACATTCTGAAGCTTTAGTCAGGATTATCATAGCTTAGATAGCAATTTTGTTACTCCCTTATTAATCCTTAAATATTTAACAATATTCTCATTCATTTACAATTGATTAGCCATCAGAACAAGGTTATGACACTCATTTTTCCAAAGTTGATTTTTACGTGGAAGAAGGTTGGAACAAACCAGAGATATTGGATGTGTTCTACCAATGCCCTTCAACTGCCACTAGCACTGTTAACAAAAGCTGTTGTTTTCTAGTGCCTTGCATCTGGCAATGAAGCTATTAGCATTCGTGCTTTCCAACACTTTTGAACTGTAGTTTCTTCTGATCTTAAGGCTTCACAGGTCTTCAAGTGGTCTTCGTTCATTTCTGCTGGATCGTTACACAGGACACATATTGGTGAGGCTGAGATACCTATTCTGTAGAGATGACTTGCTAAGCAGTCATGATTTGTCAATAGTCGGAAGGTGGCAACCGCTGTTTTCCTTGGTCTCTGGGGGATTATATCTGGGTTGGAAAGTAGTGTAATCCATTTTTTATCTTTGGCATTTGTTTCTATTTCTTGTAGGTATGAATGAGAAAATTTTTTAATGATCAAGCGTTTTATTGAAGAATATGAGAAATTGAATTTAGAATTTTGTTTTATTGTTGTGCCTTTCTTTGCAAGTGAGTCTGCAGCTTCGTTCCCCATGACTCCACAGTGTGCTGGAATCCATTGGAGATGAACAGTCTTATTAACTTTTTGGAGTTGTGTTAACATTTTGTAGCATTCTCTAATTTTTGTTGACTTCTTTGTAGTATCTGAACATATTCCCTGAATTGCAGCTTTAGAATCTGAAAGAATTACTGCCTTGTTAAATTTATTTAAGGGAAGATTTAATAATTGTCGGAGAGCAATGTGTATAGCCTCTATTTCTCCATCATAATTTGTTGTGTCTCTGCCAACAGAATGATAAAAGGAAAAATGTGAACACGTAACTCCAGTTCCAGTAAGGTTTTCCTTGGAGGATCCATCAGTATATATGTGCAGCCATTCTTCTGTGGGATACCTAGTATTGATTGTTTCCAGAGCTAGAAGTTTTTGTATTTCTTTTGGTGTGTCTGATTTACTTATTTCCTCTATTAATTCCAAACTGAAGGTAGGTTGCAATAATTCCAATGGATTTTCTCTTATAAGTAAATTTTCTCTGGTGTTAGGAATGTTCAATTTGGATTTAATCTGTGTTATCTTTTCTAGGAAACTACTCTGAGTTTTAAGGATTGAAGGGGGGAGGTTCTCTTCTGTCCATTTAGAGTTTGGCAGTCGTAACATTTTCTCGTGTTGGAGCAATGCTTGTTCTTCTATTTTTGTTGTTATTGATGGGATCCGTGTTAAGGCAAGCATGACATTAATAGGTGTGGATTTAACTGCTCCACTGATTAGGTGAAGAGCCTGATTTTGTATTTGTTGAAGTTTATTGATGTTAGCATTTGCTGCTGTTATTAAAGTTTCAGAACAGTACAAGAGGTTTGGTTTAACATACATTTTGTATGTTGTGTTAAGGACTCTCCTTGAGCAGCCCCATTTAGCACCAGCTAACCGTTTCAGGATTTGCAGTTTCTTTTCAACCTTTTCTGAGATGTCTGTTATATGTTTTTTCCAACTTAGCTTTCTGTCGAGAGTGATGCCTAAGTATTTGGCATCATCAACTGCTTTGAGTGGTTTACCATTATAATTTATGTTAATATTAACTGGTTTGTATTTTAGTGTAAATAATTCATAATTTGTTTTTTCCACATTGATAGTCATGAGGTTTTTGGAGCTCCATTCATGTACTTTGTTTAGGGCTGTTTCTATTCTGTCTTTAATTAATTCAGGTTTTTTTGGAGAGCCTGAAGTCCAAATGACTACATCGTCAGCAAATAAAGCAATTTTGGTTTCTAAAGTTTTTATTATTGATGGAAGGTTATTTATATATATGTTAAAGAGTGTTGTGCTCAGAACAGCACCTTGTGGAAGTCCTCGGTGTGTTTGTTTATATATGGAAATGTATGTATTATATTTTGTGGCACAAAATCTTTGTGAAATAAACTGAGTTATCCATTTAAACATGTTACTTTTCACACCTATTGATTGCAATTTCTCAATTAATTTGTTTCTCCAGACTGAGTCATATGCTGATTTAAAATCATGGAATACTGCTAAGGTATCCTCCTTTCTATTGAAAGCTTCCTTGATGTTTTGGCTTAGTAGGAGTACATTTTCACTTGTACTATGATTCTGTCTGAAGCCGGTCTGTGAACTATTAATTAAGTTGTAATATTCTAGGAACCAGTTAAGTCTAGATGCCACCATTATTTCCATCACTTTTGCAATAACACTGGTCAAAGATATTGGTCTGAAACTATTAATATTGTTAGAAGGTTTGTTTTTCTTTAAAATCGGGATCATAATGGCTTTTTTCCAGTCGGAAGGTACAGTCATTCTCCAACACGTGTTATACAGTTTAAGTAGGATTTCTTTTCCTTTCCAGCCAAGGTGTTTAATAAACTCTGGGTGGATCTTGTCAGGTCCTGGAGCTTTTTTGTTCTGTAATTGTTCTATTGCTAAATCCAGTTCTGTTTCATTAAAATCCTGAATAAAAATATTATTTCGTATACCTTTTGGCTTATTAGTTTCTCTGATAGTTTTTTGGATAGCCTTATCTTGTTTTTTATGTGCTTGGAGTATTCTTTGTGACTGAGCATAGAACTTGTTAAGGGATTCTGCTATTTCCCTATCTGTAGTTAAGCTTTTGTTATTATGTTTTAATGGTTCAGTTGTATTTTTTGATAATTTTTTTTTATTAAGGAATTTGTATATTTTATTTGCATCTTTCCTATAGTCCATATGTTCTACAAAATTTGTGAAACTGGCCCTCTTTGCTGTAATTAATTCTTTCTTAAAAATGGCTGCTTTTCTTCTCCAGTTTTGTACATCTTCTGGACACTTGGTTGTTTCGGCTTTGACTCTTGCTATATTTCTTTCGTGTTTTAACTTAGATGAAGATAGAGACCAAAAGTAGCTATATTTCTTTAACTTTCCTTTGGGGATATGTGTTTTGGCTGCTGTCAATAATATTTCACATATTTTTTTATTCATTTCATTTGTTGACTTGAACTCTGATGCTAACAGTATATTATACTTCCTTTCTATCTCATTTTGGAAACTGGACCAATCTGCTTTTTTAAAATTCCAAGAAGTTTTAATTTTTGGTTTGTTACTTTTATTTATTACACCTCTTATGGAGTTTGTGGTGATTCTGTTGCCTGAACCTGGGTCTTCTATTATTTCTCTTTTTGTATTGTCAATTATGTCAGATGATACCATCAGAAGGTCAGTATTTGTACCCGAACCATTATAATGAAGGTAAATGGGTGGATCATTTGGATTAAATATTAATTCCATTGTTGATGAGTTAAATAGGTCTTCTATGACTCTTCCTGCTGAATTTATATCTCTGTAGCCCCAGCTAGGG
Source organism: Tenodera sinensis (assembly GCA_030765045.1). Taxonomy (NCBI): domain Eukaryota; kingdom Metazoa; phylum Arthropoda; class Insecta; order Mantodea; family Mantidae; genus Tenodera; species Tenodera sinensis. Next base: position 175,495,278 of record CM060962.1, on the reverse strand, counting down.
GAGTGTGCATTAAAATCACCTATTAAAATACTTTTGGGTTCTATGGGAATAGAATTTAGATCTAGTGTATTGTCTGGAGGATTGTAGATACTGTAAATTCTATAGTGGTAGTTACTTTTCCATACTTCAATTTTAACTATTTCTGATTTATCTTGTTCTTCCATTGTTTTTTGGATTTGGATAGTAGGTTTTATATTTCTTTTAATTCCTGTAAGAATACCACTTGCTATTTGACGAGCTTTTGGAAGTATATGTGTAGGGTACTGATCCATTTCAAAGTATATTTCCTGTTCTGATACATTGGCTTCTTGTACTGTGAAGACATCTATATCTTGGTCTTTTATTATTTTCATTAGCTCTTGTTTTTAGGCTGGGACGTGCCTCCTGCATTCCATTGTAGAATTCTTAAAGTATTGGAATTGTGATGAAATTTGCCTAAAGATGTCCCCACCCGGAGATCCGATTGGGGGACAGTTTTAATTCCGGAATGTTGATCTTTAGGACTCATATTCATGTATGTGGCTTTCATGTAACTGTTTTCTTAACAGGCACCAGTTTTACAATGTAGAAGTTACATCACCCGACTTAAACCCCCATTTTGCAAGGAGGACCATACCTATCGTTGGTCAATGGGTCCATCGGACCTTGCCGGGAGGACTAAATAGGTGGTATTTAGATCCACCGACCTTCCCCTCATGTGCCTCTGATGGACACTGTTGTGCTGTGATAGGCCAGCACATATGTAAACGACATTTCCTCCATTTTAGATGAAACAGTTATACCGCTGTGATTCGGTCCCCAGAGCCTCATCTGTTAAAAGCAGGGTGCACCACGGGCAGGATGAGGATGAGAATTTGGTAGGAGAGACTATTTGAGGCGTATCACTACCCCTTACTACCCCTTAACAAAAGTTGTTAAAATTCAACTATGGAAGAAATGAGGTTCCAAACTTGTTATGGATGGCTAGTCAGTTTAAGAACGCGAATATTAAACAATTTATTTTACATACAAGGTGAGTGAGAATAACACCCAATAAGGCATGATTCAGGGGTTATATTTGAGTATTTTCTTATAGTGAATGTTTGTAAACATCTTGTTACCAAGCTGGAGGACATTGTTTTTCACACACCATGTCAAGCTAGATGAAATTCTGTTATGTAGGTCCTTGTTTTCTCTTTGGTATTGGAATATTGCTTATGGTTTGTTCTCTATGCATTTTAGAATATCTCTTGTATTCTGTTTCTAACATTGCTTATCATTATTAAACTAAAACCTGTATTTTGTTTTTTAAATGGTATGAATGAATGAATGAAAATGTTATTTGGGCATGTTTTTCAGCATGCCCTGGCTGTTCAGAGGCCCCCTCTTCAGCCTAGTTTTTGTGTTTTTGATTGGTTGTGTGGCGGATTTCTTTGGCGTATGTGTGTATGTGTGTTGGTTTTGTGTTTGATGAAGATAGTGTTGATCATCTCTAGCTTCGTGGCATGTCCTCTACCCAAGAAGAAATTGGCTTTGTCGCTGGATTTTTATTGGGTTTATATGTCTACTGCTACAGCTCATCGGTAACTTTTTTGTGTTTGTATGTGTGTGTTTATGTGTTAGGTGTATGTGTGTGTTTTTATTTTGTGTGTTTGTGTTTATTGTGTGTTTAAATGTTTTGAAAGTGTTGTAAGTGTGCTTGTAGTCTGTCTTGTTCTTGTTGCTGGTATTTGTCGTATACATCAATTAGTGTTATGAGAGGAGGGTTTTTGTCTTTTTGTGTTTGTGTTATTGTTTTCATTTTTTGTGCAGTGTTGAGTAGTGTTCTTCTGTAGTGTCTGGTGTGTGTCTGAAGTCAAATTACTGGGTATAATCTTAGATAATCAATTGTCATGGAATGCGCATATAGATGTTGTATGCAGCAAATTATCCCAAGTAGTATTTTTAATAGCGAGTTTAAAAAAAGCTGTATCAAGGTATTTCCTAAGGGCAGCTTATTTTTCTTTCTTTCAGAGTATATTCAGGTATGGGTTGATTTTATGGGGCAGCAATTCACGTATATTAGAAGTACTAAGGATTCAAAAAAAGGTAGTTCGAATTCTATGTGATGCTAAAGCAATGGATCATTGTAAAATACTCTTTGTAAAACAAAAGATTCCTACGATTATAAATTTATATATATGATGTAATAATATATGTAAAAGAAAATATGCTTAATCACAGTGTACGGAAAGAAATACATAATTACAATACAAGAAACATAAACAAATTGGATATCCCATATCATAGACTAAGCAAGATGAGTAAATGTCATAAAATGATAGGTATAAAGCTTTTTAATGCATTGCCGAACAGAATATGTAACCTAAGTCTTCAAGCATTTAAGAATAGAGTTTATACATGGCTAGTAGAAAATCCTGTATATGATATGCATGAATTTAAAGAGCCGGACAAGAATAATATATGATTTGAAATTTTTAGCCGTAAGTGACGAAGTCTATTGTAAATTGTGTATTTACTTAATGACTTAATAAATAAATTGTAAATTGTAAAATTGCATTATGTATGTATTTTATCATGAGCTTTGCTATGTTTGTGTCTATGGGTGTTGTGTGCGTGTAGTTGTATAGTGTGTTTGTCTTGAATGAAGGTAAAAGTTTATGTGCAGTTCTGTCCTCATCCGTTGAGTCTTGCTAGGTAAGTCAGTGTGGAGTGAATGGGTCGTGTCTTGTTAAGTAGTCGAGTAAAATGTGTCTTGATTTTCAGTCGGTTATGCATGTGAATACCCATGGTAAGGGATTCCATCGCATATTATACACTTTGTGACTTAGTGTTTCTGGTTAGGAATGACAGCTAATAGCATATACTAAATAGCCTCATTTACTGGAAGGGCTTTCAGTTTGACAGCATATTATACAATATGTGATGCATACAAGTCAGTCTTTGGTTACTAGAGCTGTGCGCGAACAACAATTATATACTGTCTGTTCACCAGCACATGGTCTTAGGGGACTGAAGAGAAGAGAGACATTCCACGTAGTGTAACCCAAGTTTTGTAACCTTCGTAAATAACATTGCTGCTGGTTAAGTTGCAAACTTACCTCCAGTTAAAAATTGGACAAGTCACTAGCGTTATCTCGGAAGTAAAACAAAAAAGAGGAGCATTGAAGTAGATAGCTCCCCACCTAGGAGTGCTGTGAAATCTGCTATGATACTGTGGTTGCAGAACAATGGGGCTCAGACTGACAGTTCCATGTGTAAAACAGATTTTTACAGGATGATTGAAACAAATAAATCTAAAGAGGTTTCTAAAGCAGATGCATTTTAGGTTTCATTGGGCCACACTGTCGTTTGCTTGTCCCCATCCATATGTGATCTCAATCCCATAGAACTAGTTTGGGCCAAAGTAAAACCAATATTGAAATAAATGTAACAGGTGATTTTTCCTTATCGAAATTGCATGACACAATGCTCGAGCGTATATCACTTGAGACCAAAACAGACAGGGATTTTGAAAACATATAGGAAAGGTAGAAAACAATCAGTGGGAGAAAGACAGAAGAGCTGAAAATATAGTTTACATTTTATAAGCTAAATGTACTGCATGAACTAGAAATAACATTTCAGTTTCATTATTTTGAGTGACTTCTTTGCTTTGATATAGTGTGAATACACATTCCAAGGTTGGCAATATTATCGTAAGTGCCATTAAAGGCACAACTTCTGCTTCCTGATATCTCTTGTTTACCTGCAATAATTGTTTACTGACATACTGCATCACTGAATTCCTCCCAGAGACCATGAATTGGTGAAACAAACTGTACATATCATCTCACCTGAACTCAAGCATTGGGGCCAGCTGATCTTCCAGCCAGACTACAGTTTCTCCAGCATGTATTGATGCAGACACTCATGGCCATGGTTGTTAGAGCGTATGTCTTTGGCGCTCTACTATGCAGAGGATTGCAGATTTGAGTCCCGCCTCAAGCATGGATGTTTGTGGTTGCATGTGCAAGTGTGTGTATGTGCCTGGAAATATGAGTGAGGAAGTAAATGTGTATGTGCATGTGTGTGAACTTATCAAAAATGGAATCAATCAACTGGATGGCTAAACAGTTCTTGGTGACTGAAGACCAATATGTGCGTTAAAAACAGAAGAAAGCATTGATTAAAAAAGATTTTCTATAGCACAAATTGTGGACATGTACGAGAAGGTTTTCACAAGAGAAGAGATGTTTAACACACGTAACAGTTATATTTGGGCACAGGAAAATCCTAGTTACAAATTATCAGTGCCGGTTTGCAGTGAACATCTGAGTTATCATATATATTTATTTTCCTTTTTAGTAGTCAGTTTATTTTATATTGAAATTTATCTCTGGCTCTTGCCATGATCCATTTTGTAAGGATGCTGATGACCAAGTAGTTGAGTAGGTACCCTGAAACCTAAATCATAAGATAACATGAACATCATTTCAACCATTTCAGTGAGCAAGACATCATGGTAAAAGTATTCAATAAAAATGTGCTAGAGAGCAGAAATGTCGATATCCACCACAATTGACAGAAATAATTTGCATGTGCATTTTTGTAGAACTGACATTATGAAATAACATGTCTAAATCTCAGCTTCATATGAGCCATTATTCCTTAATTAAAATGTCTGGTAAATAGCTTACGCTTTGTAAAATTGACGGGTACCACTGACAATTCGGCCTTTCTCCTATCCGGGTGGACTGTCCCTCCCTGGCCCATCAACAGTATGTGACAGCACTTGAAGGAGGCAGCTTGACCCAAGAGCCAAACTCTTACTCACTTGCCATTTAAGAAACCGGCTAGAATAATTACTGGTGAATGGATTTTTATAAGCTAAATGACTATAAAATATTTTAGTTTTTATGTAAGAAAAATATAGGAAATATACATTAAAAATGTAAAAATATTTTATTTCAATATTACAAAACTATTAGTAATCGTATTTAATAATCTGATGTGTTGCACTCACATGACTTTCTCTACTCTTGTGCTAACCATTCTTACAAACTCTCATACCTATATCTTCTTCGTGTTAGTTGAAAAAAACATTTGTACAAATTATCTTATTGCTTATTTCCTTGTAGGTGCAAGGGGAATATTAGAATACAGTAGGCTTTGAGCAATAGATCTTTTAAAGCTTTGAGATCTCATTCTCTTTGCATGCTTAATGTATAAAAAAAGGAACAACAATGTTCCATTTCACCAAAGTTTCAAGCTTTCTGAAACTGACACAAATAACAAGGAATATCTCCGAAATGGTTTACTCTACAAAAAAAAATTATTCAGACATAAGTTGTGTGTTTTAGCGAGATCTACATTTTTGTATGTTAAGATTTTGTCTATCCCTTATGGTTTGCAAGTTATTCAAAAGTCATCCAGAGTAAGGAGAACCACATAGGCTATAGCCACAAAATTCAAAATATACTTTTCATTTGTCATACAAATATCTTAAACATATGACATTTTTATCAAAATCATTAGAGCCATTTTCAAGAAAATCAAAATTTTCAATGTAAAGGGTAATTTGGGGTGGGACTATTTTTTTCAAAATCTTTGTCGCATCCTTGAAAGACATTAAATTTAAATACCAACTTTGGTTTTTAACCGACTTTTTGTTTTTGAGTTATACTGTCCACAGTCTGACACAAAAACTGACAGACACACACAAATTTTTTTCTAAAAATGCTTTTTTTTAGGATTCAGGGGGTCTCAAAACATATATTTCTGGTGAAATCTCGACATCAAATTTTTGGGTGGAGTGCAATACTTCCTTCTACTTACCAGTAGAGAAAGTAAAAATCATATGCTGAGGCAGTGGTGGATTGAAAACAACTCGCTGTGCAGTGAATCATAGGTATTTCTCCAATTTTTCTATCAAAAATCAATGTTGCTTATCTTGAAGCAATACATGATACTGGAAGAAGATATTTCAACATGGTATGAAGATAGTCTTGCATATTTCATCAAAGGAATATAACTGGCACACGCATTTTCAATCTTGGCAAAGTCTATCTCCCCTTCCAAAGCGTTGGCAATTTTACACAAGTACGAAATCCATCCTTTTTTTTTTTCAAACATACTTTTAAATTTCTGTTTAATAGCTTCCACTTTTGGAACCTTGAGTGACCTATTTTTATTCTTAATGTCATGCACTTCATCAGCTCTCTCAGTTAACAAGCCTGTTCATGTTTCTAACTTTTTGATAGAGTAAAACAAGAACTTCAATTTCGCAGATATGTAAGACAATTCATATTTTAGTGTACTGTCATTGAGTAAGTTCTGAAGAATTTAAACTGAAGTGTCATGCTTATTTAGTTCATCAATCACTGATTTAAATTTTCAGAAATGTTTGCATAATATACTGCTGCTTCCAACCATGTCCCTCAGCGAGTAACTATGACTCTAAGTGAAGGTGCAGGATCTGGCTCTGAACAAATCAATTCTTGTTGACACTTTCACAAACATCTTTTAGTTATTTGTGATCAATAGGGAGCAGATCTTAGGTAAATAAATATTTTCTCTGCAAACACATACATGGATACAAAAAGGAAAAACTCTGAATAAATGATCATGAACATAAATATGAAATCTTATTTCACATAAAAATATATATTTTCAGATAATCTCCCATAAATACATAAATTAGAATTACTCTTTAATTTTTTTATTATTTGTCCTGCCCAATTTTAAATTTGTGCTTTTATCATATATTTATGAATGACTTGTATTGCATCAGAAGTATCAAAGAATGTTCACCATATCATGGTGCCTATGGCAAATAGAATAGATTAGGCAGTCCTAAACAAACTTGCTGGCAACCCGGTTATTCCTCATCTGCTATCTGTATATTACATTTCACATATGTTTATACTGGTAGATCCAGCGCTTATGATAAAGAGTGAGTGTGAAGGAAGCATACAAACCAGTAGCACATTCCTTCTTCAGGTCTTACAAATGTTTCATGTAACCTGTGCATCTTGAAAACATACTGAAAGTTAAATCAAGTATTGAGTCGTGTCTTCAGTAATTTATAGACAAATATAAAAACATATTTACCACAGGCAACAAAGTTTTATTTTGCCAACCACGTGGAAAAATAGTAAGTACAAATCAGCATTCATGGTCACTCAACATTTATCTGGAAATAAACATATTGCTGGTGCAACTCGTGTGAGTTCATGACAGTTATTGGTAGTTGAACCAACTTCTTCAAGTGTCAGACAATCAGTGTTCCCAGTACTATATTAAAATTCCAATAACTCATCTCTCAATAACTAGGTATTCTGTATAACTCGATGGCCTTTTTTTATTTTAATTTTTTATTTAAACTTGACTAATAATCTGTATAATCCACTATGTGGTATAAACAGTATAGGCAAATTTTAATTAGTGTATGTATACAACTATCTTATTCTTCCTCATGGTAACAAAAGGGCTGACCGTGTATTGGCCTTTGATATATAGTTGAAACATAAACAGCCAGCAGACCAAGCCACAAAATCAACAGCTTACCACTAATAATGTGGATACATAGCACAAACACTTGTTCAGAAGATTTGAAGGCTTATTGCTTTACCCAGTACGTATGTGGTAAGTTAAACTTTCAGGTGCATATTTCTGGCTACAGTACAGTTTCTCAGATTTTGGTTACCTACTGTAAATGTTATGTTTGTGCCAGTGAAAATTTTGAATGAGAAGAAAAGGCTACATGACAATGGGAATTAAATTGGATGCGTTAGACATACTATACAAAGGGGAACATATTAATACATTATAAAGCTTAGGATATGTTATACTTTTCTGTTTCCTATATTGTGCATTTATGTAATTTGCAGTATTATGCTACGAGTTGTGAGTAACAGACCTCCTATACCGTGAAACTATACTTTTCAGTAATTTGACACCCTCTCAGTCTACATCATGTTAAGTTTTCGGGATTCTACTGTATTTAGACTTATGCAGAGCATTTGTTGCAGCTGACATCCCACTCCAAAAAGTTAATAATGTTCAACTTACGAAGTATTTGGCTAAATATGTCAAGCTTGAGCTATAATTGAAGAATTAATATTAAGAAAGAACTACCAATTAAGTGCAATTATGAAACTTTGCAAAAAATTAGGGCAGCATATGAAAATGAAAAACTAGTCAGCATCAATGAAATTCATTTTTATTGTTAATGTCCTCCAACATAGTGTCATATATGGTGAATGAATGAAATAGGTGAGATGATGCTCAAATGAGCCCGAGGTTCATAGAGCTTAAAGTTACCTGACATTCTTCTTCTCAGGATAAAGTAAATCCCCAGCAAACTCACCCTAAGTGAGATTCAAACACACGACCTCTTGGATGTGAGGCAGATATGCTACCACCATGCTACAGAGGCAGGCTATCCACAGGGTGCAGTCAATGAAACTCAGGATTCAAGTTTCAGCAAAATAGGAAATTTTGAGAGGTAGAGCTGGAACTTAAAAATTCAATGCCACAACTGGGCTTTGAACCACAGACCTTCCGCTTACCGGGCGGCTGCTCTAACCACTGAGCTATTGTTGTGGCATTGAATTTTTAAGTTCCAGTTCTACCTCTCAAACTTTGCCCACACACGGCTTGTGTGTTTAAAAACACCAACAGTAAGTTTGTTGGCATAAATAAATAATAACTACCATCTGAAGGTTATTTAATCCTGGAATATAAAGTACTTACAATAGTAAGTCACCATTGGGGTAATTGTTTCTGATGTGAGACTGCCTTTGTGTTTTACCAGGAGAAATACGAACTGGTTTGAGAATTTAATGCCATTCTCGCAGTTTGTCACAATAGCTCAGTGGTAGAGCAGCCGCCCGGTAAGTGGAAGGTCTGCGGTTCAAATCCCAGTTGTGGCATTGAATTTTTAAGTTCCAGTTCTACCTCTCAAAAATAGGAAATGTTTAAAAATGACAAAATAGTAAGCAATCATTTTTAGTGGTGTGTAAAGAGCTACCTGCAGCAAATAATATATTGATTGTGAGATTATTCAATTAAACTATGCATAAGATATAGCCAAATGGTATAAAATACCACAACATATTCTTTCTCATAGATGCCGCACCATATGTGGTGAAAAGCTGGTGAAGTCCTTTCTTTGAGTTTTTCTAAACTGATTGACTTCACTTGTGTAGTTCATAGATTATGTGAATACATCAGACTCCTATATTCCAATGTGGATAGGCTTGTATCAAATGGGAAAAAATATTTCTCATATCACTATTGAGGATTGATCTCTTCAGAGAAAAAAACCCCAATCTTCCTCTTCCCCCTGCACCAGTGGTCACATTCTGAGGCACTTGGATAAGTGCAGTCTTGTACTGTGGCAAAAGTTTTGAATGTTTTGCATCTGTTGTAAATGAGATGGACAAAAATGATGTGTCATCTATTGAAATAGTTCAGGCTTTATTGAAAGATGGTCAATTAAAAAGTGATTTGGTGCTCATATCTACAAATTTAATCCTTTTGTGTAACTCTATACAAAAACTAGAAACTTCAACAAATCTGTTGAGTAAAACACTTAAGGAGGTGCAGGCTATTTAAATGAAAATTAATTCATTACCAGGGCTAAAAGACAAATGAAGACCACATAGAAAGAACATTCTGAGTGGTATTTTCAATAAAAATGAGATATGCATGCCATCAAGTGGTATTGCAGCTGAACTACATTTTTAGTGAATAAAATACACAGAAAGTCCACATTAAGACAAATTATGTTGGGAGTATATGCTATGCTTAGTAAAATCATTCAATCTACAGTTTTACAGTGAAAGAAAATTTCAACTTCAGATTAACAGTTTAAAAACATTCTATGTTGCTATAGATAGTGTTGCTTATAAAGCAAGAGTATGTCATTAGAATGTTTATATTGGACATAAATAAAGGATTACTTTGAAACCAGACCTACCAAGCAGTTCACTTCTCATAGGTGCCAGTCTCAGGAACACTATAATGTTGCCCCTTGTTACTCCATGTGAACACAAGATTACTTCATCACTTTTACCAGTAACTGCTGCCAAGTATGAAGGTTTATAGGTTCTCAAGAGATTTTGTGCACAGAAGCTCAAAGCTTCTTTTCAAACCTTTCCTGCAAGTGACACAAACTATAAAATGGATTATCTCATTTTTCTTATCAAAATAAGAAAAGTATGTAAGAAGAAAAAATGCATGATCTGTTATATTACAATTACATTTTGTTCCCATGCATATTTCCATTTGAAACTCATACTTTAAGCTTTGCTTTTAACTCTATAGATAGCTATTATATTAAATGTGTGAAATGTAACTTGCTTATAAACTTTGAAAAGGTAATATCTCAGAAATAACTTCTTGTGACTTAGAATCTTCTTTCTATGTAGTCTTAAATAAATTTAACAAGGCAGTAATTCTTTCAGATTCTAAAGCTGCAATTCAGGGAATATGTTCAGATACTACAAAGAAGTCAATAAAAATTAGAGAATGCTACAAAATGTTAACACAACTCCAAAAAGTTAATAAGACTGTTCATCTCCAATGGATTCCAGCACACTGTGGAGTCATGGGGAACGAAGCTGCAGACTCACTTGCAAAGAAAGGCACAACAATAAAACAAAATTCTAAATTCAATTTCTCATATTCTTCAATAAAACGCTTGATCATTAAAAAATTTTTGTCATTCATATCTACAAGAAATAGAAACAAATGCCAAAGATAAAAAATGGATTACACTACTTTCCAATCCAGATATAATCCCCCAGAGACCAAGGAAAACAGCGGTTGCAGCCTTCCGACTATTGACAAATCACGACTGCTTAGCAAGCCATCTCTACAGAATAGGTATCTCAGCCTCACCAATATGTGTCCTGTGTTACGATCCAGCAGAAATGAACCAAGACCACTTGAAGACCTGTGAAGCATTAAGATCAGAAGAAACTACAGTTCAAAAGTATTGGAAAGCACGAATGCTAATGGCTTCATTGCCAGATGTAAGGCACTAGAAAACAACATATAGTCTTCAAACTTAAAAGTCTGTTTGAGAAAAACAATGGTTTTCAAAGTCTGTGCAGAGTGGCTCAAGATATGGAAGGTAAGCAAGTAGGTGATTTAGAGTGTGTTAGTGTGTTAGTGACACTCCTTTGTTTAAATATGCACGTCTGACATAACATTGAAGAGCAGCATACTACTGGTTGAGAAGAAACAATGCTGTCAGGGCAGCACAGCTAAGTGGTGCCCCAGTGAGTGATGAATTGGAAATCAAAGAACACCTTGTCTCTGAATGGCAACAGGAATGGGATGCAAATACAACTGGATGAAGAGTGTATGACATTTTCCCAGAAGAACATCTCAAAATGAAGCACTTGCAACCTGCATGTGGACTGATCCACTACCTGGCAGGTCCTGGTCCATATGCTTTGTACCTCCATTGATTTCAACTCAATGACCAAGACTCCTGCAGATGCAGGGCTAAGGAAACACATGAGCACGTGGTACAGGAATGTTTGCTCACACAGACAACCAGAACCACAGTCTTTTCCTACCTACAGAATCAGAGGATCTACCAAATTATAAGTCACAGGAAACTGGGCATGGGTCAACAAGGCGACAGACGCCGGCTGTACCAGAACCACTGTCTTCTACATGCAGAGAAGACACTGAACGTAAAGAAAGGTGGAAAAAAGGAAAAGGAAAACCATATTGTAAATTATATACTGTAAATAATTGTATTTAAATTGTATTATAAATAGCTATTCTCTCCAAAATACTAATTAAAATTTAAAATGAATCAATTGTGTGAAAAATATGATTTTCACCATATAAAGCACTCTTTAGAGACAATCGGCATGCATTTGTGATGGACAACTTGGAGAAGACTTTTGTTGTTCACTGCAATTTTAAGGGAACACGCTAGGAGCTGCTATCCATTTACAGGTGGTGAGTACCTCTAAAAATAATAAATTAATAGTTTTCTCTCACTTTGTGAATTTAAGTAAAATGTTTTAGAATGTTTACCATATATTTTGACATTTTAATGAAATATTTAAATATTTTTAGCGCATAAAAATAAATATTTTAACTTTTTTACCACATTAAAATCTGCTCCCTAGTGATCCACATATATCCACTTCAGGACACAATGTACACATCTGGTCGCATACTCTGTGTAGACCATGTACTACACAAGTTACATATATTGTGTGTGGAAAGCTTACAGAAAGGCCTTTGGCTGCCTTCTTCATATATGGAGCAGCATCCCTAAGTAAGAATAACATACTATAAATTTCACCCCACTCAGCCATAACAACTGCAGAGATTCATTGAATAAGGGAGCTATTGTTACATGATTTGATGCTGGTATTTTTCTACATGCTAATAGAAAACATCTCTTGGAAACTATTTCACCATTTTGTAGCACACCTACCATAAATTTTCCCCCTTTCTAGCCAATAAAGCAGGGCCTATCAAAGCTTAAAACACTGTAAATTCATGAATCATAAGCATCACTTTGCTTGCATACCTTGGTATGGTATTTTTCAGTGCTTGGTAGCGTGTGTTATACTGGCTGCATTTGCAAAATGTACAAGTGGCATCTGTAGGGAAATTCATAAATTACAAAAATGATGTTGGGCCTAATGCGAACCACATATTCAAATTTACTGTGTTTCTGGGCAGGTGGGCAGAAAGACGGATGCGCGCACACATGCATAAACACACACACACACACACATACAACCTTTTTTTGTAACAAGGCTTTTGCTTTTTTATATTTTCTTCCAGGGAGCTTCAAAATGTGTAACATATGTGAACAGCTTTATGTATCAGCTGGCTAAGCAACAGGTTTTGAAAAAATATTGTGATGCTATAATAATGTTTAATGTTTATTAGCCCATAGACAATTATACAAATTGTTTCGAGCATCGTCAAACTACAAATACAACAAAACAAAATTACAAAATAAGACTTAACATAATCATATTCTATGAAATACCACTAAGTAGAGTCATATACAGCATATTTACAATTCCTCTATACAGTATAAACATTTTCCTATAAGATATTTCCTTAGTTCTTTTTTAAAACTTTCTCCTTGCTTAGCTTTAATAGTATGTGGCAATTTGTTATATAGTTTGACACCACTGATATATGGATCAGATTCACTTGCTCTTTTATTAACATTAATTCTATGTATATTATTCATACCTCGTGTATTGTAACTATAATATTGATTATTACTACTAATAATATGTATATTTTTACTTACAATATGTATTATTACTTTATATACATATAATGAAATAATAGTGAACAAGTTATTATTTTTAAAAATACTGCGGCACGAAGTCCTGTTATTAAGTTTATACACTGTTCTTATACAATTCTTCTGCAATATTAACAACCTATTTAAATTTTGTTTACTAACATTTCCCCAAACCTCGATCCCATATTGAAAGTTATGATATATTACCCCAAAATATACAATTTTTAGAACCTCAGTATCGAGGTATTTGGAAAGCCTCCTTAGTAGATATAAGCCTGAGCTTACTCTACCACAGATTAAGTCTATATGAGGTGCAAATGACAAATTTTTATCTAACATTAGTCCTAAAAATTTAATTTTCTGTACGTGTTTGAGAATTGTGTTTTGTACATTTATAGTTACAGAGTTATTAGTGTTTTGATTAGAATACTGAAAGTGGAGTAATTTTGTCTTTCCTATATTCATGTTTAAGTTATTATCCTTGAAATATTTCTGTATCTCACTTAATGAGTCCATCATTGAATATTCCAAAGCATTTAGGGATTTATTCCAGTATAGAAGTGTGGTATCATCAGCATAAGAAATATTTTTACAATTCTCAAACTGGGGGAGGTCATTTATATACAATAAAAACAATAGAGGACCCAAAACTGAACCTTGCGGTACACCAAACCTAACAGTATGGTATGCAGATGAAAAACTTTTCATTGAACCGTTGACTTTGTGCGTAACTACTGTGCATTGCTTACGATTCGTTAAGTAAGATGTTATTATTTTGTGCATTTTCCCCCTTATCCCATAATTTTCTAATTTGTCCAATAATACTTTTATTGATACACTATCAAATGCCTTAGTAAGGTCGAGAAACAGTGCTACAGAATGATTGTTTTTATCTAATTGAGTGTATACGTTATGTAGAAGTTCAACAATTGCAGTGCTTGTAGAGTAATTCTTCCTAAACCCGTGTTGTGTTTCTACTAGAATGTCATATTTATTTAGGAAGGTGACCAGTCTTGTATTTAGAACTTTTTCGAAAATCTTGCTAAAAACAGAAGTAAGAGTTATGGGTCTATAGCTTTCTACATGTCTTTCATCCCCCTTTTTAAAAACTGGTCTTATTATACTATTCTTTAAGCTTTCTGGGAAAATGTTTTGTTCAATTGATGTATTTATTAGATGAGTTATTATATTACCCAGTTCATTTTTACAATACTTTATAACCCTAGTGGAGATGCCATCCCATCCATATGAATTTTGATTTTTCTGTTCCCTAATTATTTTATTAATCTCAATGTCAGTAGTGGGGGTAAGATAAATAGAATTTTGAACGGTGGATTTTTGTTTAGAGTTGCCCGGTATATTTTGTGATGGGTTAATCACATTGGTAAAATAATTATTAAAGAAATTACATATATCTTTAGGATTAGACATCATTAATCCATTTATTTGCAAAGAGATATTATTATCTTCATTTTTTACTTTTCTTTGGTTATTTATTATGTTCCATGCAGTTTTAGTTTTGTTTGTTGACTGACTAATTGTAGTTCCGTATGTTAGCGATAACTGTCTAGCTAGGGCCTTGGTATATTGCTTTTTCAAAGTTTTGTAGGATTCGTTATATGTTTCAAATTTTGTCATTTGATAAAATTCGTACATGGATTTCATCCTCTCTCTCAGATTTTTTATTTCATTATTCATTTTCACTTTTTGTTTAGCTTTAGTATTAATTCGCTTTAATTTTAAAGGGCACGCAAGATTGAAGTGTTCTAACATAGTGTTAAAAAAGGCATCCCATTTTTCATTAGCATCAGCTGTCAATTGCACAGAGTCCCAGGTTTCTATTTTTAACATTTCCTGTAGGAGACCTAAGTTGTGGTCATTGATTGACCTTCTATGTGTCCACATTACATTTCTTACCTCACTATTACAGTTGTAAATATCAATAATTTCTGCACAATGATCAGATATGTGAAACTCTTTGACAAATGCAGTGTGTGATATTGGGTCAATATTTGTGATTATATAATCTATTGCAGTTACAGATATATTTGTGATTCTCGTTGGACAATCTATTACATTATATAAGTTAAAACTGGTAAGAATATCACATAGTTGCATATAATCTCGAGAGTTTACATTGGAATTTATATTAAGGTCACCTGTTAACACAATTTTTTGTTCCTTATCAGTTATCTTAGCTAATATACTATTTAGGTTCTTAAAGAACACATTTATATTAGAATTAGGTGACCTATAAATACCTATTATTACAATCTTACCAATTTCAGTAGACATTTTTATGGCACAGCATTCAAAATTCATTTCATTACTAAAGTGGTATATGTATGGAAGTACTTTAAAAACTAAATTGTCTTTTACATATATTGCTACACCCCCACCTTTATGGTTATTTCTACAAAAATATGTGGCTAAAGTATAGTTTTGTAGTTTAGCATACTCTATTTCATTACTCATGAGGCCATGTTCAGTGATTACAGTAACACTAGCATCAATTTCATTAAGCACTACGTTCAACATATCAGTCTTATTAGATAGGTATTGGACATTTTGGTGAACTATTCTGAGTGTTCTGTTTGCTACGTTTCGTCTAGTCTCTGTATTCTCCCCAAGTTTTCCGACTGTGGCAAGTGAATCTCGCCTGTAGAGGATGCAACCATTATTTTTTCAGATTTACTTAATGTGTTTGATAATATTTTGCTAATTTCATGAGCTAAGTAGTTTTTTCCAGCAGAATTTAAATGTAAACCATGGGTGGTATGTAAGTTTTTTTTGCAATTTACCTATATCTACTACTTTGGCATTGCTAAATCTAGAGCATAACATTTTTAATTTTAGGTTAGTTTTCCTTATTTCCTTATTAACACAGGAATATTGCAACAGATCATATCTATGAGGAATATTAGTTATTATTATCTCCCTATTCTTTGGATAGTTTACCAGTAAGTGTTCTAAACTGTTTAACATTTCACATGCTTCATTCTTGTATACATCATTGGCACCAGCTATTATAATATCCATTTGGACATTGGTATCCTTCTGAACATCATTCGTTGCCTGGGCAAATTTAGCATTGGGTTTCACAACAGCCGAGATGGTGAAATTTTCTTTCCGGTCGTACACTTTCGCCGCAACACCACGTGCATGGTTGTCCCCATGTATTTCGATTTTCAGTTTTCCATTTTGTTGCTTATTTGGTCTTCTTCCCTTAATTTGCCGTGTGTCACTCCCCACTTGTTCTTGTTCAGAATTCAGACGGCATTCAGGCTCCTTTAACGGATCGTAAGCGTTCTTTACCGGTACTGAGAAATTAACATTTGCCGGTACTTTTCTTGTCGTTTTCCGGGGTATAGACCATTTTATTTCTTCCGTCTTTGCAGTACTCACGTTTTTAAGAGAAATTAGCTGTTTGTTTTCTTCTTTTAGACGTTCTCTTTCAGTTTGTAGAAGCTTAAAATCTTTGTTTAGCACTTCAATTACCTTTTGCAGCGATGCTATCCTTTCTTCTTTGTCCTGAGAGGCCACCTTGCTACTCAATATGGTAGTTTTTTGGGCAACATTTGCATAGGTGAACTTATCTTCATTTTCATAGCCGCACTTTACACATGTAAACTTATTTATGTTTATGTTGTTATGAATTGAATGTGCTGATAATGTAGATATACACACAATATTCACATTGTTTCTTTAATAATAACCATAATAAGGCAAAACAACCACCACTGAATGAACGAAGCATTCTTGTTTTGCAACAAACAGCTATGGCATAATTTGTTGCAAATGATAATCTTCTTATGCATCAACCAGGTAAGTGATGTGTTTCTGATTTTACGCTTGTTGTGTGTAACTAAGTTTAAAAAATCACCATTTTTGTGGTATCTTGCAGCTAATACCTTATTGTGAATTAAAACTGCATGTTAATTATTATTTATTTATGCCAACAAACTTACTGCTTGTATTGATTTAGGAACTTTGTGGTGTTAACTTTAAGTGTTACGAGTGTTCTACATAATGACAAGTATAACCCAAAAAATGCTGAACATGTTTATTAAGCAACCTGTAACTTCCCATACATTACAGGGAAGTAATCCTAATATTATAATGGTTAAGGGAACACATTTCATTAAAGCCTTGGGGCACATTCACTTATTCACAGATTACAAATAAAAATATTTCATTCATGATCACTTTGTCAGACTATGTCCAATGAAACAATAGTTCTAAATGCAAGTTGCAGAGCCTTTTAAAAATGGTATACTCAGGAAAGTGCATTAAAAAGTGTTGATATAAAAATGACACAATGAATGTGTCTTTTAGAGTTAGTTGGGTTCTTGTTTATTTTTTAATTCCTTGCTTTTAATTACAAGCCATCAGTATGGAATTTATAATGATCATTGAGCTTTGAGCCCTTATAATTTCTTAAAATAAATTATGGTATTTATGATGAATATGGTGGGGGTTGGCAGTTTTATTGCTTTCATAGTGCTCCTTGTATGTGACAAGGGGCCTAACAGAATTGTTGCCAACATTTCTATCTAAACCTTGTGCTAATAGTTTAGCCATTGTTACTTCTAGGGTAAAATAAAGTGATCTGAAGCTTTCTCTGTCAGCAGAATGGCTCTCGAGATCTTCAAACAATTCTAGTTGAGATTGTGCATCTTCAAATTTATCCCTAATTCTAGGCAATTCTTTTACTCTTACATTTATTAAATAAATATCTGAGCCAGCTTGGAATTCATCAACAAATTTGGCAAGGTGAGTAAGATTTGCTTTCGCCATGGCTCGTTTTGTAACTAATTGCTTCTTATTCTGCTCTTCCATATTGTTAGTTGCAAAGCAATAGATATGATGCAGTTTGTATCACAAACGTGTTGTAATAATAAATATTATGTACTCAAGGACAGCAATGAAAATTGAGCAAAGGAATGGCATGGTACTAATTAGAGTGGATGTAAGGCAATGTGTCAATATTACAATAATATAGGAAGCCAGTCAAGGTAGGCTAATAGCTAGTAACCAGTTAATGGCTAACCTTTTATAGAATCACTCTTATACTATTGCCTGGTGCTGAGGCTGCATTCTTAATTACTCGGGCAGCTTCAATTTCCCTCATGGAGAAGACAAGATGGTTACCATTGTGTGTATTATAAATGCATATCGATACTTCAATTATTATTGAAGAGAGCAATAGCAGTAATAGTAACCGCTTTTTAGAGAGCACCATATTTTTATGTTTTGGCGGTCACATCGCTCTCTCACAACCCCCAGAATGTCTGGAGGACCACACCTGTTGTTGGTTTACGGGTCTCACTGATATCATCAGTGAAAAATATTGGAGAGCAAGAGGATTAATGACTTCATTGTCAGAAATCCAGCATTGGCTAACAACACTTCAATTAGTATGTGGTTTGCTGGCAATCTATAGCTATATCCAGCCTGGAGGACCAAATGTTACCATCATGGTATAGGATATCTACCTAAAATGAACCATATCAGATATTTGATTATTGCCAGCAAGACACCATTTAACACAAGTTGTTTAATTTCGTTTTGGTTTCACTAAGTACAACAGTCAAACAAAGCAATCAATCACCACCGTTATAATAATAATGCAGCACGTAAATGAATTGGATCTCACTATATAGAATTTATAGCCTGCTACACTAATCTGTCCATTTCTTGATTTCTTCTTCTTAGCAACATCCCCTTAACAACCGTCAGCCAGGCCAGCCAACCCCTCAACCGCACAATGCAACCATCAGTCACTGAACAGACGTGTGTGTGTGTGTGTGTGTGTGTGTGTGTGTGTGTGCATGTGTGTGTGTGTGCATTCTAAACATGACTCATTGGTGTACGCAAGTGAGAATACAAGGTCCTTCAGATATGTTAAATGCAGCTAGTGTATTCAAACATCTTAATGATACACTCAATTTAGTAAATGAGATGAGAAATAATGAGAAAAGTAGAAAACAAGAAGGGAAGAAAGAAAAAAGGAAAAACATTACGGACGAGTTAAAATAGAAATGCACTTAGGTACATATATTATTTAGTGGTCCAATGGTGCTCGGAAAATATTATAATCAAAGGCTTCATTTATCAACACAATCTCTGAAAATACAGACTTTCTCTACAAATGATATATTGATATATTATCATTATTTACTGTACCATTAATGTAGAATATGATTCTTCTATCCATGGTACGCTAGTCATGATTTATTTCAAATTAAGCAAGAAGTGCTTAGCTCAACATGCTGAAACAACATTCAAATTGTTAATATCAGTAAGAAAGTTTGGGGATGGAAAGGAAAGAAAATACAAGAATCACAAACTTTCTAGTCTGTCAGGTAAAATGCTTAGAAAGGTCTGAACTTAAATCCTGAAATGTTTCAAAAAGATCTCACAATGCAAACCTTTGACACAAGCTGCATATTTTAATGAGGTCTATACTTTTCCAGTAGCAAGCTTCTCTCTGTGTATTAAATTTCCCAATACACAAAATTATACCATTAGAGAGAACTACATATGCTTACAAAAAGTTCAAAATATATATATTGTACATTTAATTCCTCATGTCAAAAGTTTGACTATGAAAGTTTAAATAGAACCTTCTAGAGTGGTTTTCCAGACAAAAGTAACAAACATTTTATGCATATAAAGTGGAGTTTGGGGTCACATCCTTTGAAGATGCTGAACTTAAATACCAAGGTATGTATCAGACTTCTTGTTTTTCAGTTACACTATTCACACATCCATGCATACACACAAGAGACACACACACACACAAACACACACACACACGCACACACACACACACACGCAGGCATGCACGCACACACGCACGCACACACGCACACACACACATATACACACACACACATACACAGACTCACCACCAGTTTGTCATTGGACGTCGAAGTGGGTACATGTGTAGTAGCACTGCTTTCGTGATATACTGGCCGTAGCATAAGAGGGCAGGAAGTAATCAGCTGATCACTCCAGTTGGTTACAAACCACAACAGTGTGGATCACAGTATCATATTTCTGTTGCATTTTTTATCAAATATCTTGTGTGCCTAGTTGTACATTCAGTTATTATAAAAATGAATGTGTACCAGTTTTCTCATTTCCTTCTCATGAAGAAAGGAGGAAATTGTGGTTAAAAATATCCTGAGAGAAAATTTGAATATCATAACACAGGAGTTTTCCTGGAGAAAAGATTATTTGTGAGATTAGAGGAACATAACCAGGTGGTAAATAATTATATTTATTTGTATGTTCTGCTGGTGGAGATCTTTGAACATTCAAAATAATGACATACAGTATTGATAAAATGTGGACAGCCCTAACGTCACTGCGAACAGCCTGTAATCATTCCTCTTATTGAAGAAAACACATTCATATACTCTTTCTCTGCTTGTCCCCTGCTTTAGGCTCACATAATTATAAATTATATATATATGTATATGAATGTTGTAATGAAGTATCTATACTAAATGTGGGTCATTCTTTTGGATTATGTATTAGTGGTTCCTCATAATAACCTGGAATTGGAAGGCAATGCTTTTCCATCTATATTTCCCAAGTTAGAAACATGTTTTATCACAACTGCAGCTCCTCAATGTAGAGACCCAGAACAAAGATGAAGAGTTCATCTTGGACGTGAAACTCTTAATGACAAAATCAGAACTAACCTTCAAATTGTCACAAGAAGTGAGCTACATATCTCAACGCCTTGAATCATGGTGGTCTAAAATATCCTTATATTGCACTATAAATTGGAATTTGTGTGTACAAAATATTTCAAACCCTAATGTCACACAAGTATGAAGTTTGGCTATCAAACTGTAGCAACCCTAAAGCATTATTGAAAGCTTTAATGAAAGGCATGTTGGAAACTGTTGTCCATGTTTTTTATGCGTTAAGCGTGCAAAGAAAACGGGAGCTCAAAGCTTTAAAACATTTGACTATCATTCAAAGCCCACTGTATTCTAATATCCCCCTTGTACCTACAAGGAAATAAGCAATAAGATAATTTGTACAAATGTTTATCTCAACTAACACGAAGAAGATATAGGAATAAGAGTTTGTAGGAATGGTTACTACAAGAGTAGATAAAGTCATGTGAGTACAACACATCAGATTTTTAGCGAAGTGAACGTTTTGAGATGTTTCTTGTTATATACATACCTCAATTTTGTGACACCTGTTCCTTTCTCAAATAGAAACATGTTATTTCTGTTTGTATCTGGTCATGCAAGGAGAACAACATTTCATAGCCATAATATAGTGACCAGCTTCTGTTATATCCACGAAGACTGATTTTGCCTTTAAAATATAAATTGTTCTCATATTTTTTTATCAAACAACCTAACAATATATTTATTTCTTCTTTCCTAATGTTAGATACAAGGTTAACATGAAGAAGCTTTCAGTCCTGTTCAAAGATCAACCAGAATCACCTCCTGAGTGTGCCATATTTTGGGCAGCGTATGTGATTCGCCACGAAGGTGCAGCTCATATTCGCATTGCCAGCCTGGACATGCCCTGGCATCAATACTTTCTTCTGGATGTCATTCTCCTAATTCTCAGTGCTATTGTTATAGCTTCTATGTTAATATTTATAGTTGTAACAACTTTCCTTAAAGCAGTGTTTAGTTATAAAACAGCAAAATTAAAATCAAAATAACCATAATAAACTTTGGAATTTGATTTCTAGCTAGTGCCAAGATAGTAATGTTAAAAAAAGAGTAAAATAACTGAGAATATTTTAAGAATTGCATATGGAATGGATGTTACCACTTTGAAATGTGACCTGTGCAGCCTCCTTAATTAGGAGGTATTTTTATAGCTAAATAATTGCACAATAGAGAAAATTATATGTGAAGGGCACTGCATTTGTGGGAATGATGGTTGTTGATGGTGTTTAACACCTACTTTTATTACTTACATGCAGCACTGCAGATACCAAGAGAGTCAAAAAATTCTAGACCGGCAGAGGGGTGTTTTGCCTGCCCACTATCTTGGCACCCATTGCCATCTCCTGCTATCATAGAAAGGTGCACATGAAATTGTACATTTTTAAAACTGGTTTTAAAGGCTTTACTTACAAACTTCATGAAAGGAGATCGTTACTGGAGCTCTGAGAAAACCTAATATTGTTCATGAAATACTCCTTCATAATGAAAAAGTTGGTGTATGATGTGCCATTAGTGGAGAAGGGGTTCTAAGGGCAATTTTTTGAGCCAACAATTGACACAGTACAATACAATTAATACAATTCCCCCCCATTTTTTTAGAGAACAGGACTTTTTTCAACAAGACTCTGCAACAGCTCATATGCCCCATCTTTTGATGAGAACAATTATTGAAAGTGTGTTTAAGCAGAGAATTACAGGAGAGATTTGTGGACCCCTCATTCCTCCAACCTAACCCCTTGCAATTTCTATCTTTGGTGTAACTTAAAACATAAGGTGTGCAATACAAACTTGCATATCCTGGAAGAATTAAAACAAAAATCTGCCAGGAACTTTTCAGCCTATCTCAATGTGAACTATGGCGAGTGATGCATAGTTTCCTAAAGAGGCGCCAAAAATATATGGATAACAACAGTGGCCAGTTTCAGCATCTCCTTTTATAAAGTTGGTAAGTAAAGCCTTTAAAAGTGGTTTTAAAAATGTATGGTTTCATCTGCACCTTTCTATGATAGCAGCAGGCAGCAATGAGTGCCAAGAGCGCAGACAGACAAAACACAGTGCAGCTGGTTCAGAACTTTTTGAATCTCTTGGTATGAGATGGCAGAGGAAACCTGACAACTTGAAGGAAACCCACCCCTGTGGGAATTAGAGTGCCAGACTAAGGGAGGAACTGAAATCAATTAGTTCTGTGTGATGTTATTATTTCAGCTATGTTTTGACTTTGCTTCAACTTTGGCTGCAGTTACTCCACTCCTCTGTTTATAAAAGATATCCCTTATGTATGCTTTGCAGCTTAGGGCCCTCAATATCTTGCCTATACTTTGTAGATTAGGCCTTCAAGCCCTGAGCTATCTGGGATGGCAGTGTTTGTTAGTCTGTCAGATAATACCGCAAAGTACACAGCGGACAGTGGAATTGACATCAAGTACAAACACCTAAACTTTATGTACATAAATTGAATGTTTAATTAATCCAATGTGCTTCACTTTGCACCATATTCTGGAATACGTTAACTTTATCATCAGCCTTAGGGCCAGTTTCACCAAAAAAGTTAAATTTTATCTCAATGTTAACCTGATTTAACATTGAAGTTATGGGAAGTCTGTTTCATTGAACAATGTTCCCATTAACATAAAGTTAAAATTGACCTTAACTCAACATTGCAGTACCCCTGAGTTAAGGCATTTAACACATGAGAGAAGTCAGAAACTACTGCAGCAGACCAAGTGGTTTATGCAAGTTTGCTGTATTTGACATTTAAGAATTTCATTCCTAGTCGAAGTATGGATGTACGAGATCATAATACATTTGAAAACATGCAAAAGGAGGATCTTTTAAAGCAAGACAAGTAGTTGTGAGAATAACTTTAGAGCAAACACCCATGGTTTTCATTTAAATGCATGATTAAAATGTTGAACACCTGTGACAACATGCGGCATAGAATATTAAAAGCACTTTATAAATGTTTTAAACTTAGACATATGGTCTAGCATAAATAGTTGCATGAAACTTGAGCATAATGGCAGGAACTGAGATACTTGTGAGACAGAATATTGACCAATGGAGGGTCGTTCATGTAAATATTTTTGTAAGAGTATGTAAATTTCTAATTCTTTTAATTTGGGTGTATCAGGGACTTATTTTTTTTCAATATTCAAGATAGCCAATGTTTCCTCGTCACTTTGAGTTCAACCAATGAGAACTGTTGCGCGGATGAATACATAAGAATGGCGGTGTTGCGTCATACCGACGCCAGGGACTCTTTTTTTTTATTAGCGTCTGTATGCTCAAGGTGAAAGGATGTATATTTTCTGATAGCGTGTGAACATGTAACTTACACCCAAACTTTTAACCAGTGTAGATTCTATCGAATTTTGAAAGTTGTTAACTAATTAATATGGCGCTAAAAGTGTAAATTAACGAATAAATATGTTGTGATAAAGGAACGTTGATTTATGCATTCCATTCTGTGACCTCGACCCTGTAGATAACCGCGTCCGATATCAAACTATTACAACATTCAGTAAGAACATTATCTCCGGTATGCTATGTAAAGAATCTTTTTCTGCTGATGTGCAAAGACATATTATAATAAAATCCGTAACAAAATGGCCTGCCCAACGTGGGGCACGAATTTAGAATGGAATGCAAAATTACGAGTACCATAAAACATCAAAAGACGCCATCTCATCGCGCAGGAAAAAGACGCTATTAGACCATCGTATGATATCAACGATCCGTCAAAACATCGATACACAGAGAATCAACGTGGGAAAAACACCGGAGATCATCTGGCGAAGCCAACTACCCAGGAGACATAAATAACTGGACGAAGAACCAACGGAAAAGAAAGAAGGATCCAAAATTTTTGTTTCTACATACATTTTATTTCCATTGGTTAATGCTATTAAGAAGTGGCAAAATAGTGGGACTTTCAACCATAAGTGAATTGGATAAAGAAATTAAAATGTCGCGAAAAGAGATAGAAACAGGAGTGGGGGAAGGGGCAGATAGGCCTAGTTATCAGGTAGAATTAGAAAGTGAGGAACAGGTGGAAATAAGCAAAGACCAAAGGTTAATGATGATGATGTTTGAAAGACTAGAACAAAGTTTAGGTCAGAAACTGGAACAGAATAAGGAAGAGATAGGTCAGAAAATGGAGGAAGTGAGAAAAGACTTAGAACAGCAAATGGAATTAGGTAGACAGAACCTAGAACAGAAAATAGAATTAGGAAGACAGGAGTGTAAAGAGAATATGAAAGTAATGGAAACTAATTTAAAATTAGTACATAAAAACTTAAATGAAACAAAGGAAGCCTTAGAAGCTAGGATAGAAATTGTAGGAGATAGGATGGGAAAAATAGAATCAGAGATGAGAGAGAATAAGATTGTGTTAGAAGGAGAAATTGCTAGATGTAGGGATGAAATAACAGAATGCAATACAAGTGTGGACTGTAAGATTACAAATGTAAAAGCAGAAATAACTGAGGAATTAAGGAAAGAGATTGAGGTAGTAAAGAAAGACATTATTAATGAAACTGTAGAACAAATTGTAATTCCTAAAATTAAGACAATGAATGATGTGATGCTTTCACAACAGGATGCTATAAATGATATGAAACAAAGCCACTTAGAAATAAAGAATGATTTAAAATCAATTTGTGAAGAAATGAAAAAAGGGAAAGAAAGTTTGGCTAATGTAAATGATGTTGTGAAGGCATTACAAAGACAAGATGATTTAGATGTAAATAGTGTACAAGATGAGAGTTACTTGAGTAATGTACAAAATGTTGACTCACCATACAGAGAAAGAGGTTCACAACCAAACAATGACACGACTCACAACACATGTTACACCAACAGCATATTACATGAAATCACACCACCTACATTTGACGAGGAGAAGGGAGACGATCCAAAACCCTTTGTTAAAGAGATGGAAGAATATTTTAAAGTGAAAAGGATACCAAATGAGCTTAGGATGATGATAGTTAAGAAAAGCTTAAAAAACAAGGCATTAGAATGGCTCAGGTTAACACTAGCTGGTCATGAGTCGTATAGCTCATTCAGAAATTTATTCCTATCAAGGTATTGGGGCCCAGCTAAACAAAACCAAACTAGGGTAGAGCTAGCGACAGGTAGATACGATCCAACCAAAGGGTTGTCGCTAGTCGATTATTTTATGAAAGTAGCCAACAAAGGAAAGCTATTAGACCCCAACTTGTCGGAGGCAGAACTAATTGCCAGCATAACAAGACATTTCCCAGACACAGTGAGAACAGGGTTAATTGTTGCGAGGCCAGTAGATTTTGCAGATATGATAGAACTGCTGACAGCCTTCGAAACACAAAATGGTCGGCCTAATGAGCATAGACATAGGAACGGTCACCCAAACTCACCCATCCTAAACCGGAACACGACTGTTTCTTGCACAAAGGAAAGGTATACCATTTTTTAAAATGTGCCTTTGGACTATCGACCAGTAGCAGTGCACTACTGAGGGCTCTAGACAAAGTTTTTGGGGATACCATCGAGACTTTTGTAACGCAATATGTCGACGATTTTTTGATATACAGCAAGAATCCCGAGTCGCACTTACATCACATAGATTATGTATTATCCAGGTTCCAGGAAAGCAACATGACCCTAAATTTAGAAAAGTGTGAATTTTTCGTCAAAGAGGCTGAATTTCTAGGCCACATCATTACACCTGATGGTATACAACCTAATCCGGAGAGGGTCAAGGCCATAGAGCATATACCACCCCCACGTAACTTAAAACAGTTGAGAAGGTTTCTGGGCATTTTACAGTACCAGTCAAAATTCGTGGTCAACTACGCTAAGGAGTTGGTACCCTTTAGAGCACTGTTGAAAAAAGATACTAAGTGGGAATGGAATGCTGAACACCAGGTGGCCTTTGAGAATATCAAAGAACTTTTCAAGCACAGTATTCTCCTGGAACGACCGGATCCAAATTCACCTTTTCTAGTATACACCGATGCTAGTGCGCACTCATATGGAGCAATATTAGCACAAGAAGATGCAGATGGCAACAAACATGTGATTGCCACAGCTTCTAGATTTTTAAACAAGATAGAAGCCAATGCCTGCATAACCGAATTGGAAATAGGTGCAATCCATTTTGCGTTACAAAAGTTCAGACAATATATATATCATTATAAAATAATTATATATACAGATCACGTAAGCCTGTCCTTCATTCAAAAATGCAAGCTAACCATCTCCAAAATCTCAAGGTACATACATGAGATAATGTCACACGACATAGAGGTCAAACACATCCCGGGGAAGGAGAACATCTTCAGTGACTTATTGTCAAGATTAAGGTCAGAGAGTCACATACCTGAGACGATATACAATCCACACCATGAAATCAAAATCATGCAGATAAATAGCAAAGAAAGCAACGAGATCTTGCAAGACTTCAAAAACATAGCGAAGCTACAACAAGAAGACCCTGAATTGAAGAGGCTATTCGACAAGGCTCCAGACATAATACCAAGATTGGATGCCAAGATAGGCAAATTTAGGAACATCCTATTTAAATTGCGTGGTCGCGATGTAAGGAAGTGGAAAATGATGGTACCAAATTCCTTACAGGACAGGGTCATTTTGGCGTTCCACCACTCGATGCTTCACTCTGGTACTGAGAGAACAATGCTTGCAATCGAGGAAGTATTGTACATCAAACATCTTGGCAAGAAGGTCAGGAAGTTAATTTCCTCATGCGACCTATGCCAAAAGGCCAAGCCAATTAATGTAAGGTACAATGTCATCCCACAATCCATCGTGAGGAACGAGAAAAATGCATTGGTGTGTATTGATGAGCATGGAGAGCTACCAAGGGGGAAAGATGGAAACAGATACATCTTTGTCATGTTTGATGTTTTCACGAAATTCACCAAAATATACCCCATTAAGAACATTAAAAGCAGAACATGCCTAGATAAAATCGTCAAGGACTACATCCCAAAATATGGGGGGATAAAATGTATTCTATCGGACAATGCAACCATGCATAAGAGCAAGTTGTTTCAGAACACCTTAGAAACATTAGGAATAAAATTGTACTATTCCTCAGCGTATTATCCCCAAGGAAACCCGACTGAGAGAATCATGAGGGATATAAGTATTTATTTTCGTTTACTCTGCCACAGAGACCACACTTCCTGGACGGAAAAATGCGGATATATAGAGGAGGTGATTAACCATTCGGTGAACCCCACGACCAAGTTCGCCCCAATCGAGTTAATGACCAACACGAAACCCAAGAAATTAGCAGTTGACATTGACACCACGATGGCTGCCCAAAGAGAATTATCAGAGAAGGAAAAATGTCAATTGGCATTCAGAAGATTACAATAGAAGACTGAAAAAGGGAGGAACAAGGTGAAAAGATTCGTCAGGAAATGGTCCCCACAAATTGGAGAAAAGGTGCTCTTAAAAAGCCACAAAGCATCCAAGGCATCTGAAAAAAGATCTGGAAAGATGGAGCTATTGTATACTGGACCACTGGTCATAACAAAAAAGCTGGGTGACCACACGTATGAGCTACAGAATACAAATGGCAAGTTGGTAGGAAGATACCATAAAAACAAATTAAAGCCATACAAAGAAAGGACCAAATAGTCTTTGCCAACAAATGTGTAAGGCAGGAGTAGTAGAGATGAAGGAAGATAACAATTTTTAATGGGTTACTCATAGAAAATTATGTTCAGATTAGGAATTACAACAAGGAAGAAAATCAACATAGTCATTGGCTATATCGACCACAAAGAGCATTGTCAACAAAAACAGATGAGGACACTGATTGTCATTAAAGAAATGAATCATAGCGACGGAAGATAATATGTTTTTGACATAAGGATGTCAGGGACAAAAATAAAAATGAATCAATTATGATGAAAAAGATATAATATTTCGACACAAAGATGTCGAGGGTAAATTGAGAAGAAAAATAATACAATTACAGAATAATTATAAATATAGAAGTTTTCTCTTATAGGAATAAGAGACAAAGAAGTGACAATTAGTGAAGTGAGGAAGACCATAATCAGAAAAACAATGCCCATGAATTAAGATGAATATAGCCAATGCTAAGCTCGAAGAAGTGTTGAACCAAACAACAATGAATAATAACCCAATTAAGAAAATTAGTACCATTAGTAACATCAGAGTTTAAGAACCGACTCAACAACCTGCCTATACATAAGCTTATAAGACAAAGAAGGCAAAGAACTGAATAAAGTATTGCCATAAACATGATCATAATCATTAGCTCAAAATTTGTATCCTGTTTTTCTCTCCTCATAGCAATGAATACAAGTCAAAAACCACATAATAAACCATGACACACTTAAATTATATTTGTGTCAATGTCAAATGTACAATAACTGAGTATGTGTTGTATAAGAACTGAATATGTGTTGTACAATAACTGAATATGTATTGTATGATAACTGCATATATTGTGTAATAACTGAATATGTTGAGTAATAACTAAATGTGTTATGCAAAAACTGAATGTGTATTGTGTAATAACTGAATATGTATTGTATAATAACAGAACATATGTGGTATGATAGCAGGATATATTGTACAATAACTGAATATGTATTGTGTAATAATTGGACATGTTGTGTAGTAATCAAATGTGTTGTACGATAACTGAATATGTATTGTATAATGACTGAAGGTGTATTGTATAATAACAACATATGTGATATGATAACTGGGTATATTGTACAATGACTGAATATATATTGTATAATAATTGGACATGTTGTGTAATAAGTAAATGTGTTGTACAATAACTGGATATGTATTGTATAATAACTGAATGCATTGTGTAGTAATCGAATATGTGAAATTTATAAAGACATGCTGTATCATGTCAAAACGAAGGACAAGGACAAACAGTGAAGAAGACTGAAAAAAAAAAAAAAAAAAATATTGTACAAAGTGATTGAATCATAGGAGTAGGGAGAAGTATTGTATTGTGTTTCAAGATTGTAAATAAGGTGACAACTTGAAAAACAAAACAAGGGGCATATGAGACAGAATATTGACCAATGGAGGGTTGTTCATGTAAATATTTTTGTAAGAGTGTGTAAATTTCTAATTCTTTTAATTTGGGTGTATCAGGGACTTATTTTTTTTCAATATTCAAGATTGCCAATATTTTCTCGTCACTTTGAGTTCAACCAATGAGAACTGTTGCGCGGATGAATACATAAGAATGGCGGTGTAGCATCATACTGACGCCAGGGACTCTTTTTTTTTATTAGCGTCTGTATGCTCAAGGTGAAAGGATGTATATTTTCTGATAGCGTGTGAACATGTAACTTACACCCAAACTTTTAACCAGTGTAGATTCTATCAAATTTTGAAAGTTGTTAACTAATTAATATGGCGCTAAAAGTGTAAATTAACGAATAAATATGTTGTGATAAAGGAACGTTGATTTATGCATTCCATTCTGTGACCTCGACCCTGTAGATAACCGCGTCCGATATCAAACTATTACAACATTCAGTAAGAACATTATCTCCGGTATGCTATGTAAAGAATCTTTTCCTGCTGATGTGCAAAGACATATTATAATAAAATCCGTAACACTTGTATGAATATTTTAAACTATCTCAGTATTGGCCATTTTATAAAACATACTCGCATATTAATTGCTGGCGTTATGCCCTCGTTGGATACTTGTATATATTCATAGACTCCTGTGAATTATTTTGGTCAAACATTTTTCTAAAATAGGCGCTATATTGTATAGTAAGTTACCATCTTCAATTAACAACACTGAAGACTCAAAATTTAAACCAGTGTTAAAATCATTCCTAATAAGTAAATGCTTGTGCACTGTCACTGAATTATAATGGACATGTGTATGTATGTAAATAATCACTTTTGTAAGTAACTGGTGTAGGTTTTTTAAGAGGTAGAACTGGAACTTAAAAATTCAATGCCACAACTGGGATTTGAACCACAGACCTTCCACCCACACACGGCTTGTGTGTTTATAAACACCAACAGTAAGTTTGTTGGCATAAATAAAAAATAACTGGTGTAGGTATTTGAATTGTAGATACGATTGACAGTGTCACATGCTCTTATAAGAGTCTATTCACTACAGTAAAGTTGTTGTTGTCATCATCATCATCATCATCATCATCATCATCATCATCATCATCATCATCATCACCACCACCACCACCATCAGCACCATCATCATCACCATCATCATCATCACCACCATCATCATCACCATCACCATCATTATCATCATCATCACCATCATTATCATTATTATTATATCAACACTGTTGTTATAATAATCACTATCACTATTATTATCATAGTAATAATAATAACCAGATTGTTATCCTGTAAGTATCCCAATTGCTTTGAAGTCAGCACCAATTTAGCATTAGTGAATGTTATATTAAATTTTGGTCAAGAACAGATTTACACTGCTGATGTTTCCTTCACTTTAGTGGCATAAGCTATGAGAACATGATGACATACATTGCTATGTGAAGGAGTACCGCTTGAGGCTAGTTTCGGAGCCATTAACAAATAGTTTCCATGCCACTGGTAAATGTTTTATTCCCATAGCATGAAATAGACCATTCATGTCTTTTCAGTAACAGAATAAGTCTTCCATGACAAAGAATAACAATCATCTACATGATTGGTTGGTTCCCTCCATATCATTGTCATAATGAAAGCCTTTGCAACTTTACCTTTTCTCTTCACCCAACCATTAAGATGAGATGAACAGTTCACACAGGCAATTTGTGCTGATAACCTAACTTGCACCCAAAATAATCATACCATTTCTTCACTACGGGTGTCACATGATTTACTAGTGCTCCCCACAGATGTAGCAAAACTTTATTGGGTGGTTCTTAAGAAATCTATGTAATTGCTTTTTTATAACCATTCTTATATAATGGAGTATTTTTAAAACTGAGAGTGCTACAAACAAAAATAACATATTCATGCTGGGGGATCAAAATACATAAGAAAGACCGATTTGCATTCTTGAATATGTTAATTCATTTTGGCCAGTGTAATTGCATTCCCCAAGTTTCTGTCCTTCCATTTCACTTCATCTTTCATCTGGCTGGTTGTTTCAAGGTTGTGTGGGCAGGAGACTTAGCACTGCATGGCAGGGAAAAGTATACTCTATGTAATGTTCATCCTACAGATTGGTGGCAGTCTCCAAGCTCTGGTATCTCTAGTGGGATGTGTGAGCCTACAGAAAGGAAGGGGAGCTGACACAGGGGAGTACTGACCCTGCCCTCTATTGTCACATCTCCTAGGACTACCGACCCTCTCCTCTTACTTCACCCCTCCCTCCTTCGGAGTGTCCCATTAGATACAATACAAAGATACAGCCTTGGCTGCTAAATGCCCTGTCCGAAACTTGTACCCCAAACCTTGATGTCCTCATCATCCAGTACAGTGTAGTTGTTCTGTTCTACATTAATCGGGGAGTTGCTGTATCTGAGCATACAGGTGCAGAGGAATTAATAGCTGAATATTTAAATAACAACACAATCCATAGGGTTTTGCTCTGGAAAGATGTATTTTATGGAATTTCTCAGTTGTACAATCAATGAAATCCAAATCATGAAATATTGTGCTTTGAACAACCTCCTTTACAATTTCGCATAGCAAACAGCAGCAATGATACTTTGCATGAGTATTGACAGACATTTTTCCAGGGGGGCCACATGTTTGAAATTTGCAATCAGATAATATTAATTCATTATTTTATTGTCAAAATTTATAATATTTGTTGCATATAACCATATTAATTTGTGCTAAATAAAATTGATCTTTACATCAAAATTAAAATAGTAGTTTAATAGTCAGTAATTGATCGCACATTAAGTTGATCAACTTCCAGGGGGGCCGCGGCCCCCCTTGGCCCCCTTCGCGATGCCCATGGGAAAGTTCATGTTTCTTGCAATCATTTATGTACACAGTAAAGGTGCTGTGACGAGGCAAATATCTCCTTAGGTAAAGCTCAGCATAAAGATCTTGTGCCCTTTTCCCATTTCTACAAGCAACACTATAAACATAATGCATATCTGCTAGTTCTCTTAAGTAGAACATTTTTATAATAGCCTATACAGCTGAAACTCCTTCCAGTAAATGGAGCACTTTAGTTACACTAATGGCTGATATTGATAATCCAACCAAAAAGTCACAAATTGCTGCATAATATGCAACAGAATCCCTTACCATTGAAGTAATAAACTGCAGGCTTTAGATTAATGGTGATACACTAAGCAACGATAATAATAGAATGTAAGTAATATTCCAAAATGCAAAGAAAACAAAATATAAGTGATATTCAATGCCAAAGGAGGAACAAGGATCTGCATGACAGAATTTCATCTAACCCGAAGTGGTGATTGAAAAATATTAATGTCCTCTAGCTCGATTACAAGATGTTTACAAACATACATTCCTGATAAGAAAGTACTCAAATATAACACTTAAATCATTCCATAAAATTATTCTGTGTTGTTCTGACTTACTCTGTGTACATGCAATTTGAAATAGTTACTTACGTTATATATCCATGACATTTCAAATACTTATAATTTTGGACAGAGCTGTTTTTACCCTATATAAATGTAACATTTCTAATACACTGAATTATAAATAGAATAAACATATCATATAAACAACTACCTAATACAACAACAATTTTTATGTAAAAATCTATGAGAGTTAATCACATATATAAAATCAAATTAACAAATCAGCAAGGTAAAATTATTGAGTTTGGGACTGTTACATTCAATTGCTGCCAGAATAGGAACATTATCTAGAAGCCACAGGCAGTGAGTCTATGTTTATGATGGAGACAACACACTATGAAACTTGTTCCAGTAAATTTTGCATGCAAAGTAAAGCTTTACTTGTGTATGTAAACTTCACTGTTTTTCCAAAAGAGAGGAACTCAAACAACAAACACATCTTGTAAATAAGAAGTAAAGTATTAAGTAAGTGGTATTCAAGTTGATGGATGCAGAGTCCACATAACAAATAAGTGACAAAACTGCAGAAGGTGTAGCAGAAAGAAAGGAAAAGACAGAGAAAGCTACAACAGAAGGTGACAGTGAAGTAGGAGACAGAACAAGAGAAGAGGGGAAGGAGGGGAATGTGGGAGCCACAAGAAGATACGACAATACAATCAACCCTAAGAGTCAATGGGATTGAGGTTATGTGGTCAATGAGCAGCAAACTTATTGAAGCAATTCCCAAGAGAAGTATACTATGGAAGTGAAGAAGATGTAGTTTGTAACCTGTATAAATGGGTAGGTAATGGGAGAGAATGTGAGAGATATTCATTTATTTGATAAGGAGAAGGAAAGAACAGAATAGGGTATTGATGATATGGGAGGCTGGAAAAGGAGGATGGCTGGAGAACAGGGAGGTGATGTTAAGAAATAGAGGGATCCAAAATACAAAGAAATCAGAGATTACTTGCCATGTGACACAGAAATAGACATGAAAAATATATTTATGTTATGGAAGCACTTAGAATATTAGTAAAAATAAACAGCATTTTTGTAAAGCAATTTTTAAAAATTCAAGATTTTTACTGTTCCCTGTATATATACATACGTAAGTATAAAAACTATTGTATTAGATAAAGATGAACAAAAAATGGCAATGTTCATAAATATTAATTTAAGAAATAATAATGAGTATTTTAGATCAACCACTGGAGGTTTAAACAATTTAGATGTAAAAAGTATGGAGCAACAACTATTCAATAAGTTAACTAGAGATACAAACAAATAAAAATAACAAATGTACATTAAAATTGAGGAGCGTTTTCTTAAAACTCAATAGATGCACAAAATGCATTTCTGAGGAAAATGGTTTTTTCTATTTATTGGCTATACTAATTGGTTAGCACAGCAACTGTATTAATTATTCAATTCTTCTTCCTGGTTCTGTCTCATTGAATGTGAAAAGAAACAAATAACATAGTCTAACAGGTGCAAATTTGGGGTTTGAAAATGCAGAGTTTTTTCAAAAACCAATAGATGCTGATAACTTTTCTGCATGAGCAGGAAGTTAAGACATGAAATTTCGTTATTTTTGTCATTTATTGTTTTTCTTGCTTTTTATTAATGCATTTATTATTTGTTTATTTATTTTCACCTCTTTATAACACATAATGTACTATACAACCAACATATTAATGTTTATAAGGATTATTTTATTAGGTATAAACTTGGAAACTAAGTACTGCTACATTCACAATAACAATATATTTTGTTTTATTTATATAACAAACACTGAATACACACAAATAAATTTCAAACAATATGAATAAGTAAGCTTTCACCTTTATTAGTGCTTGTGCAATCCATACATGGTTCTTAGTTCGTTTCTCTTTTTCACATCTGACTCTGTCTTAATCTTCATCAGTCCCATTGAGCATGTGTCAGTGTGTGGTGTACGGAATGAAATATTGAAGAAGTTGTAAAATATGTTTGTATATTTTGACAATGAGCAGACTGGTAGATTTCTAATCTTCTTTCGTTGCAGAAGTTGGTCCACATTTTTCTGATATTAAGTTCTGGAGGTAAATATCTTCTTGATTTTGCTCTTCCATAGTGGCTTTCTCCACATCTGTACTTCTTCATGTCTTGCTTTATAGTAGCAGTAGTGCCCTTCTGTAATATTCCTGTTCTGTCACCTCCTCTGGTTTCCTTTGGCGCATTCCCAGATAAGTGAAATTTTCTAGCCAGTAGAGATAATCTAACTTTTGACACCCCTGTGATTCCTTGGAAGCTTTAGTTTTAGTATTTTGTGGAGTGCACTCAAGACCATGTGAACATTTAATTTCTGGAGTATGAGCTTTCCTTGACTTGCATTTTGATTTCCTTTCCTTGTTTTTGCAATTCCTACCTCCCGCGCATTCTACGACTGGTACAGTTTCACAATCTGAGCTCCTGTCCATTGTGCATAGTACAGTGCAGTGTCTCAACTAAGAATAAAAATGCCATATAAGTATAACAAAGCTTGTAGAAGCACCTGCCTGCTGTGCAAGAGGTCTCAAATTCGATTCCTGGTAGGGGGGTAGGAAGTTTTCTCCAACCAAGATTATTCTTCATCCTGCCCTGAGTCTGGAAGTATAAATGAAAGTGTGAATGTGTGTGAATTCAACGTATAAAAACCCCAAAAGACCGAAAAACCCACTGTTAAATGAGTAACACCATTGTCAATAGGCAAGGCTGCCGATATGACCTCTGCACTTAAAGGTGGGACATAAATGGAAGAAAAAAATCTTGCAGAAATGAATGTGAAATCCAAGCGCACAACCTGGGTTTGCAGTTATTGCCAATGATGTAGCAGTGTAACCAGGCTTGCAGAAATGACTGAGAATTCCAAGAATTGCAACAGTGAGATGGCAGTCAATTCCAACATGCATTCCATAGAATTTAGGTTGCTACACTCTGTATAATAAAATCATAAAATTGCATCTATCAACCTTTGCTTTAACTGAGCAAGTGTATCTATCGAGTTTTGAAAAAAACTGCTAATATTCCCCACCTTCTATACAGGACAAGAATCGAATTTTGCAAAATCTGATTTCACAGAACGATGCAGAAGGTGAAAATTAGGCTGATACTATATATAACTCAATTTCATAAAATTTTGCATCTATCGAGTTTTGAAGAAACGCTCCTCAATTGATAAAAGAATATTTCTAATGTTTTTTATAGTTTAGAAGTGTTCTTACTGTTGGCTAATGCTGTATTTCTGACAATGAAGTCACTAATCCTCTTGCTCTCTGATGGATTGGAAGGGTGCTAGAAGTGGCTGGGCATATTTGAAGGTGGTCTCGGCCATTTCCTCTTGCAGATGACATAGAGCACAGAGTGGTCAAGAATATATCCCAATTCTATTCAAATGTTTTGCCAGTCAATCATGTCCTGTAATCAACCTGAAGTTTGCAACTGCTGTTTTTCGAGGATACTCATTATTTACTGTTTGAATGTTTGTATTTCCCATCTTTTATTTTTCGGATTTTCATAACAATATTTTGCTACATTTTTTTAATTCAAATTTGACTAATCTTTTAGCTGTTACATAAAATGGTAGATTAGCTATAGATTTCTGTACACTGCTGGTACCCTTTTTTGAAAGAAAATCAGTTTTGTTCACAGTGAGCTGGTATCCATTGGAAGACTAGGTGTTTTTGAAGTGCTGTTTGAATGAATGAATGAATTTATTGAATACTAGAGCATATACCTGTTGGGCTGTCCATGAACT
This sequence comes from Tenodera sinensis, assembly GCA_030765045.1. NCBI lineage: Eukaryota > Metazoa > Arthropoda > Insecta > Mantodea > Mantidae > Tenodera > Tenodera sinensis. The sequence continues at coordinate 175,457,949 of CM060962.1, read as the reverse complement.
TGAGCTCCCTAGCTCTTCTGTCATTGGACAAACCTCTGAGGTTCTCTACCCTTGATGTAGAGCACAACCCATGCTATTTATTATTCAGCTACAATTTATTAGCCTTACTCAAACCTGTCATTTATCTTTTAATTCACTTATTTTCACCAAATTCTCTTATACTTTCCTTTTCCTAAGCTCATTAGTATTTTAAATAACCCATTCCAACCTAATATTTAATTTCTCCTTTTTTTCTTATGTTTCATGATTGTTTACTAATACTTTCCTACACCTCACAGGTTTACTTTCCGCTTATCTCTTTCACTTCCACATTCTTTTCCTCACTTCAGTTTCACTTGTAATACCTACTTTGCTTTATCGCTAAACTTTTGTTTCCCTCCCTCCTTTCAACCCCGGACCATTTCACTTAATCACTCTCCTTCATATCACACGACACTGATCACCATCTTCCCCTTTTGTTTTTGGCTTCCTGTATATTAACACATATTCATATCTGAAATCCACTTATTTAAGTTAATATGTTTCCAAAATCATACTGACTTTTCCAGGTCACCCTTCTCCCATTCTAATGTAGCCACATACTATGTAAAACCTGTTTCCCTGTCCTCCCATTGAAGTGCTGTTAGATGGGTAAGGATTTTCCAACATTCTATAATTGTTTGATCTTTTGGTGACAACTTGGAAGTAATTGCTATAATTGCTGCCCTGGAATCTGAGAGAATAACTGCTTGATGAAAATGTGAGATTCTATACAAAAAGTTTAGAAGTGTATAAATTAATATCCCTAATACAAATATGTATATGTAAATCTGATGTGTCCTTTAACTATGTACTGAAAGGATGTATAACATGAGTTACAAGACAAAGCAAGTGGGATAAGGTGGTAAAAGGGGTAAGAGAGGGACATAATGAGTGATAAACTATAGCAATAAAGTGAATAATGGTAAACTTTAATCACTAATCAAGGTGGGAAAGAAAGTCAATAAAGTGGAGGTAAGGTTAAAATTTAAAGAGTTAGATATAGTTATTAACAAAAAAAATACAAAAATTAAATAAACAATTAGTAATGTAAAAGTAAGTCATAAATAATACTGGGAAATTAGGGCAATAAGAATATTGGAAACAAATAGTATGTACATTTGTGTGGAAGATAAACACATAAAGGACAGTTGATCTGGAGACAAGTCAAGCTGATAGTAAAAGTAAAAGTTGTATATTTAATGACTGCTGCACTTGTATAAGGATAGCGATCCAGTTAGGAGCCATACAAAATGTATCTGTTTTTTTTGATAGGTCCTCAATAAATTTCAATTCCAACTAAGTAATATTTATGTTCTGCTCATTAGTCATTTAAGAAGTACATTTTATTCAAATAAATTTAATTTTTAAAACTACACAAGAACTGTGATTATCTGGACCATGTGACACCAATTTCTAGGTTAATGAAAATACAGATAATGTGGAAACAAATCATTAAAGAAATACAAACTTTGATGTGTAAATGAAATTATTATCACTGCAAATGCAGAAGTATAAAGAATTGAAAACCATTCAGATGAGATATCTATGATATCAGAACTGTCATTAAAACTAACAACCCATAAAGTTTCGTTTTGTTCTGTGATACACAGAATTGTAATGGTATTCATTGCAAGCTTGAAAGGTATAATCGACCATGAGTGATCTCTACTAGGGATTGCCCCCTCCAAAAGGTTATGGAATTAACACTGTAATGTAATGTAAAGGCTGGTTCACACCCATCAGTAGCAATAACCACAACAAAAAAGCTGAAATACATTTATTCAAATGGGGATGTTCACAGCCGACAGGAAACATTCATGGTCCCGGGAACAAGAAAGAAGCCTTGGCCAAGTTTTAAGTTCATGTTCCTGTTACCAGCTACAGCATGTTAGATTCATGTTGTGCATGTTACACTTTTCACTGTAGAAAGTATTCAAGGCCACCATACCATGAAGCAGCTGCTAGAGCTCTCTCTGGTTGCAAGCTAGAAAAAAGATTATTAGAAATAGGAATAAGAGATAGAGGGTTCAGCATGGAAGCCAAGCTTATTGTACTTACGGCCCTAAGGGAGGAAGGATGAGGTGAGGGGAGACAGATAGAGGGTTTGGCATGGAAGCCAAGCTTATTGTACTTATGGCTCTAAGGAGGAAGGATGAGGTGAGGGGAAATAGAGAGATTGGCACGGAAGCCAGGCTTATAGTACCTATGGCCCTAAGGGAGGAAGGATGAGGTGAGGGGAGATAGAGAGATTGGCAAGGAAGCCAGGCTTATAGTACCTATAGCCCTAAGGGAGGAAGGATGAGGTGAGGGGAGACAGATAGAAGGTTTGACATGGAAGCCAGGCTTATAGTATCTATGGCCCTAAGGGAGGAAGGATGAGGTGAGGGGAGATAGAGGGTTTGGCATGGAAGTCAGGCTTATTGTACTTATGGCCCTAAGGGAGGAAGGATTAGGTGAGGGGAGATAGAGAGATTGGCAAGGAAGCCAGGCTTATAGTACCTATAGCCCTAAGGGAGGAAGGATGAGGTGAGGGGAGACAGATAGAAGGTTTGACATGGAAGCCAGGCTTATAGTATCTATGGCCCTAAGGGAGGAAGGATGAGGTGAGGGGAGATAGAGGGTTTGGCATGGAAGCCAGGCTTATTGTACTTATGGCCCTAAGGGAGGAAGGATTAGGTGAGGGGAGACAGATAGATGGTTTGGCACGGAAGCCAGGCTTATGTATGTACCTATAGCCCTAAGGGAGGAAGGATGAGGTTAGGGGAGATAGAGAGATTGGCACGGAAGCCAGGCTTATAGTACCTATGGCCCTACGGGAGAAAGGATGAGGTGTGGGGAGATAGAGAGTTTGGCATGGAATGAGGGTGTTCTACGAGCGCGAGGGAACCTGGTCGAGCAATGAGCCATTGTGAGGTTCCCTAACGTGTGGTTGTCTTCATCTCGGTACCAGGGTTCGTCGTCTCCAGCCCTCCCCCCCCCCCTTCCCCGCCCCTTAGGCCTGATTACTATAATGGCACCCTCCCGTTCAGAACTGCATAACAATTACGTTTCCATGGCGAATACGATATGTATTGAGTTCTTTTTCCGGATTGAATTTAACATGAAAACGCGGAAGTAGGAATGTACTCAATGCGTGTTAAATTCGCCATGGAAACGTAGTAAGTGCTCAAATGCGGCACTCGGCAGCACTAACTGCACCATCGCTAACACTTGTGCCCCTGAAACACTGCATTGTAATCCGGGGAATGTAGTTATGCTTCCCAGAATTCGCCTGGTTTCCCTGGAAAACCCATGTGTTAGGATGGTCGGCCGCAGGAGTCGAACCTACGACCTCCCGAAAGTGAGCATCACACGTTAGCATCTCGCTCAATTAGTTATTTATTGTATGCACATAATAGAAAAGTAAACACTAATAACAGGAGAAAAGTGCCAAGTATTTGAACATTGAAACCAATCTGAGGTACATGTTTGTTTTGTCTATCTGTTGTGCGTTAGGATCACACAGAAGACTTCTCAGACTACAGTTCTACCACACAGACGCGGAAGGGGGGGGGGCCGGTTCCGGCCTACTACCACCTCAGATCGTTACTGTTACACGAACCCCCGTAGCTCGTTAAATACTCATCCAATCGAAATGTTGCTTATTACAAAACTTAACATTGTGTTTAAAAACATTTGCTAAGGAATACTTTTGCAAAAATGCAAGTTATTTTGATTTATTCAATTTGGGCCCCATTAGAAACCTTCCACCTCAATGGTGGGACCAACTATCAAAGTTAGTACATATACCTACCAATTTTCATACTAGCAATAAAGTAGGATATCACAGGAGGCCTTGGTCCCCTGCCACCCCACCTGTATCTGCGCCTGGTTCAACATCTTGCAATATTAATAAGATAAGTGGAGCTTTTAGTTTCTAATTTGCTTTTAATTTAGATTATATATCTACATTTTAATTTTCACAAATATCTTAAAGTATGGCATTTTAATCAACATCGTTATAGCAATTTTTGAGAAAATAAAAATAACGAAACTGCTCCATGTAAACGTTATTTGTGTGTGTGGGGGGGGGGGGAGGTTGAGTATCTTTGTATGGCATCATTGGAACACGCTGGACCTAAATAGAAACCAATTTTGGTATTTAAACAAGATATTCACGTTATAGGTAACTCATGCAAAATCTTAGCACGTGCAACATGACGAACTTTGAGTATCGGGTCAGTTATTTATTCAACGTTTCGTTACATTAGGTACCACGAATATACGCGCAACTAGAATTACTTTTTTTGCATGAGGGAATCTCAAAATTCGTACTTCCTGTGAAATCCCAATCCTATTTTTTTTTTTTTTTTTTTTGGACAGCGGACAATACTTGCGGTAAATAAGTGATAGGGAAAGCAAAACTGGATTCAACATCATTTGCAATGGATAGAACCCTCTAAAATAACAAACTAGCTTTTAGAATATGGAAAAGAAGAGCTTATGTGCCATATGAGATTGAGAGACCGGCATTTTCCCGGGGGTTGCAGCATGAAATGGAACGTTACGAGGACTGAGGAAAGGTCCTGGCCACACGTCACTTTATTGAAATATGAGCAATTCACTCGTCCTAACTTTCACTTGACTTAGTTATAAAAGCATAAAACCATGTTGTATATGCCATTGTTAATATGTACGTAGGACAATAAATGTATCAGTTCGCTAATGATAGAAACCCAACTTTCTGATCGACAGCTTAGCTAGGAACATTCAGTTGACTTTCCTGTACGTTACAAACAAATAATAAAGCACTAATTACCTGATTCTGAAATCGATTTGACCAAAATTGTTGATTTCCAAACCTTCGTTGTTTACTAGTAACGTGGACTACTTTTTATTTCATTGAAGTTGGAAGGAGATATTCGTCATAAAAATCACACATTGCATCTCATTCGTGCAGTGAATATTACTGACGCTATGTGCACATTGTCAGTTACATTATAAATGCACAATGTTTTAGGTAGTTGAATTTTTACACATTAGCCCCTCCCCCCTCCACACGATTTATTCATTTTCGCTTGCCGTTATTCATTTGAAACTTATACTAAACAATAAGCCATCGTCATGGCAAATTTAAATATTATTTAATCAACAACCAGATCTGATTTTCAACTACGTGCAAAATTCTTCTCGTAAATACTATTTGGAATCAAAATTTTGAACATGGGCAAGCCTGAACTCAAAACAAATACACCAAAGGGAAGTGTTAAATCCAGAACTGTTCAGCAAAAACAAGTTTTGCTAAGAGCGTTAACAAATTTGAGAGAAACTCTTGTTAACAATCCAAACAGGGACAACCTATTGATAAATATGTCCGGAGTGGAAAGGGAAACGATGATAAAGGCATTAAAAAATCTTAAAGTTGTAAATTCTGCCTGTCGGAGAAGAAGATGTTCTCGAAGGAGAAGTTGTTCAAGAAGAAGGAGAAGGAGAAGTTATTCAAGAAGAAGGAGGAGGAGAAGTTGTTCAAGAAGGAGAAGGAGAAGTTGTTCAAGAAGGAGAAGGAGAAGTTGTTCAAGAAGAAGGAGGAGGAGAAGTTGTTCAAGAAGAAGGAGGCGAAGTTCTTCGAGAAGGCGGCGTCGTAGGTCCAGGCGCCGCAGGTGAAGCGAAGATGGGGATCTATAAGTAATGTACAATTCCAAATCAAAACCAAGAACACTATGCATCAGATCAATTTGATTAAACAAAATTAAATAATGTTTGCAAATGATCTAAATTATAAAAGTTAAGCTCACTCAATTCGGTAAATAAATAGTATATATACATAATATATTCAAGTGTTGAACTAGTAGAAGTAGATGGCTGTCTGATATCACATCATCCTGCTCGTATAGTACACATTTCTAAGTTCCATATGCAAATACCATCATGTTTCTTTCATTTAATGCTCAGTATTTAGCGGAACATGATATAAGTGCCCCCCCCCCCCCCCTCACTTTGCAGCAAAATTATAAATATGCACAAATTCACTTGTTAAATCCATTTCATAGAAGAAATACAGACCGAAAGTAGAAATGTGTACTAGCTCCACATAAAACAGGTAGATAGGTACCTAAAGTTTCAAATCTGCACGACTTTATAACTGACAAACGATACTACTGCAACTGTAGCTACCTACATTAAGATTGCGGACAACCTACTCACTTGACCTTCTCCAGGTGTCGTTTGCTCCCTCTCGCTGCCAGTATGACTAATAAAACCCGTTGTAGAGTGATAAGGCCTTAAGCCGCAAAGTGTTGCCGAGAGATTGAGAGCCCTAAACAGCAAAACGTGGCCGTAGAATCGGTGAAACTAAACCCCAATGATCCAGGATCAGGGGGAAAATTGGGTTAAATAACGGGTGATATATAAGAAATTTGATACAAATAAAGTGAACGGGTACAAGAACAAGAACTTATTTATTGGAAAAAGCCAAAGGTAAAAACTTGTCAGTCTAACGGATTTCAATCCCTCCATTAGCTTTGCACTCGCCTCCGCGGATGCGCTATAGTGGAAGATGGCGTCATATTATTATAAAAGAAAGCGTTGTAAAAAGGGTCATAGGCTCCAAAAGTTCTAACTCTAAACTCCTAAGGGCCAAAAGTAGTTTAGGCAAGATTATTTTGTCTGTAGTTAAGACCTGCAGCTCCGTATTAAAGTATTGATAAAAGTGAAATATAAAGTTGTAATTACCTCAGGAGCGTTGTTTGGAGTCGATATTGTCTCTTGCACAGCCTGGAGCCATGGACGTCGCAGACTGCGGCCCCCCTCCCCCATCCCAGCGAAGCCCATGCCTGGAACACGGCCCCCTCCATTTTTACACGTTTTCTATTTTTTTCCCCTTTACCTGATTGATTACCCTCCCCTTATGCTGGATTTACACACCTTAGCACTTACAATTCAGTGTCTAGGCTGTTGGGGAGCAGACAGTGAACACCTGGAAGCAAGTGCTCAGCCAAGAACCAGGTATGATAATGAGGAAGAGGATGCTATGAAATGCAGGCAAAATCGATGATTGGAAAAGTGATAATAGAAACAATTGGTGGATTTCTTTCAGAGGAAAACAATGGCGCAAGGACAACAAACATGGAACGAGTATGCATGATGGGGACTGTCAACCTAGATGAGAAGCGAATACTGCTAAATTGGCGATGTTTTAAATTGTGTTTAGTCTTTTTGAGGGATTGAATTATAATCATACTAACAACTCACTCACTATATACCTAACCTAACCTAACCTCCTCTGTGAACCAGAAAGCTGACAAAGTTGAAAAAGTGGTACGCATTTGGCCCGACATGATTTCCAAGCTAACTTGTAGATGCCACTTGTGTATGTTGCAAATGCACAGCATAAGACTACACTGAAAAATGCTTATCCAAAGCACGCAAGCTGCATTCTTAATATGTTTATGATTCACGTTCATATAAGCTTAGGTTTGTGCATCAGACACAGCGAGAAGACTTGGGCTGCACCACTGCAGTATTGGCCCACATCTGTCTCCAGCCGACAAGAAATAACTTCCAGGTATGTATAATATCCTTACTTATTGGTAGGTACCCTTAAAGTTGGTTCCCCTACACATAACAGGCTGGGACAAGGACGTGGTAGGGACAGTAGAGAAAGTCATGTGAGTGCATACATCAGATTTTCTTTAATTTCATTTAGTTACTTTCTTGCAGCAGCCACAGAGCCTCTGGGAACAGCACCTAGTAGAACAATTTGATTTTCCACTTAGTGTCACAGAGAAGCAATAAACAACTGTGGTTGAATTTGAAGGCGTATTATGCAGGGGACAATAAATATTGAATGCCTCTCACGTGCAAAGTAGAAGAAGAGTTTGTAATTCAGAATGAAGGGTTTTAGTGCATGAAACCCTTTCTGATTTTGTTTGACCTGAAAACATTCTGTAATGCTTTGTCTCTTTAAATTAACTGTTTGTCTTAAAATATTTTAGTGAGAACTGTGCCAATAGCAGTTATGAATTTGTCAAATGCACTTGGAGTACAGTGCATTCGTAAATTGGCTGGGCCGCCTCACAGCAACATCGAACTGGGTAAGGACCGGTTCACCCTCTGCCAGAGTTACACGTAATCAACTGCATCACAACAGATGTTGGAATTGATGATCTTCAATGTGAATATATTCCCTATATCTCTGAAAACAATTCTGGTTTACCGAAAATCCCCATATTATTCACAAAGCTCTTCACACCACCGCAAAAGTTGGAGTTTGATGAACAGTGAGTGTGCGTAGAATTATCGATCCCATATTTTACAACACAACAACACAATGTTCATTCACACGTTAATGTAAATTTTACTTTAAGTATCTTTTTTCCACACTAACAAGACATGAAATGTGACTGCTTTCAACAGGATTCAGCTATAGCACACACTGTTGCAAATCCTATGCATGCATTGGGAAGTGTATATGGGGACAGAACAATTAGCCCAAGGATTGAGACCAACTCGTTCCCCTGACCTAGCTCTTTGTGATTTTTATTTATGGGGAATGTTAAAGAATAAAGTACAACCAGCAAATTCTCACATGTTAGGACAAAATCAGGAGAGAAATGCAGCAATCAGTAAATGTGAACTTTCACAAGTAGACCAGAATAGTTTTCAGAGATATAGGGAATATGTTCACATTGCAGGCCACCAATTTCAGTATCTGTTATGACGCAGGTAAGCCTAATGTAAGTTAGTACAGTAGTTAGTGTTCCCAGCCCATGACTTGCCGGTTGTTTACATGTAACTCTGGCAGAAGGTTGTCCAGTCCTTGCCCTACCCAGTGGCACCACGGGGCAGTTCGGCCAATCTACATACAAATGCACTGTATCTTAAGTCAATGAATGTGTTGGAATAAATGCTTCAGGAAGCAACAAACTGAAAACAGTTACACAACTTTTCATGATGTGCCAAACATCAGAACTTAACAACTTAACTTGGAAAACTATTCATATTTTTGAGGTGTGGGTTATAAAAGGTAAGATGGGGTTGTTAGCCTGATATTACAATTGTGCCAAGACCTTGCATTTACTTTTAATGCTTTTGTGGGTAATGTTGCCAAATACGGGCTTCTTGATGTGCAATGTCGCTAAATCGTGCCAAGTTGACATGAAGAAATACACTACTGGACAAAGAGGTTGTTAACTACAAATTAGAGAGGAACACGGGTAATGGAACAGAAGCATAATCTAAAACTGAAACAATGGAATAGAGGTGCAAACTAAATAGTGGACTTATGCGAATATAGGAGATGTAACAAAAGCAGAAAGTGTTATGAAGTGAAGATTTCCAATTTACTCATTAACCTTTAGCTGTAATTATTAATGGAAATCTGCATTTTAAATAACGTTGAAATCCCCAGCAGTTTGCGACAATTATTTTCAGTAAAATCCAATGTTTAAAGCATTCCATTTGTCAATCATCTACCATATCGAACTCTTATAAAACTTTGTATTTGTTTCCTAATCATACATTATGATATATATTCATATAGTACAGTTATCTACCGTATCTCTTGCACAATTGCATGAGATTATGACTTCACAGTTATTTCACATCATATGGTTTATACCTCCAAAATGCAGCTTTATATTTCTTTCACAAATGTATATTTAAGTTTAAAGTTAGCTACTTCTGTACAACTGCTTGGACTTCTGATTTCATATTTCCACTCATATGTTTTATGCAACTAACACAATTTTGTATTTCTTTTATGAATGTATATTTATGAATATATATTCCCATTTAAGGTTATCTGCCTTCTGCACAACCATATAAGCTTATGATTTCATATTTATTTTAGATTATGTGATTCATAAATTAATTTATTTTAGCGTAATATAAAGGGATCCTGTAATTGTGGTACTCCGTGATGCATATGGGAGATCTTTTGGGTTGAATTAAGAAATATATTTGTAAGTAAAATAGAGTTCCCCTTCTTCTAGTTACCGAAATTTGTCATTATGAATAAGAACAGAGTTTCTTGCTTTCTTTGTATCTACATCATCTATGTATATGTATTGCTGGAAGTTATCCATTCTCATCTTTATGCATTACCATCTACACAATTCCAACGTTATTAAAATGTTTTACTACTGATTGCTACTTTCATTTCTCATACGTTGGCGCCCTGTGTTACGGTGTCCCTAAGCCTGTATTCGGCAACATTACACTTTTGTGTACTTCTCACTTCCTTCCTGAACTTAAAACTTTGCCTGGCTTATCTTTTTTTTCCTCATAACAGTCGCCACAGTGCCAGGCAAAGAGCAATGATGGTGTATAGTCTAAAGGTAAAACATCCCGCATAATGTAGGTTTTATTTTCTTAGAGCATGTCATCACAGTGACAATTTTAACACACAAATAACAGATTAAAGTGAGGCAGGCTGTTGCTATCAGAATTTTGTTTAGTTTTACTAGTTCGCATGGAATAAACATATTATACGGGGTACGGTTGTAGAAGGCACATGAGCTGAACCAATGCGTGCACATGGTGGCTGCACTGCTGCCAAGTGATGGACTAGAGAGCAGAAGTTACAGGGAGGGAACGAGGAAAGAAACCTTTGTCGTGTCACAAATTGTCAGAGCGTAAACTTACGCAGCAAAGGATAGTGATGATAACATTATAAACTGTAACACTCAATATTAACGTACTCATTTACACGCACTTCCTCAGATGCCAATTACCTAAAAAAACGTACACTTTAAAAATAATGTTTCTGGCCTGGGAGCGGAGTATTTTACCCTTAGTACCTGTGCCACTGGCACCAGGCGTTGAAAGTGACATTGTTAACGTATCACTAACACAATGTTGTTGTTGTTACCTAATGCTGGATTTCTGACAATGAAGTCATTAATCCTCTTGCTCTCCAGTATTTTTCACTGATGATATTGAAGAGAGCAATAGCAGTAATAGTACCCGCTTTTTAGAGAGCACCATATTTTTATGCTTTGGCGGTCACATAGCTCTCTCACAACCCCCAGAATCTCTGAAGGATCACACCTGTCATTGGTTTAAGGGTCTCACTGACCTGACCGGGAGAATTATCAAAATACATTCACATGTGAATTTTCTGCTTATTGTCACAGTTACACAAAGCACAATTTGTGTTACGGATTGGTCTTGAACCGAACTAAAGAAATCGCGCGCGACTGCAGTGGTCTGTGGTCAGTTAATTAATTAACTAAATATACGCAGTTCCTAATGACACTTCATAAGGTCTTACTCCGTAACTGCGTAATGAAAGGAATAACACACACAGGCAAGATTGGAAGCTTCATTCATAAGCATAAACATGGGAGTCACTTGTTTATTCTGAAGCAATAACTTGAGAACCATATGTCATAGAAAAATGGTTACTGTACAATATGCCTCAAACATTCTTGCCGCATACACCAAGGCATATCCAAATGTTGACTTTCCAGTAATAATTTTGGGTGCATCAAAAAGAGAAATCTCTGTTGCTCACGCTTATGCTGTGCATTCCAACTTAGGCAACGCTGCACGACTATGATAGGACAGTCACTCTAGGTGAGTCATCTCGACCTTCGCCTCATGTGCCTTATAATACATAAAAAATCTAATGTGTTGCACTCATATGACTTCCTGTACTCTGGTACTAACCATTCTTACAAACCCTTATTCCTGTATCTTCTTTATGTTAGTTGGGATAAACATTTGCAGAAGTTATCATATTGCTTATGTCCTTGTAGGTACAAGGGGATAATACTAGACTTTGAGTGATAGTCAAATCTTTTAAAGCTTTGAGATCCTGTTTTCTTTGCATGCTTAACATATATTTAAAAAAAATGAAGAACGATGTTCCATTTCAAGTTTTAAGTTTTCCAAAGCTGACACAAATAACAAGGAATATCTCCGAAATGGTTCACCCTACAAAGAAATTTATTTGGACATAGTGTGTCTTAGCGAGACCTACATTTTTTGTATAATAAGATTTTGTCTATCTCTTATGGTTTGTGAGTTATTCAAACGTCATCCAGAGTAAATAGGACTATATAGGCTATAGCCAGAAAATTCAAAATATACATTTCATTTGTCATCAAAATATCTCAAACATATGGCATTTTGATCACAATAGTTAGAGCCATTTTCAAGAAAATAAAGTTCAAAAAACTTTCCATGTAAAGGGCAGTTCAGGGTGGAGGAATTTTCTTCAAAATCTTTGTGTCGCATCCTTGAAAGACATTAAACTTTAATACCAACTTTGGTGTTTAACCAACTTTTCGTTTTTGAGTTATGCTGTCCACAGACTGACTAACAGACACACAGACAGACTGACACACACACACACACACACACACACACACACACACACACACACACACACACACACACATACATGCACACCCACATGCCCCCATACGGCCACACACACACAGACATATGTGCCTTTCTCTAGAAATGCTTTTTTTGGATTCAGGGGGCCTTAAAACATGTTTCTGGTGAAATCTTGACATCGAACTTTTGGATGGAATACAATACTTCCTCTACTTAGTAGTAGAGAAAGTAAAACATAAACCAAGAATCCACAGTTATACTTGTATTAATGAAAGATCAATGAATATCAGAATACAATAACTCATTTTTTTATATCTTAACCGTGCAAAGAGAACGGAATCTCAAAGCTTTGAAAGATTTGACTATTGCTCAAAGCCTACTGTATTCCCATATTCCCTTTGCACCTACAAGGAAATAACAATAAGATAATTTCTGCAAATGTTTATCTCAACTAACATGAAAAAGATAAAGGAATAAGAGTTTGTAGGAATGCTTGGTACAAGAGTGGAGAAAGTCATGTGAGTGCAACACATCACATTTTTACTCTACAACCTCACCCAGTATGTACCAGTGTGTTTTCCAGTTTCCATCCTTGGTTCATTGTGAACTGTTAAAGTCTCTTGTGCTTCGGATCCCCATCGCCAAGTTATTGTGGAATAACTTTGGAAAGCGAAATTGGGGTTAGGACTGCTGCTTTGATTGATTGTGTGTGGTGTATGCTCCTTTCTGTTTTGTTCTCATTTCTATTGCAACTTTTGTGCAATTGCGCATCAGACTTAACACCATCTTACGCTTAAGTGAAAATACTGGTGCATTCACTATATCATAAGGTGGAAATTAAGATATTACATTCTTTTGTGGGGAAAAAAAATAGAAAAAAAAAACCATAATTAAACTGTCAAAATTCTTTCATTAATTTGAATTGAGTGGCCATATCATTAGCTGCCCCCCTTCGTAGTGTGGTGGCAGCATGTGTGCCTCACATCCAGAGGTCGTGAGTTCAAATCTCGCTTAGGGCGAGTTATCCGGATAAGGTTTTTCCTTATCCTGAGAAGACACATGCCGGGTAACTTAAAGCTCTATGTACCCTGGGCGCATTTGGGCATTATTTTACCCGTTTCATTCATTCACCATACATTATCACACTATATTGGAGGATGTAAAAAAAAGATGTTAGCTTGAATGGGGTGTAGAAACAGGTTTATAAGTTAATTAAGGAAATTGAAGCTATTAACAGTGAAGCAACAAAATTCTAAAGTAAGAACAAATTAGAAACTAAAAACCTCACTTATCTTAGTAATATTGCAAGTTATTGGTGCAAAGCTGACTAAAGTTTTGAGTTGACTCCATATCATTCTCAAAGCTATAGTTTTGCAATAGTACTAAGATAAGTGAAGTTTTTAGTTTCTAATTTGTTCTTACTTTGGAAGGCTTATAAGTTCTTACAAATGTGGATTTAAGTCTAATTTCATAATAATTGCTCCTACCAATGTAGTTGTACAATACACTTTATGATAAACTATAATTTGAATGAAAATAATAACTTGGAAACATTATAAGGGGTTTAAATTGAATATGAAATGTTCAGGGAACTATACACAGTGGAAGGTACTGCTGCGGCGGTATGTTAACCACAGAGTCTACATGATGATAGGTCCAATACAATTATTGTCAATAAAGAGCTGTTTCAAAAAAAAAAAAAAGTGGAAAACGTTTGGAGCCATCTAGCTTCTTGACAAATGGATATAAATGGTTTATTATTTCACTGTCACAGGAACATTGTGTGAACAATGCTGTAATACATTTCTATCTAAATTTGAGTGAATTTAGTCACACTTTTGTGTTAAAATGTGATGCAAAGTTTAATTTCTAAGAGAGATTTGCAGACATCACACGTTAACATTAAATTGTGACTAAATTCATTTGAATTAAGGTAGAAATGCATTACAGCATTGTTTACACTATGTTTGTGTGACAGTTATTGAAACCATTTATATCCATTCACCAGGAAGCTAGATGGCTCCAAATGTTATAAATATTTGACACAATGTTTTTTTGAAGTAATCGCACCTCCTAAGGAAGAAGATTGCAACTCACTTTTCATAACTTTTCAGGAGAGCAAAAACAAAGTTTGAAGAACAATGATGATGGAGTTTAGGGGCTCATCGACAACTAGGTCATTTGGGTGAAGAACAATGAAAAATCACTGTTTTTATATTTTGGTCTCAAGTTAAGGTATTAGTACTCATTATATATCTGTTAATACAGTGTATTAATATTAACCTTATCAGAATTCAATTACTGAAGCTATTATATTTTTTCCGTTACAAGGTGTGAAGTTTTTTGAGTTACGATGTTTTTCCGTAGAAATTATTGAAAAAGTCAAGTTACAGTAGAGGCTTTTTATTAAAAATAAAATAAAATAAATTAAGTTCTACTTGCAGCAAAGAACAGCTTTAATTGTGTCAACTCTTAGTACATGTCAACACAGTACAAACAAACATAGAAAGGACCCATCTTTAAAAGTACTGTCAAACTGAACATTAGATTTTACATCACACTCTACTTCTTCCTCTGCAGTTTGTCATCTGTAGATTCTGATTCAACTCCGGTAGAGCTACGCTTTTAGAGAATAGTAGAAACAATGATAACATTCAGGAATGTGTCTACTTTTGCACAAGAAAGTGAGATCTTTATATTTTGCAGTTGATATTGAATTAGTTCTGCTGTAGGTTCTTGGTAAATGTTTACATTCCATGGCAGATCTACCTTTTCTGCCTTTTTGCAAAGGTAGAGTGCGATAATCTTCATCAAATGAATATCTGAACTTTGGTTCATGAAAAGTTGCCGACCAAATGGAAAATTCTCTGATTTTATTCCACATAACAGAGTTGCCTGGTGAATCAGTTGACCAGTTTTGGAAACCAACTAAAAATTTGAAAGAAAAAAAATCTATTTGTGCCATCTCTTTCACTTTATAGGAATTTCCCGTAACTTTTTCTGATCTCACTAGCATATACCATTGCTGTGGTGTGAAAATTTCTAATCCTTTCTTTCACTTTTCTATTAAGGTATGTATGCTGTCTCCCTTATTCTGTGTATGTCCTTTTTCTAAAACTTTGTGTGAAATATCTATCTTATAATTCTGGGATGCAAAAACGTGATGGGCAACAACAAACCTATTCCTATTTTGACCCCAGCGGTTGTCAGAGAAGGTTATTTTGTTTTTCCCTTCTTCCTTTTTTTGCTTCACAAATCAATTAAACAACTTGGGACCTCATTTGCTCCACGTTTAGCAATAGACTCATGCCACATGTAGCAGTAACCGTCTTTACTACCCAAATCATACACAGTGATATTATATGTGATTAACTTCCTCTTATAATAAAAAATGCCGACATCTGACATTGAAGTTTGAAGCACTTCCTGAAAATCAAATACCACACAAGTTAAGGAACAATCATTTATGGAATTTTGTTTATCAACTTCCTTCTGGTTACTACTAGATGCAATATTAACCGGGCTTGTGGGCCGTGGTCTATTGGGTTCCTTCTTCTTCCCAAACGTTTCGTCTGCGACTACGGCAGACATCTTCAGTGGCGGCGAGGTCGAAGTTTCCTAGTGGAGATCCCAGCACCGACTGTGCTGGTCACCACCAGAGGTGCTGTATTTATGTCGGCGGCTGGAGGGGAGGTACGTTGTGATAGGTCCGGGTGGCCAGTGGGCTGGACTTGTACCAGTGGAGTACTACAAGAAGCTGGCGTCTGATTGGCTGGAGAGGGGTTCTGGATTTTTGCTTTTGTTAACAATGTTTGCCATATTCTGTTGAGTTTAAGTCCTTCCTCTTTGCGATTGATATTATTTTTGTGCTTGTGTATTTCAATGGCTTCACGGAATAAGCGAGAATAGTAGTGGGATGTAAATGCCAGAATATCTGTGTTACCATATTGGATGATGTGTTCCCCTTCTTTGAGTATGGCATGTTCCGCAATTGCTGGTTTTCAGTTTGACCCATGAGACAATTTCTTGTGTTCTTCAATGCGGGTTTTTATACTACGTTGGGTGGTTCCGATGTACACCTTGCCACACGAACAAGGTATTCTATATACCCCTGCGGTGGATAGAGGATCCTTGGGGTCTTTGGCGGAACAGGTATGTTACAAATCTGTTTAGTGGGCTTGTAGACGGTGTCAATGTTGTGGCATTTAAGTAGTTTGCCTATGCGGTCTGTGACTGATCTGATGTACGGTAAAAAGGCCTTGCCCTTCCTATTGTTTGTGGCTGTTTCTGTGATGTTAGGACCTTTACTAGGGTGGTTACTTCTGGTTTCTAGCTAGTTCTTTGTTGTGTTTGTGTGTCTCATAATCTTCTTTCTGCAATAATTTTTGATCGGTAGTTAATTTCATATAGCTAGAACAAAGTTCATGCTGATCTTTTTTAGGTTTAAAAATACCAATGTCAACAATTTCTTGATACTGCCTGCGGGTAGCTGATTTAAAAGCATATGTTTGTTGAGTGAACCATCCAGAGAAAAGTCTGTACAATTTTGAGAAATTTCGATCAGGTTCCAGAAAGGGTCTACTAGTATACCTACGCAAGTAATGGGACTCAACTTTTTGAATCAACTGAATGTGAACCCTCACTGTATCTTTAGCAGAATCACTTATTGCATGAGGTCTGTTACTATGGTGACCATGCTTATCAGGGGATATACAACTACCAACAACCGATTTTGAAAAAACAGTGCTGACTAACATGTCTATTATTGATAATGTGTTCAGGAACATCACTTTACAAACTTTAATAGAAGAATCATTTACACAAAAGCAATAACTAAATATTTTGCTCCTCCTTGAGTTTCTCCCTTTGCCTGTAGTAACTTGTTTCTTGTCCAATTTACTGACAAGTCTGGTTACAAAATCCCATCTGCGAGTATGGCTGCCTATTTTCCAAAACCTTTCGAATATCATTTTTGGCATTTAAACCTACATCCAACTCCACAACCATTCTACATCTACTTTGATATTACCACATTTCCAACTCTGTTTGTGTATTCCAATCCCAAATTTCTTTTTGTTTTTCTTACATCTTTCCATGAACTTCCATCTCTATTCCTTTTTTTACCTCCTCTTTTTTTCTAAAGAATCACGTTTCTTTGAGCAACTTCTTTTCATTGCAGGAGTTGCCTCTGGCCTGACAGTAAAATTTAGTATCTGAAAACCCAATGGCCTAGAATAGCTCAGAACTATTTTGTCATATGCTGGTGCAACTGGTTCACTTTCAAAATCAATGCGTTTACAACACTGCAATATGTCATTCTTGACACCATCTCGACTTATTACCTTTGTTTTCCTTTTTCATTTATGTGTTGGTGTTTCTTCGTCACTGTTAGTATCAGCTAAAACAAGGAAGAAATGCTAATTATATTTAAAAATGATAACACAACAGAATATGTATAGTAATATCATAGTAATTATTGTCACTAAGTTTTGTAAAATTTGGAGGTTATGTTTGGTGTGTGTGTGTGTGTATTGTGTTTAACGCCCACTTTTACTACTACGGCACCGTAGGCGGTGTCACTGATGATACATGGAATGAAGATGGAGCACCGGTGGAATGAGATGGCGGGGGAAACCGGAGAACCCGGAGAAAACCCGCCCAGACGCCGCTTCGTCCACCACGAATACCACCTGCAGAGTTATGTTTGGTCCCAGCACATTATAATTTATGTTCACCAATGACAACAATATTGAATGGCACAATAAATTATATCAAAATAAAACTTACAGTGTGACGGTTCACAAACAGAACAGTCAGGGCTGAAGTCCTCGTCTCCTTGCTGGTGTTCAGTAAGCCTGGGAACTAGCCAGGAGAATTCATTGTTCCTTTTAACTGTTATAGAAATTATCAGTCGTTATTTACCAGTGAAATATATGATATAAGAATAGTAATTAATGTTTCCTACCTGATGATAATGCCATCTGCACCATTCTCCTTGCTCTTTCCACTGTGGTAAAATCAACAGTAATGTCCACAAGTTTACCAACATCATACATTATTCATTATCTTCACAATGTTGAAGCTGCACAAACACTGTGCCAAATTCAAGTGCCATAACATATTTCCTCTTTATTTTATTAAAATTAGGCTGCAAATCTCGTTGGAAAACAAACGTAACTTCAGTTAAATTAGGAAGAAGGCAATAATGTTAACCTGGAAAAGTATTGTATCTCAACATAGATAGTTTTCCACGAATAATATAATGACTTCAAAGATACAACATAAAACAATTGCTTACAGCTCATCAACAATCAAAGATACAAATATGATTATTATACACAAGATGCTCTTTCACCTACACTTTCTGAAGCATACCATATCTCAAAATTGCAAAAAAGTGAGTTACGATCTTCTTCCTTGGGAGGTGCGAAATAATCCTTTATTGATATTTATTGTATTGGACATATTTGTTACACTCGTCATGGAGAATTGCCAAAGTAGTGCCTCCCACCCTGTATATGAATAGGAAAGCAGGAGCTATTAACAAGGTTTTACTGTATATGAAATTATAAAGCAAGACAATGTCAGATTGTACATTAATCCTTTAAGCCAGGAATATGTTTCACTGTACTTTATGCATTCAGTGCACAGATAAGTGGAAATGTTAGTGTTTTAACGGATTTGATACAGAAGTTACATTTTATTTATTGCAGCTTCGACATGCATTGCAGAGACAAAAGAGCCACTTAGATAATGTCAACATTGACTGGAATCTCTCACATGATGAAGGGTCAACAGACTTCTCAGATGATGAAACAATCATTGAGGACAGGGTAAGTCAAACATCAATCAATTCTGAGGTTTTTAGAAAGAACTCATGAGGAAATGAGAAGCATTCCATGTGCAGTGTTGTTGTTTTCTAGTGCCTTGCATCTGGCAATGAAGCCATTAGCATTCGTGCTTTCCAATACTTTTGAACTGTAGTTTCTTCTGATCTTAATGCTTCACAGGTCTTCAAGTGGTCTTCGTTCATTTCTGCTGGATCGTTACACAGGACACATATTGGTGAGGCTGAGATACCTATTCTGTAGAGATGACTTGCCAAGCAGTCATGATTTGTCAATAGTCGGAAGGCTGCAACAGCTGTTTTCCTTGGTCTCTGGGGGATTATATCTGGATTGGAAAGTAGTGTAATCCATTTTTTATCTTTGGCATTTGTTTCCATTTCTTGTAGATATGAATGACAAAAATTTTTTATGATCAAGCATTTTATTGAGGAATATGAGAAATTGAATTTAGAATTTTGTTTTATTGTTGTGCCTTTCTTTGCAAGTGAGTCTGCAGCTTCGTTCCCCATGACTCCACAGTGTGCTGGAATCCATTGGAGATGAACAGTCTTATTAACTTTTTGGAGTTGTGTTAACATTTTGTAGCATTCTCTAATTTTTGTTGACTTCTTTGTAGTATTTGAACATATTCCCTGAATTGCAGCTTTAGAATCTGAAAGAATTACTGCCTTGTTAAATTTATTTAAGGGAAGATTTAATAATTGTCGGAGAGCAATGTATATAGCCTCTATTTCTCCATCATAATTTGTTGTGTCTCTGCCAACAGAATGATAAAAGGAAAAATGTGAACACGTAACTCCAGCTCCAGTAAGGTTTTCCTTCGAGGATCCATCAGTATATATGTGCAGCCATTCTTCTGTGGGATACCTAGTATTGATTGTTTCCAGAGCTAGAAGTTTTTGTATTTCTTTTGGTGTGTCTGATTTACTTATTTCCCCTATTAATTCCAAATTGAAGGTAGGTTGCAATAATTCCAATGGATTTTCTCTTATAAGTAGATTTTCTCTGGTGTTAGGAATGTTCAATTTGGATTTAATCTGTGTTACCTTTTCTAGGAAAGTACTATGAGTTTTAAGGATTGAATGGGGGAGGTTCTCTTCTTTCCATTTAGAGTTTGGCAGTCGTAACATTTTCTCCTGTTGGAGCAATGCTTGTTCTTCTATTTTTGTTGTTATTGATGGGGTCCGTGTTAAGGCAAGCATGGCATCAATAGGTGTGGATTTAACTGCTCCAGTGATTAGGCGAAGAGCCTGATTTTGTATTTGTTCAAGTTTATTGATGTTAGCATTTGCTGCTGTTATTAAAGCTTCAGAACAGTACAAGAGGTTTGGTTTAATATACATTTTGTATGTTGTGTTAAGGACTCTCCTTGAGCAGCCCCATTTAGCACCAGCTAACCTTTTCAGGATTTGCAATTTCTTTTCAACCTTTTCTGAGATGTTTGTTATATGTTTTTTCCAACTTAGCTTTCTGTCGAAAGTGATGCCTAAGTATTTGGCATCATCAACTGCTTTGAGTGGTTTACCATTATAATTTATGCTAACATTAACTGGTTTGTATTTTAGTGTAAATAATTCATAATTTGTTTTTTCCACATTGATAGTCATGAGGTTTTTGGAGCTCCATTCATGTACCTTGTTTAGGGCTGTTTCTATTCTGTCTTTAATTAATTCAGGTTTTTTTGAAGAGCCTGAAGTCCAAATGACTACATCGTCAGCAAATAAAGCAATTTTGGTTTCTAAAGTTTTTATTATTGATGGAAGGTCATTTATATATATGTTAAAGAGTGTTGTGCTCAGAACAGCACCTTGTGGAAGTCCTCGGTGTGTTTGTTTATATTTGGAAATGTATGTATTATATTTTGTGGCACAAAATCTTTGCGAAATAAACTGAGTTATCCACTTGAGCATGTTACTTTTCACACCTATTGATTGCAACTTCTCAACTAATTTATTTCTCCAGACTGAGTCATATGCTGATTTAAAATCAATGAATACTGCCAAGGTATCCTCCTTTCTATTGAAAGCTTCCTTGATGTCTTGGCTTAGTAGGAGTACATTTTCACTTGTACTATGATTCTGTCTGAAGCCGGTCTGTGAACTATTAATTAAGTTGTAATATTCTAGAAACCAGTTAAGTCTAGATGCCACCATTCTTTCCATCACTTTTGCAATAACACTGGTCAAAGATATTGGTCTGAAACTATTAATATTGTTTGAGGGTTTGTTTTTCTTTAAAATCGGGATGATAATGGCTTTTTTCCAGTCGGAAGGTACAGTCATTCTCCAACACGTGTTATACAGTTTAAGTAGGATTTCTTTTCCTTTCCTGCCAAGGTGTTTAATAAACTCTGTGTGGATCTTGTCAGGTCCAGGAGATTTTTTTGTTCTGTAATTGTTCTATTGCTAAATCCAGTTCTGTTTCATTAAAATCCTGAAT
>CM060962.1:174678817-174831317 GCA_030765045.1 Tenodera sinensis | reverse complement strand
TGTATGTATGTATGTATGTATGTATGTATGTATGTATGTATGTATGTATGTATGTATGTATGTATGTATGTATGTATGTATGTATGTATGTATGTATGTATGTATGTATGTATGTATGTATGTATGTATGTATGTATGTATGTATGAATGTATGTATGAATGTATGTATGTATGTATGTATGTATGTATGTATGTATGTATGTATGTATGTATGTATGTATGTATGTATGTATGTATGTATGTATGTATGTATGTATGTATGTATGTACGTACGTACGTATGTATGAATGTATGTATGTATGTATGTATGTATGTATGTATGCATGTATGTATGCATGTATGTATGTATGAATGTATGCATGTATGTATGTATGAATGTATGTATGAATGTATGTATGAATGTATGTATAAATGTATGTATGAATGTATGTATGAATGTATGTATGAATGTATGTATGAATGTATGTATAAATGTATGTATGAATGTGTGTGTGTCTGTGTGTGTCTGTGTGTGTCTGTGTGTGTCTGCGTGTGTCTGTGTGTGTCTCTGTGTGTCTCTGTGTGACTGTGTGTGTCTGTCTGTGTAGGTAGGTAGGTAGGTAGGTAGGTAGGTAGGTAGGTAGGTAGGTAGGTAGGTAGGTAGGTAGGTAGGTAGGTAGGTAGGTAGGTAGGTAGGTAGGTAGGTAGGTAGGTAGGTAGGTAGGTAGGTAGGTAGGTAGGTAGGTAGGTAGGTAGGTAGGTAGGTAGGTAGGTAGGTAGGTAGGTAGGTAGGTAGGTAGGTAGGTAGGTAGGTAGGTAGGTAGGTAGGTAGGTAGGTAGGTAGGTAGGTAGGTAGGTAGGTAGGTAGGTAGGTAGGTAGGTAGGTAGGTAGGTAGGTAGGTAGGTAGGTAGGTAGGTAGGTAGGTAGGTAGGTAGGTAGGTAGGTAGGTAGGTAGGTAGGTAGGTAGGTAGGTAGGTAGGTAGGTAGGTAGGTAGGTAGGTAGGTAGGTAGGTAGGTAGGTAGGTAGGTAGGTAGGTAGGTAGGTAGGTAGGTAGGTAGGTAGGTAGGTAGGTAGGTAGGTAGGTAGGTAGGTAGGTAGGTAGGTAGGTAGGTAGGTAGGTAGGTAGGTAGGTAGGTAGGTAGGTAGGTAGGTAGGTAGGTAGGTAGGTAGGTAGGTAGGTAGGTAGGTAGGTAGGTAGGTAGGTAGGTAGGTAGGTAGGTAGGTAGGTAGGTAGGTAGGTAGGTAGGTAGGTAGGTAGGTAGGTAGGTAGGTAGGTAGGTAGGTAGGTAGGTAGGTAGGTAGGTAGGTAGGTAGGTAGGTAGGTAGGTAGGTAGGTAGGTAGGTAGGTAGGTAGGTAGGTAGGTAGGTAGGTAGGTAGGTAGGTAGGTAGGTAGGTAGGTAGGTAGGTAGGTAGGTAGGTAGGTAGGTAGGTAGGTAGGTAGGTAGGTAGGTAGGTAGGTAGGTAGGTAGGTAGGTAGGTAGGTAGGTAGGTAGGTAGGTAGGTAGGTAGGTAGGTAGGTAGGTAGGTAGGTAGGTAGGTAGGTAGGTAGGTAGGTAGGTAGGTAGGTAGGTAGGTAGGTAGGTAGGTAGGTAGGTAGGTAGGTAGGTAGGTAGGTAGGTAGGTAGGTAGGTAGGTAGGTAGGTAGGTAGGTAGGTAGGTAGGTAGGTAGGTAGGTAGGTAGGTAGGTAGGTAGGTAGGTAGGTAGGTAGGTAGGTAGGTAGGTAGGTAGGTAGGTAGGTAGGTAGGTAGGTAGGTAGGTAGGTAGGTAGGTAGGTAGGTAGGTAGGTAGGTAGGTAGGTAGGTAGGTAGGTAGGTAGGTAGGTAGGTAGGTAGGTAGGTAGGTAGGTAGGTAGGTAGGTAGGTAGGTAGGTAGGTAGGTAGGTAGGTAGGTAGGTAGGTAGGTAGGTAGGTAGGTAGGTAGGTAGGTAGGTAGGTAGGTAGGTAGGTAGGTAGGTAGGTAGGTAGGTAGGTAGGTAGGTAGGTAGGTAGGTAGGTAGGTAGGTAGGTAGGTAGGTAGGTAGGTAGGTAGGTAGGTAGGTAGGTAGGTAGGTAGGTAGGTAGGTAGGTAGGTAGGTAGGTAGGTAGGTAGGTAGGTAGGTAGGTAGGTAGGTAGGTAGGTAGGTAGGTAGGTAGGTAGGTAGGTAGGTAGGTAGGTAGGTAGGTAGGTAGGTAGGTAGGTAGGTAGGTAGGTAGGTAGGTAGGTAGGTAGGTAGGTAGGTAGGTAGGTAGGTAGGTAGGTAGGTAGGTAGGTAGGTAGGTAGGTAGGTAGGTAGGTAGGTAGGTAGGTAGGTAGGTAGGTAGGTAGGTAGGTAGGTAGGTAGGTAGGTAGGTAGGTAGGTAGGTAGGTAGGTAGGTAGGTAGGTAGGTAGGTAGGTAGGTAGGTAGGTAGGTAGGTAGGTAGGTAGGTAGGTAGGTAGGTAGGTAGGTAGGTAGGTAGGTAGGTAGGTAGGTAGGTAGGTAGGTAGGTAGGTAGGTAGGTAGGTAGGTAGGTAGGTAGGTAGGTAGGTAGGTAGGTAGGTAGGTAGGTAGGTAGGTAGGTAGGTAGGTAGGTAGGTAGGTAGGTAGGTAGGTAGGTAGGTAGGTAGGTAGGTAGGTAGGTAGGTAGGTAGGTAGGTAGGTAGGTAGGTAGGTAGGTAGGTAGGTAGGTAGGTAGGTAGGTAGGTAGGTAGGTAGGTAGGTAGGTAGGTAGGTAGGTAGGTAGGTAGGTAGGTAGGTAGGTAGGTAGGTAGGTAGGTAGGTAGGTAGGTAGGTAGGTAGGTAGGTAGGTAGGTAGGTAGGTAGGTAGGTAGGTAGGTAGGTAGGTAGGTAGGTAGGTAGGTAGGTAGGTAGGTAGGTAGGTAGGTAGGTAGGTAGGTAGGTAGGTAGGTAGGTAGGTAGGTAGGTAGGTAGGTAGGTAGGTAGGTAGGTAGGTAGGTAGGTAGGTAGGTAGGTAGGTAGGTAGGTAGGTAGGTAGGTAGGTAGGTAGGTAGGCAGGGAGGCAGGCAGGCAGGCAGGCAGGCAGGCAGGCAGGTAGGTAGGTAGGAAGGTAGTTATGTATGTAGGTATGTATGTATGTATGTATGTATGTATGTATGTATGTATGTATGTATGTATGTATGTATGTATGTATGTATGTATGTATGTATGTAGTATGTATTTTTTTTTTAAAGATTCTTTATTGTTCTACATGTTCCATTACAATATGTAATACTACATGTTGGGTTTGCTTTGTAAACTGATAAATACATCTTAATTTAACACTAATAATTACATAGATTTATATAGTTCAATTATTTTTTGTCAGATGTAGTATGTATGTGTGTGGTGTGTGTGTGTGTGGTGTGTATGGTATGGTATGGTATGGTGTGGTGTGGTGGTCTGTGTGTGTGTGGTGTGTATGGTATGGTATGGTATGGTGTGGTGTGGTGGTCTGTGTGTGTGTGGTGTGTGTGGGGTAGTGTGTGTGGTGTGGTGTAGTCTGTGTGGTGTGGTGTTCTGTGTATGGTGTGGTGTAGTGTGTGTGTGTGTGTTGTGGTGTGTATGGTGTGGTGAGTGTGGTGTGGTATGTGTGTGGTGTGTGTGTGTGGTGTGTTGTATGTGGTATAGTGTGGTGTGGTGTGTGGTGTGGTGTGTGGTGTGTGTGTGTGTGTGTGTGGTGTAGTGTGTGTGGTGTGGTGTGTATGGTATGGTGTGGTATGTGTGGTGTGGTGTGGTGTATGTGGTGTGTATGTGGTGTGGTGTGTGTGTGTGTGTGTGTGTGCGTGCTCACGTGTGTGTTAAGCAGCACAACCCAGAAACAAAATGTTAGTTAAATAACAACTTTTAAGTTCATTGTTTCCAAGGTTGCAAGTCAAAGATTTTCAAGAAAATCCCCCAGCTGTAAACTACACCATAACATGCTGAGACAGAATATATGGTTGACTCCAAAAGGAAATCATTTATGTAAATATTTATAGCAAATGTAATTTATTTTGCATGTTGGTAAGGATTAGTTGAGTAATGAAAGCGTGTTGCTATTTTTTCGTTGTTACGAAAAATAGAATTGTTTAAAAACGTCATAAACGTTAAGTTTCATGTTTAAATTTAATATGTATAAATATAAGAACTATATGTATTTAATGTTAAAAGTGTAGGGAGGATGGATAAAGATCGCTTCCCTAACATTACAGGTACTGTTTAGCGAGGAAAGTATAAAATTTGCGCATATATGCATGAATGTAAAAAGAGCATCATGTAAAGAGATGCCAATTTTTTGTCAGTAGCATCTCTGTGTTTGAAAGGTGAAGACGCATTTCTGTAACGTGCGTGGGAATGAGTTTGAAAGACTTCATAAAGTGAAAAGACTGTCAAGGAAATACAAATAGGTGCAACGAAAGTCAATTCAATTATAACAAGTGTAATAAGGGACAAAAAAGTGTTAATAAAGAGATATATAGTGAAGTTACATCAAGTGTTCATTTATTTCACCCAGTACCATGCCCGGAGATGAAGAAAAAAGTCCCATAGCTCAACGCAAAGCAATAATCTTTTTAAAAACTCAGCACCAATGCATAGGCATTTCCTCAAAAATAGGTTTTGATTAAAATGACATTTTTAGGATGTTTTCACAATAAAATGCATAACTTGAGTTCTCAGGGTACAGTTTACAAGGTTCTCTTCACTCTGAATGACACAATTAGTAAAGCAAAACTTAGAATCTTACTACACAAAATTGTATATGTTTTAAAACGCTCAATTTCAAATTACATTTATGATGTTAACCATTTCTAAAAATTATCTTTATTATTGGTTTGAACTTTTGAATAGTATCTTTTCAAATGGTAAGCCACTATTCCCTCCCTACCGCCCCCCCTCCCCCTCTATCTGCTGAGCTAATGCAGCAATGTTTTCATTTTTGTATGTTTAAACAGAAACCTGCTGTGTTCCAGACACGACTTTCTCAACTTGCTATTCCAATAGCTAATCTTACAAAAGCTTATTTAACCATATACTTCTTGTTGAATGAGATAAACTTTCATTACTTATTTTTTTGTAGGTCACATGTATAAGGAAGATGCAGTAGCTTAAATTGATAAAGTTTAAAAAGCAGGTTGCTATCTGATGGCTTTGATATTTGGTTCTCCATGCATGACCATGAGAAAAAAATTAGTACCTGCAAACTTAAGAGTTAAAAATTTGATGTGTTAGACTCACACTACTTTCTCTACTCTTGTACTCACCATTCTTACAAACTCTTATTCCTATATCTTCTTCATGTTAGTTAAGATAAACATTTGTACAAGTTATCTTATTGCTTATTTCCTTGTAAGTGCCAGGGGAATATTAGAATAGAGTAGGCTTTGTGTGAAAGCCAAATCTTTTAGAGCTTTGAGATTCCGTTCTCTTTGCACAATTAACATATAAAAAAAGGAACGATGTTGCATTTCATGAAAGTTAAGTTTTCTGAAACTCACACACATAACAAGGAATATTTCTGAAATGGTTCACCCTAAAAGAAAACTTATTCAGTTATAAATTGTATATTTTAGCAAGATATACATGTTTTGTATAGTATAATTTGGTCTATCTCTTAACAGTTTATCAGTTATGCAAAAGTCGCCCAGAGTAAATACGACCCCAGGGGCTATAGTCAGAAAATTCAAGGTATACATTTCATTTGTCATAAAAATATCTCAAATATATGACATTTTAATCAAAATCGTTTGAGCCATTTTCAAGAAAATAAAATTTTTTGAAAATTTTTCCATGTAAAGGGTTGTTTAGGGTGGGGCTATTTTCTTCAAAATCTTCGTGTCACATCCTTGAAAGACATTAAACTTAAATACTTACTTTGGTTTTTAACTGACTTTCCGTTTTTGAGTTATGCTGTTCACAGACTTACAGATAGACACACACATTCTTTTTCTAAAATTGCTTTTTTTTTTATTCAGCGTGTCTCAAAACATATATTTCCGGTGAAACCTCGACATTAAATTTTTGGGTGGGATACAATACTTCCCCTACTTACCAGTAGAGAAAGTAAAAAAGTGTAAAAGTATTTGACACTTCAAACAAAAAACAAGGAATATCATAGAAATGGTTGACATTATTTGTATGTTTTTAAGAGATCTACATCTGTTTTAGCAATTTTGTGTCTCTTATGGTTTACAAGTTACATTAAATACATTTCAAATCAAGAGGACTTTACAGGCTATTTGCATAAAATTTAAGACTTATTCATTAATAGAACTTGCTCAGAGTCATTTTGATAAAACTTAATACAGTATTACACTGCTTTTACGTCCCTGCCATTTACGTTTTCCCACCCTTTACAACAATTTTTTAAGGTCCCTTCAATCTTCCTATACTCACAATGTATTACAATCCCTGCATTTACATTTGTGAAATTTTAATTACTTGCTGTTTACACCATGTTCCATCGAGTTCCAACACAAAGCAATATGACGTTAGACCATACAATCGTTGGTCATGACCAAGTCATGACATTCAAAGAACCTCAGTCTCGACCGTCGGCCATAGTTACTTGGTATCTGTGGGTGTGGTAATGCTGGAGACACCATTATTTGCACTATCTTGTGTTACCAGTTGCAATTCAATTCCAAGTTCCATTCTATCACAGTCACAGAAATGGAGAAGAAAAGGGAGAGGAAGTCTTTTTCCATTGAAGAAAAACTCTGGAAAAAGCTGACTGCTTACGCGGAACACATGTTGGACTAGCACGGGAGTTGAATATAAGTGTCTCAGCATTGAACATTATAATAAGAAACAGACGTTCTACATAAGCAAGCACTTCAGACTGTGCAGCTCATGTACAGAAGAGGAAGTACGTTAGTTACTCAAAATACGACAAACTCAAGGAAATAGTGAGAAGCTGGTTCGAAATGATGAGAGCAGCGAATATTCCAATCAGTAGAGTGCTGTTATGGGAGAAGGCACTTCCTGTGGCAACTATGCTGGGAATAGACGATTTTACTTCGTCGAATGGCTGGTTGGACCATTTCCGGAAACGTTACAATGCAACATACAAAACTGTGTGTGGTGAGTCTGCTTCCGTCTGTGATGATAGTGTTGAGCAGTCGATCAAAGGCAAGCTTCCAGAACTGTTAAAGTATTATGATCCTATGGATGTATTCAACATACATGAAACTGGGTTGTTTTTTAATGTTCTGCCCAACAAGACACTGGTGTTTAAAGGAGACAAATGTCATGGCGGTAAGCACAGAAAATTGAGGCTTACTGTTATGTTGGGAGCCAATGCAGATGACTCTGAAAGGCTTCAACCATTTGTAATTGGTAAATCAAGAAAACCTTGATGCTTCAAAAATGTCTGTTCCCTGCCCACGTCATATGATGCCAATAAGAAGGCATGGATGACCTCTGATATATTCCGGAAGCAGCTTTCTGCACTTGATGCCAGAATGGGTGCACAGAACAGGAAGACTCTACTCTTCATTGACCACTGTCCTACTCATCCTGTTGACGTGCAATTGAGAAATGTGCAGTTGAAGTTCCTGCCAGCAAGCTACACCAGTAAACTGCAGCACCTAGATATAGGAATTATTCACTTCTTCAAATCAGCCTACAGAAAGAGTGTGGTGTAGTGCATACTGAATGCAGTGGATGCTGGTAAAGACCTTTCTGAGTTCAGAATTTCTGTGTTTGATGTCCCCCACTACATTGCAAAAGCATGAAAAGACATCATGCAATCTATAATCTCCAACTGCTTTTGCAAAGGAGGGTTCTACAAAATAGAAAATGTGCAGCCTGAGGAAGAGGAAGAAGATATTGTTGCTGTATTTTTAAAAGATTATTACTTTGCATTGAGCTATGGAACTCTTTTCTTTCTCTCCGGGCATGGTACTGGGTAAAATGAATGAACACTCGATGTAGCTTCACTATATATCACTTTATTAACACTTTTTTATCCCTTATTACACTTGTTATAATTGAATTTACCTTCGTTGCACCTATTTGTATTTTCTTGACAGTCTTTTCACTTTATAAAGTCCTTCAGACCCACGTACAGGCGCGTTACAGAAACGTGTCTTCACCTTTCAAACACAGAGACGCTACTGACAAAAAATTAGCGTCTCTTTACAAAATTAAATTAAATTTATAAATTATTTTGTTGTTTAACAATGCTGTCAATTGCCAGGATCACATCAGTGTCGCCGGTGTGCCGGAATTTTGTCCCGCAGGAGTTCTTTTACATGCCAGTAAATCTACTGACATGGAGCTGTCATTTTTAAGCACACTTAAAAACCATCGGCCTGGGCCGGGTTTGAACCCGCAACCGTGGGAACAGTAGGCCAGTGTCTAATCAACTGAGCCACCCAGACCGACGTCTCTTTACATGACGCTCATTTTATATTCATGCGCGTATGCTCTCATCTTATACTTTCCTCGCTAAATAGTTCCTGTAATGTTAGGGAAGCAATCTTTAACTATCCTCCCTGTACTTTTAACATTAAATATATATAGTTCTTATATTTATACATATTAAATTTAAACTTGAAACTTAACACTTATGATGTTTTTAAAGAATTCTACTTTTTGTAACAATGAAAAAATAGCAACACGTTTTCATTACTCAACTAATCCTTACCAACGTGCAAAATAAATTACATTTGCATAAATTATTTCCTTTTGGGGTCTAACCATATATTCCGTCTCAATATCAACTCCCTTTTGACCACATGGGATGCTTTGCAGTCAGACTGTAGTGTTGAGGACTTCATGGCAGTTGACAAAGCACTGGTAACCACCGAGAAGAAGTCCTTGGAAGATTTTGTTAATCAGCATACTGCAGTGGACTCAGACAGCAATTATGAAGATGATGACAGTGTGGTGCCAACAAGTGCTGAGGCAAGTGTAACTTTGAAAGTGCTGCGAAAATATCTTTCATCAGTAGAAAGAGGTGAAAAAAAAACTATGAAAAACTTTATGAACTTGAAAACCAAATAGAGGAAATTAGATCAAAGAGATCAAAACAAAAATCAATTTTGGACTACTTCAAGAAGAGTTAGGTGTTCTTGATTGAACTGTATAATAGTTAAATAAATAAAGTGATCCACGTTCAACAGTTAAGTTTCCTATCATTATTGTAAAAAATAAACCTTTTGGTTCTCCTACTGACATAGTGCAAAATTTTTAATGTGTGGTGTGTGTAACTATAATAAATCCATACTCTTTCATCAGTAGCAAAATAATAAAACTGGTTACTTGTTAATGGTACCTATGTACCATGTTACCCTCTGAATTAGCAGTGCAAAGGTAAGTGTTTTACAAAGTGCAATACATTTCACTCAATATCTTTATAACCACTACATATTACAAAATTGTTGAGTTGCTGCCTATTTCCCCCAATTTACGCTTTCCCCCATTTTACACTTTTCCCCTAGTCCCCTGAAAAGTGTAAAAGAGGAGTGATACTGTATAACAAATTTTACAATTAAAGAGTAGTTTGAAGTGGGGGATTTTCTTAAAATTCATACAAGCATGCATGCACACACACCACACAACAAATCACAACACACACCACACCACAACATACACCACACACAGACCACACCCACACCACACCACACACACAAACATACACACACAACTTTTCTCCTAAATGCTTTTTATTTTGGATATGGGTTGAAAATAGTGCTGCCTCTACTAACTGTAGACATGTAGTAGACAAAGTAAAACATTGGTTATTCCAATGCAATCAAGACTATTAAACTGCAGAGGTACAACTGCAGTTGTACAATAACCACAGTGAAGCCTACTAGCATCAACCACAATTACACTTAATATATCTTCCTCTTTTGTTACAGTAAATGGTCAACAAAGTATGAATCTGTAATGGTTTATGTTTACTTACGGCTCAATGAGATACTGCTCTTTAGTGTAGTAATACATTCAGACCGCTGGCAGAGGTGGTTTACTAACTCACCCAGTCCAACTGTTGATTTCTTCAGCTTCAGGCAAGGAAAAGATCTGCATTCAAGAAAATATACATTTTTTCACTGATAAAATAAAGAGACATTACAGTACATTTGTTCACAGTATAACTGATAGGGAGGCCATATACCAGGGAAGGTACATATTGCACCATTTATCCAGTCAACTATATGTATAATCTATTTGGATAAAGAAAATATCTTTATTTCTCTGTACTCTGTCATATGCTTTGATGTAATCTACGAACAATAAACAGCTTTGTAAGTTACTTACTGTTCCTAGATTACATCAAAGCATACGACACAGTACAGACAAGTAATTATGGAAAATATTTTGTCAGGTAAAAGAACCAATATTACAGCAGGGAACTTAGAAGTCATGCTTACTTGTTATTTAAATGAACATGCTACATATAACATTTGAAATGTAAATTATAACAGTAATATTTTATATTTTATTTCACCACTTTTATCCTGCTTTAAGCCTTTTTTTATATCGACATTAACAATTTTTATTCACCATAAAATTGTGTCCCTAACAAAAGAACAATAATAAAAATCAATAAGGAAAGCATGTATGTTAATAAAGGACTAAGACAAGGGTGCATATGTGGGTGCAGATACCAACATTTTTTATCTACATTTAAATAAAGTGATTTGAAGAATGGAGAACAAAATATAAACCAAAGGGGTTAGTTTCAATGGATACTAATACAGGCACCATAGTATTTGCAGATGTTCAAGTTCTGCTAGCTGATAATGAAATAGAATTACAAAAAGCAGTCAAACATTCAAATGAAATAGGAAAAGAATATAATATAAAAATTTCTGTAAAGAAAAATGAATCGGTCATTGCAGAAAGGTCATGAGTCACTAAATTCAAATTTTACAGGAGAGATAAAAAACTGTTTAGAACATAAACAAATTGATTATTTTAGCAGAATTTAATGTCATTGCTAGCAGAACTTTACAGGATTGGAAAACAAACAAGAATTTTAAATTTTAATTATTTTCCCTTTCAAAAACACAATTTTAATTAATTAGACTGATGCCCTTTCTGCAATGAACACACAATTATTAACAGTAATTACATTTAGATGCAGCATACTATTTTTATTTATTAGTAAACATAGTTGTAAAAGATGGTATAATGTACATATCACATTTACAAACTCTAAACAGTTTTACATGAATTTTGTATCATATATTTTTTTGACATTGTTACAAACTTTCACTTACAAATTCAGTATTTTTGTATAAATATTTATATAAACATTTGTATAAACCCTTCATAAGAACTGCAAATATATAAATCATGTAACAATGCATTTAAATCTAGTCTTCCCCATCACATTCAACATCAGCAGTTTCAGTTGGCCATTGTAGAATATCTTCATAAAATTCAATATATTCTGGAACAATGTAGTTTTTCACTTTCATTATGTCCTCCACTTTCTTCACATTGATAGGTACTTTACGCTGTGGATATGCAGGTGTTGCAGCTTTGCTTTTTAGGCTATGTAAAAGATGGAAATGCTCCTTACTTAGGCCATCAATGAATTCTTCTGTGACCACCGTGCCAGAAGAGTGTTTGTTATATTCAAAAGCCAACCACTTGAAAGGAGAGAAAGAAGTCTTCATTTCCTAGGGGATTTTTCCCATACTTGATGCTGAAAGGCATGTCTTTTTGTAATAAACACGCCACCAATGCTTTAAATCTAATATTTGAACACTATCCATGTTTTCAATTTCTCTGATGCCTTCTTTATTATAACAACATACCCTTCAGGGAGGTAAATCCTATCATGGCGTTTTGCAAATTTCTTTATAAGGCCGAAGTCTCTGTTCCTTGGCAGAAAACTGTGCCCTCTTACTGGAAAATAATGTTTTATTTTCTTGACCAGTACAACTATCAGAAAAGATATGCAACTCACTCACATTTTCTGCCACATAGTTTTGAACGTAATGATTTACGAAGGAACATACTTCATTTGCCCCCTTTTTTGTCTCTCCCTCATGGTAAACATAAAAATGTGAGGTAAGATTGTGTATGTCGAATACATTAACCCAAAGATGACGCAGGCGGAAAATATCCTGAGCAGGGATATACAGTAGGGGTAAATTTTGCAAATAGTCAAAGCTTAAACCCAGTGTATTTGCTTCTTGCATGCATCAATCTGATACTTCTTTTATTTTGGCATAACATTTCTTTGACCTCCTACAATGAACTATTAGTTCTGCAATAGTAGTTCGTTTGGCAGATTGAGAAAGATGTGGACTACGTATTTTTGCTGATAATTCTTCACATTTCAAACAAATATCAACTTGTGGTCTTCCAAACCTTAGGTTCAAGTTCTCATTGAAATATTTTAAGTAGAATTTGTTATTGTTGCGACATTTGGTGCATTTGCTTAACATCTAGTCTACCATCCAAATAATGCATTTCCGTCCCTGAGTAGTGCATTATCTTCTTTGGAAATGATTTAATATGAATATAGATCTTTTGACATGTTTCCCCAGATATTAAGATCGAAGATGATTAAGTTGGGCGATGATGCTCATTTGTATCTCGTCATCCACAAGAGAAAAGCACTGCTTTTTGCAACTGCATATAATGAAATCACATTATAATACCAGATGCTCAAAATAACTAATTTGAAGCTACAGTACTAATACATATTACAGAATGCCATTTTCCATCTTTAATAATACTTACTTGCAATCTGAGCCAGTTTTCTTGAAGGAACAGTTTCTCCTTGCCAGCTTTTGTGTTCCAGCCCTTAGACTTTGGAGTTCCTTATGATGTTTCTTTTGTATGTGTCTGCATTTTTAGTTCTCTTTTTTTCTTTTTCTTCACTTTCAGAACTGGATAAATAATTACTGTCTGACTTGATGTTTTAACCATCCAAATAATATGGGTAAGCACACAACATTCGACAGTGATGAACTCGACAATATGAGTTCAACAATCCCTCAGATAGCTCTGTTTCTCTCTTTCATGCGCAAAATAATGAGCGGAAGCATTCTGCTGTAGTTTTAGTGTGACCCATGCAGAAAGGGCATCAGTCACTGACTCCTGACATTTCTGCAGAAACGATTTTTAGGACACCACTAACATTGTATTTAATGACATACATATGCCCTTTCTGTGTAGACTTGTGTATCTACCTCTAAACAACCAAATCCTGTATAGAACTCATTTTCGGAAAAAAGCTGACTCATGACCTTTCTGCAATGACCGATTCAAATATCAGGAATACCAAAGCAGATATTGAGGAAAACATAGAAATCTATACAAATTAAATGGATGTATAAAAAGATACTTTGGCAAAAGCATATGAAGAGAATTGAAACAAATACTACATAGCACCGTGTCAAAACCAGCACTAAAGTATGCTTGCGGAACTTGGGTCCTGAGATCCAGAGAAAAGGATAGAATTGGACAGCAATTGAGAAGATGGAGTGACCAATTTATTTGGCCTAAACTTTGTTGGTAAGAAGAAGAAATATTTTAACTTACATTAGCTGCAATTGTGTAATAAGAAGAAAGTACAGTGGTTTTATCATTTCTATTTGTCTACTTGATGAAACAAATTTAGAACAGGATGAGTGAGACACAGGTATTTCAGCATTTATATTAAAACAGGACAAAGCAGCTGCCTTGTCTGTGAAGGAACATATAGGCATCCTGTAGAACAAATACAAAGCAGCATAACTTTTGTTCTTTGCTAGT
Organism: Tenodera sinensis; assembly: GCA_030765045.1. Taxonomy (NCBI): domain Eukaryota; kingdom Metazoa; phylum Arthropoda; class Insecta; order Mantodea; family Mantidae; genus Tenodera; species Tenodera sinensis. The sequence continues at coordinate 174,817,673 of CM060962.1, read as the reverse complement.
GCCGAACACATTAACAATATAATTGTCATTACAGCTAGTGAATGTAGATAATTAAAATAGCCTTATTGTTTTAAATTTCACTCCTTTGAAGCTATTAAGTCAAGTTCAATCAACTTCTTCCTTATAAAAGGATAAATTCTTCAGCACTTCCCATTTTAACAAATCCAAGCCCGAGAATGTGTTTTACTTTATAACCTTGAACTCATTAGTTCATATTTGACATATAATAGAATTATGATAATGTTTGGGCATACTTAAATGTATTTCTAAAATACACTATAATTAGAGATAGGTGTGGCTTTTTTTCATCAAGCTGAACCCAATAAGCATTTCAATTTTAATCTAGCTCTAAATGCTTGAACTGAGCCATGCTGACCTCTAGACTGATTATTTCAGTGATCTGGCAATGAAGAAGCTTATATTGTGTTGAATTTACCAAGTGATGTTATTTATTGACTTACTGTTCCTTTGTGCATTCCGGTATTGATCACAGAAACTAGGTATGTAATAATGATGCAACATTTTCAGGAAACTGATGATCTAACATACTGGAGTAAGATGGAGCATGCTAAATATTTTTTAACCTGTCTGTGGTATTGTCTTCCACTGTGTTACTTTCTTTACACTGTATTGCAGACCAAGCCCTTAAATGCTGCAAGGAATCTACTTTATCTGGAAACCAAATTTTCATATTTACCCTAGAGGATTATTTTCTATTTGAAATAAAGTTTTTGGTATTGTTTTGAAAACTATAAGAACTATAGAGATATAAACTCTCAAAATTTGAGAATAAAAAATATAACAGAAAAAAGAGCTTTCAGGTTATAACTTTTAGTTCAAAAAACAGAACAAGCTTTACTTTAACATGTCAGAAAGAATCGGTAGTACATGAGAAGAAAAAGAGTATTAATGTACTTAGGTTTTGAGAAGTTCCCATACAACCAAATAAACCAAAGGGAGAACTTTTTTCTCGATCTTCAATATTTTATTTTGATAAAAAATTTGTAAGTATTATTACTACAAATGAAATTAATATAATAATGACTCACAGAAGTATGCAGAATTGCTACACTTGAACATCTACATAATCAATTTGCCAAAACAGAGTGGCTCAGAATTTACACAAATGGTTCTGCAGATAAACTGAGAAATAATATGGGAGGTAGTATATATAGTAAACACTTTTTGCATTATTTTACATTGCCTAGACCAGGCATGGGTACCAATTTAACTTGCCTTGCCTATCCCACATTCTCTTACCGGGTAACAAAGGTTGTTTGGATACATTTGCAATGGTGGGTTTGTTCCACTTGCAGAGTAGTAATAACATTTTTAATCAGAGTAGTAGTTCTTTTTCTGGCACGAAAGGCCAAAAGGTACAAGAATTTATGGAACAAGACAAAGAATGGGAAGAAGCCAACAGCGTAAACAAAATGCAGTCACTAAAAATAAAAATATTAATTATATTTTAAAAAGTTAAATGACTTGACTGGAACTTGAAATTGGCTCTTTGGATATCTGCATCTGAACTCTTGCCAGTTGCATTCACAATGTTAATTTAAGCAAGTTTCTAACATTTGTGAACACAATGAATGAGCTTTTATCTCTCATATAAATGCATATTTAACTATATTTTAGTGTTAGGTTATATTTTGGTCAAATACACAAATGAGAGCACACTTTTAGTCATATTTAATGTAGTATTTAACACTTGAGATTTTTTGTAAACATAACTTCATAACCTTTTCCCATTCCCCCAGCCCATCCTAACATGTAGGGGAACTTGACTTGATGCTATAAACTATTACAATGATTGAGAGGTAGAACTGATGTGAGACTGCCTTTGTGGTTTACCAGGAGAAATACGAACTTGTTTGAGAATTTAACGCCATTCTGGCAGTTTGTCACAATAGCTCTGTGGTTAGAGCAGCCGCCCGGAAAGCGGAAGGTCTGTGGTTCAAATCCCAGTTGTGGCATTGAATTTTTAAGTTCCAGTTCTACCTCTCAAACTTTGCCCACACAGAGCTTGTGTTTAAAAACACCAACAGTAAGTTTGTTGGCATAAATAAATAATTATTACAATGATATTGAGACAATTTTCAATAACTTTGACGAAAGTGCTTCATCTTCAATAAAAATGTAGAATTATTTTCATTCATGTCAAGAAACTCAGTCTACATTAAAGCAAATTTCTCTGTGATGTAAACACCATCACTCGCCTTGAAACTGTGGGCATGGAATTGTGTGGTGCATTAAGCATTGTGAAGGAAACCGAGTTATCCAGTGCACAGGTGAAGTAGTTGACAAGGTTAGGGAAAAATTATGTTGTGTTAAGATTAAAAGGAGAAGCATTATATATAGTGATGTCCTGATCATTGTGAAGGTTTTTAGTTGCTTTTATATATTCAGGTAGACAATCACTTACTTGTAGTTGTAGATAAACAGGAGCGCTTTCGTGGAGGTTACGTCCACATCCTCAGCCAGCAGCAACTGTTGTTTGAAGTCCGAGTTTGGTGCCTTGTACACTCTCCTTCGCTCTGGTGGTAGAACTTGCAAACACAATCAAATCTGGTGCAGAGGGAATTTCAAAATTGCAGACATGACTGGAGTTTAAGTGAATAAAATATTTCTCCCAAGGGTCCAAATCTAATGCAGAAGTGGCTGGTTTTTGCAGTTTGATGTTGTTTCCAATGTTGTGATTGTCGTTCCAAAAATGATGTGCCACTGCAGATTTCTCATACTGTTTGTTGAGAATGGGTCTCCTGTGTTCTTTTAGTCTAATATTCAGGTTCCTTTTTGTTTTACCTATGTAGAACTTCTCACAATCATCACAATCGATCTTGTAGATTCCTGATTTGGCGGTTTTTGAAAGCGTATTTTGAAGTGGGGAGTTGAGTAAGTTCCTGAGGTTGTATTTGTTGTAAGGTGCCAATTTTATGTTGTAGTCTTTGAAAATGGTAGTCAGTTTTCTAAACAGTTTGGGATGATATGTAATTTTTTAAAAATACCCTTTAGTTTCATTTATTCTTTTTAATTTGGTTAAATCAGTAAGCTTTTTCTGTTTGATTGAGTGTTTGTTCATTTTATGTATAACAACAGAGTTGAAATTGTTCAAGTTTACAATGTTGAGGATATTGTGGAATTCTAAATCATATTCCTCTTTTTCAAGTGGTATGGAGTTGAGTCTGTGTAGTAAGCTTCTGAAGACCGCATATTGATGAGAGTAAGAGTTATTATTGTTCTTCTTAATGTAATTGTTTACGTGAGCGTCTTTTCTATAGATACCAGACGTTATTTTTCCATTCTGCCTCATTAGTTTTAAATCCAAATATGGTAAACATCCCTTTTCTTCAACTTCCATGGTGAACTTGATATTTTCATCTTGTATGTTGAGTAATTTTAGGGTATCTTCCTTAAATCTGTGGGGGATAATGGCGAAAACATCATCCAAATATCTGTACCAGTGTTTGAAAATGTGTGGAAAGGCTTTAGTGACTTGGATTTCTAAGTGGCTCATGTATAAATCAGCAAGGAGAGGGGAAAGAGGACTGCCCATGGCTATACCCGAAGATTGTTTGCAGTAGCTGTTGCCAAACGTAAAAAAGTTCTGTTGTAGGCATCCTTTTAATCTTAATATGACCGTTTGGTACATCAAACCAAAGAAGCAATATGGCGACTGTGCACTGTAATGATGCTAACGATTTCAACGTTTCTCTCAAAGGTTCCTAAAAAGACTTGAAAAGATATTTCAATCTACAGTTTAAAAAGAGATCGATTTCTGCAGACATCAAATTTATTCACCTATGCATTAAATACAAAGTAGTCCCCACTTTTGTTCGTAAAATGGTCAAATTCAACAACAACGATGTTTATCAAAAAGCAGCCGAGAAAAGCATCTTAAAAGTGGAAATCTCCAATCACTACAGCAAACTCAATAACCTGAATTTGGAGTTGTACAGCTTGCACTTGAAGTTATCGAAAAGTTTAAGCCCGGATTTATGGAGTAATTTTGAGTCTTCCCTACACAATAGATTTTGCGTCCTAATGAAAACAAAGAATACTGCACTTCACAATAAATTATGGAAATTAAGAGAACTAAATGGTTACTCGGAACGGCCACCCAAGATGTGTGTAAAAAAAACAGATTAATAATGTGGTTAACCTTTCAAAACATTCTTTCACAGAGAACGAAATTTGTTTTCTTCAATTCAGCCTTAAGACATACGTGGATGTGTCACATAACCTGGAGGAATACGCAGTAGACATCGAAAAAGCGATGTCATCTACCCGTAAAAAGCAAAGATAAAATCAAAGATAAATGTTTGGAATTGCTCAAATCTACAAATGTGAACAAACGCTACAACAAAAAACATTCGCAACTTCTCAAATCTCTCAACTTGAAACCAGTTATTTACGTAAAAGCCGACAAAGGCAATGCTCTAGTCATCATGGACACCGATGACTATAATAACAAGGTCAAACTCCTGTTAGATGGACCTGATTACATAGAGGTGAAAAAGAACCCTTTAAATACATGTATCAGCATAACAAATCAGATGTTAAAAGATTGTAATTTACTATCAAACAAGGAAAAAGCACTGCTGAAATCTCACAACCCAATTTTACCTAGATTATATTGCCTCCCCAAAATTCACAAACAAGACAATAGTATGAGACCCATTATTAATGGTATTGGCTCACCCACCTATTACTTAACCAAATGGCTAGTCAGATTTTTCAATTCTCTGAACCCATATAAGAACCTAAACATCAAGAATTCCTTAGATTTAACCAACAAGATTCAAGATGTTAAACTCCATAAACAAGATATATTGGTTTCTTTCGACGTCAAGTCCCTGTTCACAAGTATGCCAACTCACAAAATTGCACACCGCTTAAGAGTCTGGCTAAATGGATTAGGTCTGCCTACCTCAACAATCAATGAAATTATCCATTTAACAGAAGGATGCCTAAAACAGAACTTTTTTATGTTTGGCAACAGCTACTACAAACGATCTCCGGGTTTAGCCATGGGCAGTCCTCTTTCCCCTCTCCTCGCTGATTTATACATGAGCCACTTAGACATCCAAGTCACTAAAGCCTTTCCACACATTTTCAAACACTGGTACAGATATGTGGATGATGTTTTCGCCATTATCCCCCACAGATTTAAGGAAGATGCCCTAAAATTACTCAATATACAAGATGAAAATATCAAGTTCACCATGGAAGTTGAAGAAAAGGGATGTTTACCATATTTGGATTTAAAACTAATGAGGCAAAATGGAAAAATAACATTTGGTATCTATAGAAAAGACACTCACGTAAACAATTACATTAAGAAGAACAATAATAACCCTTACTCTCATCAATATGCGGTCTTCAGAAGCTTACTACACAGACTCAACTTCATACCACTTGAAAAAGAGGAATATGATTTAGAATTCCACAATATCCTCAACATTGTAAACTTGAACAATTTCAACTCTGATGTTATACATAAAATGAACAAACACTCAATCAAACAGAAAAAGCTTACTGATTTAACCAAATTAAAAAGAATAAATGAAACTAAAGGGCATTTTAAAAAAATTACATATCATCCCAAACTGTTTAGAAAACTGACTACCATTTTCAAAGACTACAACATAAAATTGGCACCTTACAACAAATACAACCTCAGGAACTTACTCAACTCCCCACTTCACAATACGCTTTCAAAAACCGCCAAATCAGGAATCTACAAGATCGATTGTGAGATGTTCCACATAGGTAAAACAAAAAGGAACCTGAATATTAGACTAAAAGAACACAGGAGACCCATTCTCAACAAACAGGGTGAGAAATCTGCAGTGGCACACCATTTTTGGAACGACAATCACAACATTGGAAACAACATCAAACTGCTAAAACCAGCCACTTCTGCAGTAGATTTGGACCTTTGGGAGAAATATTTTATTCACTTAAACTCCAGTCATGTCTGCAATTTTGAAATTCCCTCTGCACCAGATTTGATTGTGTTTGCAAGTTCTACCACCAGAGCGAAGGAGAGTGTACAAGGCACCAAACTCGGACTTCAAACAACAGTTACTACTGGCTGAGGATGTGGACGTAACCTCCACGAAAGTACTCCTGTTTATCTACAACTACAAGTAAGTGATTGTCTACCTGAATATATAAAAGCAACTAAAAACCTTCACAATTATGTTGTGTGATTGAAATACATCCTGTACATACAACATTGCATAAAATTAGTGACATTCTTTGTGGCGACGAAGCAGAAATCAATGAAAAGGAATTAGAAGTTCTTGCTAATGATTTCCTGTGTTTCAAGTTTAACCATCTGAAACTGCATAGCGCTATCCAGTACAATTCTGCTACAAATGAAGATTAAGGGAGGTATTAATTATTTCATCAACTATTAAAAGTAAATGTATTTTTTCATGTCTTGTTTTAAGCTTTAGATAATATTTTTAGGAATTTAGGTCCTATTTTGGGAATTTCTTACAGCATGAATGAATGAATGCATATTTCTCAGGCTCTTAGGTCATAAAAATTCAAGCTCTAGTTATCACATTTCAACCTTAGCTTAGAACTTGGATTAATGTGTTAAAACTTACTCAACTTTTGTAGTACATTCTGAGTAATGAAAATAGGGATGTATTTCACTCCAAAAGCCCTGACATTGTTCACAGTGATACAGTGGCCTCTTCCATGCAAAAGGCACTTTTTAAGGGTATTTTAAGCAAAAAGTTATATTTCCTTCTTTTTTGTACCTTATATATGAAATATCATTACTTACCTTGATCTTAATGTGGAACTGGGATTCACCTGCCTTGAAGTTTCCCCACAACCACTTTTGGGTTCCTACAAGAAAAGTATCAAGAAAATGTTATAGACTTACAAAGGAAAGACAATCACAAAAATGTATTAAACAACTGCACTATCTAAAAGTGAAATACATCAACTCCTGAATATGGTTTGTTGGGGTCTAATATTTGGCAGTTGACATTGAAGCCATTCACTCTATTGACTCCAATATTTTGATGCAAAGCTGGTATGTTGATGATGTATATGTTCTACAACAGGTAACACAAATCACGGATGGAAGTTTCACAGATCAACTATTCTGTGCCTTCATACATTTGCATTTGAGTTATGGGATTATCTTATGGGGGTCAGCAGGCAGAAAACATATCTTACAAATATTTAGATTATGAAAAAGGGCAATAAGAACTGTAAAATGAATACAAAAAAGTAATACCTGCAAGAATGCTTTATCAAAAGTCATTATACTGACATTACCAAGTCCAAAGATATATGAATTCTTATATGTGTTATAAAACCCTATAAAGAAAACAAAAATACAGATATTGATAAATGTAATTCTAGAGCAATAGAAATCCACTTAAGATTAAGAGGCTCCCTAGAAACTAAATGTTTTGAAAGCAATCAAAGGATCTATAAAATCATTTGCCTTACTAGATTAAAGAAATAAAAAAGGAAACAACATTAAAAGAAATAAAATACTATCTGGCTAAAAATGCATTTTATGAAATTGAAGAATATATACATGAGGAAATGTAAACAGTGACTAACAAACAGGTTTTAGCTAAAACTGTACACTAGTATTTCAGAACAGAAGTAGTGCCAAAATTAAAATTTTGCATATGGAAGCAGCTAAAATTAAGAGCTTTAACTGTAAATTCATGTAGTTCATTTCATGTGATGAAGCCTTATAAAACTCTTATAATTGGTGAATATAAAATATTCCTGAATGCAACTACATTCATGGAAATCATCCTCGTCATCGTCCTCCTCCTCATCATCATCATCATCATCATCGTCGAAAGTTGGACAGTGAAATAGGTTTCCCCTCATATTTCCAAGTTAAAAAATGTGTCTCCTTGAAAAGAGAAATATTTTGGAAGTAAAATAAGTCTCCCATTTGGATTTCCAGGTGTGGCCTCTTTGCAAGAAAAATAATAGATTATACACAATTGATTAAACATTTAGCAAATGTGCTAAATATGAGACATTTATGTCCCAGTATATTTTTCCCCTTTCCTTTGCAAAGCAGAGTAGGATAGAAGCATAGCTACTTTACACTAGATTATGATTTTAAAAAGAAAGAAAATTCATCTATAGAAGCTAAAACATTTGCCCTTGAAACCCTAAGCTGATGAATGAACTCACATCTATACAGATTTACACTGTTTATACAGATTTATACATTTATACTGATGGATCATTGATATCAAACCAAGATGGAGCAGGAGCTGGGGTCACGTGTCACCTCTTTTCATATTACAAATCTTTAAGTTATGGAACTACAAACTTTGATGGAGAAATTGAAGCAATTCGAATGGCTCTACAAAATCTTTTGTACAGAACTTCACATTTTCAGCAAGCAGTTATTCTCTCAGATTCCAGGGTAGCAATTATAGCAATTACTTCCAAGTTGTCACCAAAAAACCAAACAATTATAGAATGTAGGAAAATCCTTACCCATCTAACAGCACTCCAAAAACATCTAGTCTTCCAATGGATACCAGCTCACTGTGGACTGAGTGGTAATGAAAAAGCTGATTTTCTTGCATAAAAGGGTTCAAGCAGTGTACAAAAATCTATAGTTAATATACCATTTTATGTAGCTAAAAGATTAGTCAACTCTGAATTCAAAAAAATTTGCAAAATATTACTATGAAGAATCAAAGAATAAAAGATGCGAACTACCAAACATTGAAACAGTAATTCCTAAGTATCCTCGAAAAACAGCAGGTGCAAACTTCAGGTTGATTACAAGACGATTGTCTGGCAAAACATTTGAACAGGGGATATATTCTTCGGCACTCTCTCCTTTGTTATCTGGGTCAATCCAGGTCAAATCGAACACCCATAAAACACGACTGTTTCTTAAGAGGTTCAAAATTTTTTTATGAATAATACACATAAAATAAGGAGACCAATATTTTTTTATTCCCGTATTTTTAAATTACTTGCTTAGTTATGGCTATTAGAAACTATGCAATTTCTGCGTGCACCATAATATAAAATCTCTTGTTACTCTAAGGCCATATAGAGTTGAGAGTTGGGGTTTGGCACACTGGAAAGGTAAAATACAACACTTTTAACAACTTTTGACAGATCATTATTACACACAAATTTTGGACTGTTTTTTTAATGACATATTTTGTAAAACCAAAAATTGAATTTAAATCGATGTGTTAAAAATCTAAAAAAAATACATACGTATTCCCTGACACTTTATCTATAAAATAAGGTGTTGAAAACTATGGAGCTTGCATTAGTGCATTTTCTACAATTTTTTTTCTGGAGGCGTGCAAGCGCTCACGGACGACATGAAGTAGTGATCCGTTTCTACAGCTGGATTTGCCTTGAAAGCGAGTAATGCCGGTGACTGCAGACAGCATGCAAATTGGTGCGTCAGCTATGCTACTCATATATCTTCTTCTTACTAAGGCAGTACAGTCCATGCAGAAAAATGTCTCTACAATCTTTCTGATACTCCTGTGGCATCTGATACGCGCTTTTCAACTTTTGAATTTTTTTGAAAAAATCTTCTGATGTAAGCAGTTCTTTGCTTTTAGCTTCTTCCTTCATGTACGTCCATACATTTGAAATAATTTCTCTACTCTGAATGTGTAATCTTTTAATCCCTAATTTAGAACTTACAGGTTGGCGTAATTGATTTACGCTATGATCAATGTCTCACAAATTCACTATATTCACTCTTTCTCTCAAAGATCTATGTCTTCAACTTCACGCTGCACTAAAAAGCACCTTTGAATTAGCGAGACTGTCTCAGATCATGCAAACATCACTACCTTCCCCCTCCCTCCCCATGTGCATGGTTTCATTCACAGAATTATACAATATGAGCTGATGAAAGAGGCAAAAGCTATGGATTCACCAACAGGACTTCCACTCAAGGTCAGGGGCCAAGAACGAAGGGCCTAGCTGTGCTTTAAAATTACACTCCTTCATTCCTTTGTCATAAACTGAAGCTTTAGTGAAACAATTTCCTTTCAAAGAAGGAGGTAAAGCTGTGTGTTGTATGGAACCATTAGTTTAAAATGCATATTTTAAAAACATTTTGAAGATGCTAATAGTGTACATATAATAGTGTCAGCTAGTAGTGTTCTCCTTACTGTACTGTTGTAACATTCATGGAACCTCAAGCAGTGAACAGTTGCCGTAATGGAAGGTGGCAACTGTGTGAGGTTCCAGTAGCCGTGCCACGCGAGTGCGCTGCACTGATTTGCAAAGTTAATTACAACTGAACTATTAGAGACTCGATTATGATTTTTTCTGAGAATATTGAATAAACTTCATTGTATATTTGGTTTTTTTTCCAGATTTTTAAATGATCGAGTTTATGTTATTATCAAACTTTAAAACTTTAATCGTACAAAATATAATATTAATAATAATTAATAAAATGTTCTTATAAATACCTCACAAAATACTGCAATTTATCTTTAATTTGAGCCAAACATCAAGTAGTTTGCTTTATTATAATTGGAGGTATGATTGATTGAAGAGTGAGAAGGGCGCGATTTTTGGGAGATTTCAAAAATTAATATCTGCCAAAATATTTCTTTTTATATAAAACGAAGAAACACGGGTCAAATATATTTTGTTCCAAAACACCAAAAAAAAAAATGTTCAAGAAAATCTGAGATCAAGGTCATTTTTTGCCTTATTTTGTTCAATTTGACCTGGAATGACTCATCTGCAAAAGGAAATGGACCAAGACCACCTTCAAATATGCCCAGCCACTTCTAGCACCTTATCCATCAGTGAAAAATATTGGAGAGCAAGAGGATTAATGACTTCATTGTCAGAAATCCAGCATTAGCTAACAACATTTATACAGATGGCTCTCTTTACAATCAAGAAGATGGAGCAGGAGCTACCTGTAAATTTTTTTCTTTCTATAAGCATGTTGGAATTTACTTAACATGTTTTGATGGAGAAATTGATACAATTTACACATCCTTACAAAATCTGTTCACCTGGACAAATAAGTTTTTTAACATTGTCTTCTCATCAGATTCCAAAGAGGCTATTCAATCTATTATTTCAACTGACTACCCTAAAATGGGTAAAATAAAGAAAATTCATAGTATGATTAAGCATTTCCAAAATTTAAATAAATGTATTGTTTTCCAATGGATCCCATCCCACAGTGGAATTTCTGGAAATGATCTAGCAGACATGTTGGCGAAGTAGGGTTCCAAAATTGTTCAAACCACAAAACAAAATATCCCATGTGAAACAGTTAAAAGGTTAATAAAAAACATCTTCACAAAAAAATATGATGAATATCTTACTTCTTCTGAAAAACTTAATTGGAAGGACAAATGTCCACTCAGACAATCATGGCTTAAGATTAATCTGAACATTGCAACTGATGGTTTTCTTGATATATCTGGCATTGTTTTAAGTTTATTTTACTTAAAACAATGCCAGAACTAAGTTTCAATACTCTGTGCGCTATGTGACTTTTGTGAGGAGAGTAAAAAAAAAAAAACTATGAGAAAACCCCAATGATCCATGTCATCCAATGTAATATCCATTTTCCATAGATCCATTTTCCATAGATCCATTTTCCTTTTCATCTGTATTCTCAGCAGCAGATGAATTTGCACTACTCTATATTGTCATTTCTTGTAACTGGCATTTCCTTTGTAGTTTTTGCAAAACTTTATGTTCTCCGTAATAATCAGAACCAAAACAAATTAACATAATTGTGATTTTTCATAATAGTAACACAGTAAAACAAGCAGAATAAGTAAATGAGCCTGCTTATGCAATGCTTTATGCTATTGAACATGTATCGAAAACATATTTCTCAGGGTTACACATCTTTTAACTTTTGAAGTTTATATGTGTATCAAGCTGTAGCAAAATCTACATGAAAGTACCTGCAGTTGAACCTCCATTAGCTCCATGGACAATAATAAAGAACTAAATGCAAAACCGAAGTTATTAACAGTGAAGCAATATAAAGCAATTAATTTTAAAAGAATACGGACTAGGCTTCACCTATCTTTGATATCTGGCATAACATGTTGAAATTAATCACAAACTTGAGTTTCATTAGATGCTTTATGTCAAGGGAAGACAGGTAACGCTGCTGTGGCGTCAGCTAACTGAGCTCGCATGCTCCCATTGATGGCCAGTTGAACGTGTGACGTCACAGCGAGAAAGAGGAAATGGCATACCGTACATTGTAATTTTAATGCTGTCTGTTTCAATTATGGAATAGAACAGATTATAAATAATTACATTTCACCTTTATGCCATATATATTCTAGTTTATGTGAACAGTCATATAACGCAAATAGAACAGAAATTATAACTGTTTTTCCCAGCTAGAGGAGAACTATAAAGAACTATTAGGTAGACATTTCCGATATTTGCAGTTTCGCTTTTCTTTAACTAGTTTGTCAATGTTAGGGCGTAATGTACGGCACATTTGTAACCGAAGACTGCATGTTAGATTGTGATCTGACAATATGCTTCGGGATTTTGACTTAGAAAGGTTCGTAACAGAAAGAATTATTCGTACACATACATAGAACCAAACATACATAATATCCGTGCAACAAGGGCATACAACCTCAGAAATATGGTTTAAGGAACATTCTTACTAATAAAAAACCTCAGACTAGGCTGAAGAGGGTTCTCCCTAAACATGCCCAAATAACATTTTTCATATTTATTCAGTTTCGTGCAAGTAGCACCGCTGATCTATGCAGCATAGCAATACACCGCTCTTGCCTGACATCACACGACTGTACAAGCTGGCTCTTCGTTTAAATACGTCACACGGCCCGAAGTTGTCTTCCCTTGCTTTATGTCTTAGCATCCCTAGAGAAGATCTTTTGATGCTTTTGAAAAAATGGTTAAGTTCTATAGGATTAAACTAAAGAATAGAGGAGCTTGCTTCCAAACTCTACTTGTCATTTTTTATCGTTTTCTATAGAGAGAATCCCATTTTTTTTTCAAAAGTCACCCAAGCCACAAAAAAATAATATTCAAAAGTAATGTCAAATCATATTCATAATTATTAGTTCTTGGATTTTTAGGTAGATAGATATTTTGTTTGGTTTTTAATATGACCTGGAAACAGAGCTTAATGTTCTGAATACTCACACCAAAGTAAATATTTTAAGTTTTATTGCACATAAAAACACTTTGATTTTTTATGTAAATAAATGTTTTCAGATATTCACAAAACTTACATAAAAATTGCAAAAAAGAAACTTATTTTTAAAATAATTTTGACATATTTACATAAAGTCACATAAGAACAGCAGCAGAATTATTTTTAAGGACTCATCCATCTTTAATACCAATTAACTGACTGACCCCATTGACTGAGCATCAGCCTGCTATGCAAGGGGTCTTGGGTTTGATTTCTGGCTGGGATGATGGAAATTGTTGTTCCACTAGGATTATTGCACATCCTCCCTAGGGTTTGAAAGTATGAATGGAAGCGTGAATGTATGTGCGAATTTAATGTAATACATCAAAGAAAGTCCAAAGTTCAAAAAAACCACCACTAAGCGAGTTAACACCATTGCTCTTGAGCAATTGCTCTAAGAGGTTAAAAGCACCGATATGGCCTTTGATTGTAAGGTGGCATATAAATGGAACATTAAAAAAAAAAAAAAAAAAGAAAGAAAGAAAGAAAAAGAACTGCATAGGCCAGGTGTCACAATTTGCCATTCGTTATTGGAAGAACTGATATATTAGCTATAGTATCTCTTCAGTTGGAAGAAAATACAAAGATTGCTTTCTTAAGCTACTTGAGCCCACAAGATAAGAATGGGCAGTTCCTCCACTGTCATGTGCTTGATTAGGTATCTGTTATTGCTTCATAGCCTGCTAGTCTATACACTGATATACGTTAAACTGTATAGTCAATAAGACATTTCTGAGTTCACAACCTTCTAGTTGTGCTTACTGCTTCTGATGTGAGATTCGCTTGTAGTCTAACCGGGAAAAAGTATGAATCAGCTGGAGAATTTAGGTCATACTGGCAAGTTGGCCATGGTAGCTTAGTGGTCAAAGCAGCCGCTCGATAAGCATTAGATCTGTGGTTCAAATCCTGGCTGAAATTCAATGCCACAGCTGGCATTGAATTTTTAAGTTCCAGTTCTATCTCTCAAACATTGCCCACACACTACTTGTGTGTTTAAAAGCACCAACAGTAAGTTTGTTGGCATAAATAAATAATTATTACCATCTGAAGGTTCATTAATCCCAGGACATAAAGTGCTTGCAATAGTAAGTCACCATTGGAGTAATTGTCTCTGATGTGAGATTGCCTTTGTGGCTTACCGGGAGAAATACAAACTGGTTAGAGAATTCAATGTCATTCTGGCAGGTTGTCACAGTAGCTTAATGGTTAGAGCACCTGCCTAGTATGTGGAGGGTCTGTGATTTAAATCTCAGCTGTGGCATTGAATTTTTAAGTTCCAGTTCTATCTCTCATAAATTGTGTGCTTTAGCGAGATCTACATTTTTTTATGGTAAGATTTGGTTTATCTCTTACAGTTTATGAGTTATTCAAAAGTCATCCAGAGTAAACAGGACTAAACAGGCTATAGCCAGAAGATACAAAATATACATTTCATTTTTCATACAAATATCTTGAACATATGACATTTTAATAAAAATCATTTCAGCCATTTTCAAGAAAATCAAAATTTTCCATGTAAAGGGTAGTTTAGGGTGGGGCTATTTTCTTCAAAATCTTTGTGCCACATCCTTGAAAGACACTAAACTTAAATACCAACTTTGGTTTTTAACCAACCTTTCATGTTTGAGTTATGCTGTCCACAAACTGACAGGCTGACAAACACACACACACACACATACACATACATGCAGAGAGAGAGAGAGACCTTTTTCTAAAAATGCTTTTTGGGATTCAGGGGTCTCAAAACATATATTTCCGGTGAAATCTCGGCATCACATTTTTGGTTGGAATACAATACTTCCTTCTACTAACAGTAGAGAAAGTAAATAAGGACATGCTTCCAAAAAACAAAACTAGATAGACTAACTACTTCAACACTTCTTCACGTGCAAATTTCACTAATTATAATACAATACCTCAGTGGTTTTTTGATCCTCATCCTCATCTTTATCTTCAGAAGCCTGCCCTTTATATGCACCTTTGTCAGTAGATCTCTGAACTTCTTTCTCATTTTTACTCTCCTCAGCAGCAGATATAGGATTTACATTTCCCTCTATATCGTCATTTCTTGGAACTGATGGAACAGTCATATACATCTCCTTTGTTCTCTTTGCAAAGCTCAAAGCTCCCTATAATCATCAGAACCAAAACAAATTAACAGAATTGTGATTTTTCATCATAGCAACACAGTAAAACCAAACAGAATGATTAAAGGAGCCTGCTTATACAATGCTTTATGTTATTGAACATGCACCAAAAACCTTTTGCTTACATTTTTCAGGGCCACATAATCTAATATATTTAAACGAAGGCACAACTTGGAAACGACTAACGATTTCAATCAAACTTTGTATACAAATAGGTTTTTGCCTTTTAAGTGTATCTATATAGGTGTCATTCCTGAAAAAATGCAATTTTACATAAAAAATAACATTTTTTATTCCCTTTTATACAGAGCAATTCTTGCATATATTACGTGTCTTGGAAAAGGTTCTATAGATTTTGATCATACTTTGTGTTCAGATAAGCTTCTTTTTCTACGTTTATTTACATTGGTGTCTTGCCTGAAAAAATGTGATTTTATATTAAAAAACATGCTTTTATTCCCTCTTCTGCAAATTATACAATTTTCTGTATGTCTGAAACAGAAATCCTACGTATTACATTCACACTGTTTTCTCTACTCAAATTAAGGTAACACATTCATATCTCTTTCTCTATTCGCTCTTCTATTGACAATTTTTCCATAAAAAATGTGATTTTACATAAAAACCCATTTTTAATTCCCTCTTTTAAATAAGTCATACAATTTTCTGTATGTTTGAAATGGAAATGCTACATATTACACTCACTGTCTTCTCTATTTGCCTTTAGATAACACATTCACATCTTCTCTACTCACTCTTCTTTAAGCAACTTTTCACAAAAAAAAAACATTTTTTATCCCCACTTTTCAAATAAGTCATACCATGATCTGTATGTTTGAAATAGAAATGCTACGTATTACATTCACACTGTTTTCTCATCTCCCTTTTAGGTAACACATTCGCACCTCTCTCTACTCACTCTTCTACAAACAAGTCATACAATTTTGTGCACGTTTGAAATAGAAATGCTACGTATTACATTCAGACTGTTTTCTCTACTTCCTTTTGGGTAACACATTCATAACTGTTTCTCTACTCACTCTTCTAGAAATAAGTCATAAAATTTTCTGTATGTTTGAAATGGAAATGCTACACGTTGCATTCAGTGTTTTCTCTACGCACTTTTAGGTAACACATTCACATCTCTTCCTCCACTCACTCTTCCACAAACAATTCATATTGTCTATATATACAAAACGGATGTTTGTATATATTCCTAACTGTTCATCTCTAAAACAGCTTAATCAATCACCATGAAAGTCAGCACGTACATGTATTTTTCATGAAGAAAGTTTTAATGGTAACCATTTTACTACACAATATATTACTTTCAAATGGTTTTCTACTTGCTTTTCTTTTATGTAGCACATTCATATATCCTCTGTTTGCCCTTCAATATATAATTCATACAATTTTCTATGACTGAAATATAAGTGCAACGTATTACATTCACATGATTTCCTCTACTAATTCTTCCTTTACGAGACAAAATGAGTCTTCTTTCTGTACAATACATACATACAATTCATACAATGTGCTATATGTTTGAAATAGAAATACAACATATTACATTCATACTATTTTCTCTAGTCACTTTTGTTTTACATAACAATTCACATGTTATTTTGTATTGTTTATCAACCTCATACATACCAACACCTATACATATTGTATGTTGAAGAGTGAGTAAACACCAAAGCCGGTTGACTGATTGTAGTGAAAATTAGCATATCTAAGTGTTTTTCATGGAGAAGGCTTTTATGTAATCCATTTTACCACACAATGTATTACATTCACATGGTTTTATCTACTCTCTTTTCTCTTACATAACACACTACTCCCTCTTCTGCAAACAATACATACATTTTTCCATACATTTTAAATATAAGCACAACGTATAACGTTCACACGGTTTTTATACCTATTTTTCTTTTACTAAACACAATCACATTTCTTTCACTACCCCCTCTTCGATGAACAATTCATACAATTTTCTACATGATTCACATGGCTTTATCAACTAGCTTTACTTCCTGTAGTATTTGTTATTGTTCAACAGTGCTTTTGGTTAATATTATTTCAGTGTTTTAATAAAAAATAAAGTAATAGTTAAAAGTAAAAAGTAAAGTTGTCACAATTAGTGTCAGGAGGGTGACGAAATGCATGACATGGAACAGTTGATGAAACAAATGCTAGCCAAGATGTACATAATGGGAGATGAAATGAATTTCAGAATGAGGCAGATGGAAACATATATGGAAGCCAAATTAAAAAATATAAACTGTGGAATGGAAAATATGGGACAAAAATGGAAACAGAAATGGAAACAAAAATGGAAGCCAAATTGAAAAATGTAAACCCCAGAATGGAAAAGATGAAAGAACTCGGTGGTAGAACTCGAGCGCAACACCAAAGAACTTAACTCCATAGTGGAACAAATGCTCAACAAAAACCTCAAACTAGACGGATAACTATGGGGGAGACCGGTATTCAGCAGTAGACATTTTACGGCTTAAATGATGGTGCTTATGAAATATTTATATGTATCTCTATCTCTCTTGTATCTCGGAAATGATTTAACAATTGGGACAAAAAGTTTAATTCAGTTTACATTTTGCTTTTCGAGTTTACCTAAATAAGTATCTTCTCCCAAAAATAAAAATTTCACATTAAAGCAGGGGAAAATGCCAAGCGAAGCTCGGTCACCCCCGTACTATTCAAACTAACATAAGTACAGCAAGGTGGTAAATTAAGTCCTGTGCTGTTCAATTTGTTTATAGAAAATATTATTAAAGCAATTAAAGTGGAGAATATGCATGTCCCAATAACACCAGCCTGCGAATTTAAACCTTTTTTCTGTGGCATGAGGTTAATTAGCTCTCTAAACCTAATTTTGGTGTGTTGAATTTAAATCTGCTTTCCATTTTTTCATGCCACATACATTTTTCTTGCCATGCAGAAAGAAAATACATAATATTAGAGTTTCTTCTAGTTTTTAAGTACAATTTAAAATGTATGAAATCATTCAAAGAAGCAATCTTAATTCCATAAATGTTCAGTGTACATTGAACTAGAAAATTTCAAATATACCTTGTCATGTTATTTTCTCCTCCACTTTGCTGAAAACAAACACTGAGTTGACTTGCATTTGTGATCCTGACGAATACAGAAAATGCAATTTTAAGCTCTTATTGCATCCGAGTGCCTTTAACTTTTCAAGCATCGTTCTAACAATGTCTTCATATTGGTCATCTTTAACATTATCCAAAAACTGGTTTATAACTTCACTAAATGAGTCCCAAGCTTGAACCTCTATGTCTGTCATAATATTTCAAAAATAAACATTCTTCGTGAGTTTGCGAATCTGTGGGCCATTAAAAATGCCTTCATTCGCTTTTGATTCAGACATTAGAAATTTCTGAATAAGGTATTGGAAACAATAACCACTTTTGTCCACAGTTTTGACAAATTGCTTCATTATCCCTAATTTGATATGCATCGGGGGTAGCAAAACCTTCTGTGAATCAATCAGCGGACAATTTATTACATTTTTTGTCCCTGGCACTAAATCCTTTCTTTTTGGCCAATTTAGTTTCAACCCAGTGTCTTTCTCTGGCTCTGGAGTACCATTCACACAAAAAGCATGGAAATTT
Source organism: Tenodera sinensis (assembly GCA_030765045.1). Lineage (NCBI taxonomy): Eukaryota > Metazoa > Arthropoda > Insecta > Mantodea > Mantidae > Tenodera > Tenodera sinensis. Next base: position 174,798,636 of record CM060962.1, on the reverse strand, counting down.
CTTGTATGCTGCTTGTTGGCCCAATGAAATAGCCCACACCTTAAGATCACAACACATGAACAACTTGCGTTCATTATACTTGACTTTTTTCAGGACAGTATACAATTTTGGTACATTTCTTTGAGGGATATAGAGTGAGTTATTGGAACCAAACTTCTCTTGCTCGAGTCAATACAGACGCCGAACTTTTGCTTCATAAGCTGTTATAAGACAACTTGTCAAGTTAGCGATATCAAAACAGTACAGTGTTTCACATAATATTACTTGAACTCTTTTTTTTGATGTCTGTACCAATAGAAAGTTATTCCAGGAGCTAAAAGATTGTCTTCTTTCAGCCTTGAACCTAAAAGTTCACTTTTTTTCTTTGCTAAGACCCAAATGATGTACCAAATTGTTTAATTTTGACTGACTCAATGGATTAGGATTGTTATCTTCTATGTTTGGAGACCAATTTATTTCATCTTCTACATTCGAAGTATCAGTACTACTTTCTGGCAATACAGTAGTTGGTGATGGAACAGAAACATCAGATCCATGGGGCACAGGCCGAATTGCTGATGGCAAGTTTGGATATATAATGCCCACCTTGATTTTTCTATCGAATTCAGATATATTACACAGACAAAAATAAGTCATTAATATTATTTTGTTGTTCATGCCACACCATTATAACACCAAAGGATGGACAAAGTCTGTTGTACCATTGTCTTATATTTTCTACACAAATTTTACATACAATATGAGGAGCAAAATTCTTTTCTTGATCTAATTTCATTTTAAAATAGTCCATATATGATCTCTGATAAATGTTGTTGTTGTTGTTAGCTAATGCTGGATTTCTGACAATGAAGTCATTAATCCTTCTTGATAAATGTGGTAATGTTTCTTTTCTGTTGCTTTACCACATAACAACCACAGACATAACAGAAATTGTTAGTATTGTTCACACAGCCCATCCTAAATATACCACTGCAGCTTGCCATTTTTTTCACATATAACATTCACAAGACACAGCTTCAAAAAGAGACCAGCTGAGAAGAAGTTTAAAACTGGACTGCAGATTCCAAGATAGGTTCCCATTTATATATTTTGCAATAAATGTTAATGAGATAGGTCCAACATTACCTGTAAACAGAGATAAACGTTGGTACAGTATGAAATCATGTTGTTGTTAGCTAATGCTGGATTTCTGACAATGAAGTCATTAATCCTCTTGCTCTCCAATATTTTTCACTGATGGATGGGGCATTAGAAGTGGCCGGGCATATTTGAAGGTGGTCTCGATCCATTTCCTCTTGCAGATCACATAGAGGACAGAGTGGTGAAGAATATATCCCAATTCTGTTTAAATGTTTTGCCAGACAATCATGTCCTGTAATCAACCTGAAGATTGCAACTGCTGTTTTTCGAGGATACTCAGGAATCACTGTTTGAATGTTTGGTAGTTCCCATCTTTTATTCTTTGATTTTTCATAGTAATATTTTGCAATAATTTTTTTGAATTTAGAGTTGACTAATCTCTTAGCTGCATAAAATGGTAAATTAACTATAGATTTTTGTACACCGCTGGTACCCTTTTTTGCAAGAAAATCAGCTTTCTCATTACCACTCAGTCCACAGTGAGCCGGTATCCATTGGAAGACTAGGTGTTTTTGAAGTGCTGTTAGATGGCTAAGCATCTTCCAACATTCTATAATAGTTTGGTTTTTTGGTGACAACTTGGAAGTAATTGCTATAATTGCTGCCCTGCAATCTGAGAGAATAACTGCTTGCTGAAAATGTGAAATTCTGTACAAAAGATTTTGTAGGGCCATTCGAATTGCTTCAATTTCTCCATCAAAGTTAGTAGTTCCATAACTTAAAGATTTGTAATAGGAAAAGAGGTGACATGTGACTCCAGCACCTGCTCCATCTTTGTTTGATATAAATGATCCATCAGTATAAATATGGAGCCACTCATGTTCTGGAAACCTAGTATGGATTGTTTCTAATGCCAATAATTTTAGAACACTAGTTGGAGTATCACTTTTTTTAACTTCTTCTGTCAGGTGTAAATAATATGTGATGTCTAATGTATGTGTTGGATTGACTTTAGATATGAAGTTTTCCTTTGAATTAGGAAGGTGTACATCCTTCTTGATGTCTTGAATTTTGGAAAGAAAGCTCTCCTGAGTCTTTAGTGTATGTGTAAAATTTCTCTTGTGCCATGTATTGAATGGGAGTCTGATCAACTTTTTGTGTTGAATAAGAGCCACTTTTTCTATTTCATATTCAATGGGATATTGGTTGGTTAGTATTTCCATAGCTGCTATTGGTGTGGTTTTGATAGCACCTGTAATTAATCTCAGACTTTGGTTTTGAAAGATTTGAATTTTTTTTTTGTGTTTGCTGTTACAAGAACTTCGCTGCAGTAAGTAAACAATGGTTTTATATATATATTATATGTTGTGTTAAGCGTTGCTCTGGAACATCCCCACTTCATTCCTGTTAGACGTTTTAACAGTGAAAGGCGCCTCTCTGCTCTTTGTATTACATTTTCTATTTGTTTGGTCCATGTAAGTTTGGTATCAAATGTAACTCCTAAATACCTTGCTTCCTTTGTTTCTGGTAATTGTTGACCCTCAAAATTTAGTTTTATTTTTAGTGGTTTTTTTCTTAATGAAAAGATTTGGTAGTTTGATTTTGTTGTATTAACAGTCATTAAATTTTCTTTGGTCCACCTCTGTAAGTTGGTTAAGGATTGTTGCATGGTTTTTTCCAGTTCTGTACTTTTGCTTTTTGGTTTTGAAGTCCACATTACCAAGTCATCAGCAAATAGTGCACACTTCACGCCTGATTTTTGTATTTGTTGTGGTAGATCATTAATAAATATATTAAAAAGTGTAGTGCTGAGCACTGCACCTTGTGGCAAGCCATGGTGTATTTGTTTATATTTAGATATATTTCTTCCATATCTGGTTGCAATAAAGCGTTGTGTTAGGAAATGACATAGCCATGAAAACATTGGACCTTGTATCCCTATTTTTTTTTACTTTCTTTAGTAGTTTTGTTCTGCATATAGAATCATATGCGCTTTGAAAATCAATAAAAACTAATAAATTATCTTCTTTTCTATTGAAGGAGTCTTTGATTTCTTGTCTGAGAAGTAAGACTTGTTCATTTGTAGAGTGGAACTCTCTGAATCCAGCTTGACATGGGGATATTAAATTTTGTGATTCTAGAAACCAATTTAACCTGTTTGACACCATTCTTTCCATCACTTTGGCTATTATGCTGGTAAGAGCTATTGGTCTATAATTTTTTATTTCTGATGCTGTTTTGTCTTTCTTCAAGAGTGGGACAATTATTGCTTTTCGCCATTCAGCAGGTACAGTGGTTTTCCAGGATAGATTGTAGAGTTTCAGTAGTTGTTGTTTTGCTGTTTTTCTAAGGTTTTTTATGAACTCTGGATGTATGTGATCTGGTCCAGGAGACTTTTTGTTTTTTAGATTATTTATTGCAATGTTCAATTCTTGCATATTAAAATTTTGAAAAAAGATATTGCATTGAGTGTTAGGATTACATTCTCTTTCTTGTTTCAAATCCTTCTTAAATTCTTTACGTTCCTTTTTATTATTTCTTGTTACTTTGTGTGCATTAGCATAATATTTATTGAATGTTTCGGCTATGACTGCATAATTTACTAACATTTTATTGTTGTGTATGATAGGTGTGCTGTTGTTTTCTTTCCTGTCCTTGACATTTTTTATGAACTTATGAGCTTTGTTACCATCTGTCCTATAATCCATTTTTTCTAAGAAATTATTAAAGTGATTCCTTTTAGCAGTATTAATTTCTTTTTTTAATGAGGCACATTTCTTCCGCCATATTTGTGTATCTGATATGTTTTTTGTTTGTTCAGCTGTATTTCTAGCTATATCCCTTTGCTTTTTCAGTTCTTCTAACTGGGGGTTCCAAAAGGGTTTGAAATTTTTAATTCTTCCACGAGGAATATGTTTTTTTGCAGTTTCTAGGATGACTTTACAGAATTCTTTGTTCATATGATCTGGTTGGTCATGCAGCTGTGAGTTTGTTTGTTCTTTAAATTTATGTTCTAATTCAGTTCTATGTTTGTTCCAATCTGCTTTTTTGAAGTTCCAATACAGATTCGTAAGACCTTGACTGTTATTTGTATTCTCTAGTTTTATATCAGCAATTACCGCTCTGTGACCAGAACTTGGATCTTCTATAACTTGTTTTTTAATTTTTGAAACAATATCTGTTGTAGCTAACAAGAGGTCTGGGTTACTGCCCGCTCCAGAATAATGTATGAAGGTTGTGGGATCTTCTTTACTATAAATCAATTCAAAAGTTGTGGTATTCAAAAATTCTTCCACTATCTTCCCTGTAGAATCCACTTTTTCATAACCCCATCTTTTGGAATGGGCATTGAAATCTCCAATTACGACTGTTTTATTTAATTGGTCAATAAGTGAGAGATCCGGTACATTCCTGGGAGGATTGTAAATACTGTATAAATGTAGATGTGTTTTGTTATCCCAAAAATTTAGCTTTATTAATTCACTTTTATCTGTGTTATCCATTTCTTTAACAATTTCAAAGGAGGTTTTAATATCCTTTTTGACTCCAACTAATATTCCACTACTTATCTGTCTATTTTTGGGTAGTAAGTGCAGTAAAAATCTAGTAAAATTGAAGTATTTAAGTTGGTCATTTGTTAGATTTGCTTCTTGTATTACAAATATGTCAATGTTATAATCAAATACAATTTTATTCAGTTCTACTTTTTTTGTTTGTGTGAGACCACCCGCATTCCATTGTAGAAGTCTGATGTTAGATCTTCTATTAGTATAATTTTTTGGTTCTCGAGAAGTAGTCCCTGCCCGGAGATCCGAATGGGGGACTATTTTAACTCCGGAACATTTTACCCCTCGAGTCATATTTCATAAAAAAAGAGAGCAATAGCAGTAATAGTAACAGTTTTTTAGAGAGCACCATATTTTTATGTTTTGGCGGTCACATCGCTCTCTCACAACCCCCAGAATGTCTGGGGGACCACACCTGTCGTTGGTTTACGGGTCTCACTGACCTGACCGGGAGAATTATCAAAATAAATTCACCGACCATATCCTCTGATTACCAATCAGAGGACGTATTACATGCCATGAAAGGTAAGCATGTTAGGGGTTAAGATTTTATAGAAAAATTAGAGAAATGGAGAGGTTGGAAAAATAAGGACTCCCTAGCCCTCAGGAACCCTAATAGCATCGGGGTCGGAAGAGAACAAGAGATGACCAAGGTAAGGTCAGATAGAAAAGTTACAGTGAGGAGCAAAACACCAGTAAGTGGAAGTAATGTTCTGCTCAGCTTGGGTACCTTGTGGTTGCCATTCACATATCCCCTAGACGGAGACCCCTGAGGGGAGTATGAAATCATATGATTTAGCATGTCTGCATGCTTTAATAAACCATGCTGTAAGTTGAACATGCAATGATATTAATACTGGCAGACCAAACTTTCAATTTTGTGTTGAATCAAAACTGTTCAAAATCTGTACACGGTATGCAAAAACTATTATTACTTTTGAAATCAGAGCATCCAAATTGACCATTATGATGTAAAATATTCCATGCCGCAAAATCTTCGCAGGCTGGTATAATTAATAATGTGACAAATGACAAGTCCAGTTACTTTTTGTCACCTTATTTCTTTCAAAACTGCATAAAAATTCACAACTCATGGCCTTGCAACTTGCAGCTGTTCTATTCCATTATAACCTTGACACAAAAACTGCTCAACTGTGCACAGTTTAATCTGACAATTCTACTCACTCACTAACTTCTCTCCCTGTGCCGATTCACTTATATAGCCGAGAATTAGATACTGGTGATTCACATTTTGGAAAGCTCCTTGTAACAAACATTTGTGGGCTGGAGGAAGGGTGGGTAAATGTAGATAGGGCACATAGGAATTTTTCTAAACAGATTTTGGGCTTGCCAAGAGCCTTACCCAATGGTGATAATGATTTTTATATAATACAGCACACGAATATATGCTAAAAATAATATTCCATAGACTGCAAAATAAGCATGTCATGCCAAAAAGGGAACATATAGGTTATTTAATCTCATCAGTGATAACAAAAGAATTTGGAGAAAATAGTATAGTACCAAAATATAATCTGAAGTTTTCCTGGCGACTAACATATTCAAGATGTTCTTGGCCTTCGAGCCAGGTGTAGTGATGAAGAGCTATCGACATTTTGGCAGTGTGCATCTCTCCCATCATCAGGATGATGAATGACTAACAAGAGTGAAAGGACCCGTATATGTACTGTCCGCTAGTATGGACCGAGCAGAAAATACCAAGTCTAATCTGGTAATCTGGAGGTGTGAAAAAAAAAATGATTTTGTTGTTTAACGACACTGTCAATTGCCAGGATCACATCAGCGTCGCCGGTGTGCCGGAATTTTGTCCCGCAGGAGTTCTTTTACATGCCAATAAATATACTGACATGGAGCTGTCGTTTTTAAGCACACTTAAAAACCATCGGCTTGGGCCGGGTTTGAACCCACGACCTTGGGATCAGTAGGCCAGCATCTAACCAACTGAGCCACCCAGACCGACAAATCTGGAGGTGGTTCAATGCTCCAGTGGAATCTGTTTTCTGAGCTGGTCGATCTCTAACTTTAAGGCTGGTTTCTACGAGGGACTAAACTGCAATCCAGTGTCCCAGTACAGTGTGTTCCTCTCGAAGGAGATAGACAGGGCCTCCTTAACCCTCCATTCCCAGAAACTGCTACATTTGCCACAATGGTTGTTTCTTTGAAGTTAGCTCTGTGGTCTTTTTCAAAGCAGTGTTCCGCCAATCCTGACTTTTCAAGCTGCATTAAGCGTAAGGAAATCCACAATCGCAACAAACATCAGACAAGCTGACCGCCACTGCCTGCATCCCATATACTGGCAATCTATCTGGCAGAATCAGTAGAATTTTTGCCCAACACAATATCAGAACCATCCACAAACAACCTTTGAAGATCAAACACCTAGTGAGACTGGTAAAGGACAAACTGGACCTTAATGTATCAGGGACATACCGCATTGTCTGTGAATGCGGGATGCCATACATAGAGCAAAACAGCAGGACCATCTCCAGAGTCAAGGAGCGTGAAAGGTCCATATGCTTAATGCAGCCTGAAAATTCAGGGTTGGTGGAACACTACTTTGAAAAAGACCACAGAGCTAACTTCAAAGAAACGACCATTGTGGCAAAATATAGCAGTTTCTGGGAATGGAGAGTTAAGGAGGCTCTGTCTCTCCTCTGAGAAGAGCACACTGAACTGGGACGCCAGATTGCAGTTTAGTTCCTCCTGGAAACCAGCCTTAAAGTTGGAGATCGACCGGCACAGAAAACACAGATTCCAACCACCTCCAAATTAGACTTGGTGTTTTCTGCCTGGTATGCACTAGCAGACAGTACATATACTGGTCCTTTCACTCTTGTTAGTCATTCATCATCCTGATGATGGGAGAGATGCACACTCCCGAAACGTTGATGGCTCATCTGGCTCGAAGCCCAAGAATATCTTGAGTATAATACCAAGTTTCAGAAGTGTTTGATTTGTTGTGGAGTGACTCAGAAGTGACAAAACAGTGAGAGAAGACATGGCATAAGCTCGAACAGGGGTGGTAAAATTAAAAGGCTTAAGATTAGGGAGTGATTCAGAGAAATGCCCTTTATGTAATAAATAAGATATGTATCACACAATATTGGAATGTGAGGAAACAAAGATTTTCAGAAAGGAAATTGGTAAAATGAATGATCATATTTACCAAAAGAAATTCAAGGGAAAAAGCTTTTGAATGGAAAATCAAGAAACATTAGAGACTTCTACAGTTAATATGTAAAATTGGTGTTATAGGTTTGTGTAACATACTATTGTTTTTGTATCAAAATATTGTATTTGGATTATGATAAATACTGATAATGCCATATTTTGATAAGTTTATCTTTTTCAGTGTTTACTTTATGTAAAAAGCATGTAATTATGGTACTGGAAGTAAAACTCTACTCATAATACTAATGCACCTCTCATTTATATATACCGTATCACACAGTCATTTTCATGTTATTGGATTAAAATTGTTAATAGTTTGGATGTTAGTGTGAAAATATTGACTGATGAAATGTTTAAATGCTAACCATATAACTGATTAGTTGATAATCTTTTCTACATGGTAGAGGAATATTTTGAATTCAAAACTGTGACTTTATATTATACTTTGACGCCATTTATTGCAATTTTGTATTGCTTAATGACAATAGGTATTGAAATTAAACAATTCTAGAAGTTCTCAAAGGTTAACTGTTTTCAACAACCTTTTTTGATTAGTTAGTTTATGTTTACCCACATACCATTTTATAGGATATTTAAGAATGAAAATAAAATATTTACACTTACTTGTATGTCCTTAAATTCTGAAGTGACTGGACTGATGCATGTTAAAAGTCGTACACGACCCTCGCCATCAAAACACTTCTTAAAAAGCAGTGTTAGCTTACAGTCCCTAAAGGGAACCACTTTTGAAGCTCCTTGAAGCTCATTTTCCCGAAGAACTTCCAAGCATTCTCTGAGTCTAAGAATGGAGTTGATTTTACCTAGTAAAAGATAAATAATTAATTTACTAAATTCTATAAGGAAATGATGGGGCTCTAGGTTAGTTCAAGCTATTAAAGCCCTTGTACAGAATAATTTGATCACTAGTGTGTTTGCTTTCACAGGAGATTTCAAATATCAGTTAATATAACTAGTACTTTGATACACATGGAGTGCACGTCAGACAGCTTAGGCTGCATAGTCACCTTCCTGTACCATCTGCTTTGTGCATTCAGCTGCATAGTTGCCTTCCTATGCCATCTAGCTTTTTTGCTGTCTATTTAGTGATAATATGAGCCTTCATCTGCACGATTGCCCTTCGTATAAGTGTGCCAAACAGATGATGAAGAGATTACCTTAGATGAGGAGCAGCCTTCTTTATTGTCTATTTTGTTTCTATTTCTGTTATTCTGTGAATAGAACAATGTTGAATATCCCAATCTGGCCTCTCACTGGCAATAGGGAGGATGGAAGAGAGGAAGAATGAATCAACAAACAAACAAGATTGGCAAGTACACAGTATTTGAACCCATGACTTAATAAAGACGGGTGACAGATACTATTGCCCGGGCCTTCTTGCTAGGCTTCAGTGTTTTTTTGTTATGAGAATGAAGCATAAATAAAGGCTTGGTAATGCATGTGACAAGATGAAATTTACATCAAATTTGCCTTATGTATGCACATAGATGTTTATGTCAGTGCCTGGCAACTGAAATAGCAATTTCCAGTGCCACACCAATGTTCCTGTATCTCCCACCTGAAATATACATTTGGAGACTGCATGTGCTCATGCTAGATAACACTGTTCCATATTGTACGTTAAACATTCAAGACTGCCAATACAATTATTCCACACCGTTGTGTTGCATACTAAACAATTTTAAAAAATAACATATATTTAGCCCAAAATTATATACAAGATGGAAGGTACTGCTTCGGCCACATGTTTACCAGGGATTCTTCATGATGACAGTAACAAATATGTACAACACAATTTTGTCAATAAAGAACAGTTTTGCCAAAAAAAAATAATTTGTGTCAAACATTTGGAGCCATCTAGCTTCTTGGCGAATGGAAATAAATGTACTAGATGCAATATTAACCGGGCTGGTGGGCCCGGTTAATATTGCATCTAGTATTGACACCGGCCGTGAAAGCCTTAGAACTTTGATGGATATAAATGGTTTATTATTTCACTGTCATGCAAACACTGTGTGAACAATGCTTTAATGCCTTTTTATCTTAATTTGAATGAATTTAGCCCCAATTTAATGTTAAAGTGTCATGCAAACTTTAATTTTTATGCAAAATATGGCAACGTCATGAGCCATCGTGAAACTTACTGGTCGCGTGCTCTCATAACAATTTCGGGTGCCTGGGGGTAGGGGAGGTATCGCTTGGCGTTTGATGTGAAGCTTGCTGGGAGGAAAAGCAACGTTTAAAGTACAATTGCGTGCAATACAAATAAATTTACCTTGCAACCATGAACCCATTCACATCAAGGGAGTACTTAGACATGGTGCTACTAATTTAAGGGGGAAATTCCCCTTAAGAATAAAAAATAAATAGAGATGCAAAAATAAACAGACAAAATAAAATAAAAAAACATAACATTGAGATCGTGTAAATAAAGGCAGATGTTCCCATCCCCGTCATCCCTTATTTAGCGAAGCAAGGCATGCTTTATCTCCAACTCTAGTTGTTGTCCCCTTTAAAAAAAAACATAAAATTAATGTCGTCTCTTGTGAACTGAAATGCGATTCAATATTAAGAACTTTAATTAAGTAATAATAAAATCTAACACCACATGATCGGCATAAATGACATACATTTTCAGTATTTCTTGTTGTAGTGTGCTTATGAATGCATTTAGACAGGCTTATGGAATTTATTTCAAAATGCTGACTGGAATTGGTGTTCTATGTTAAATAGTACTTGTAAATGCAGAATTATCTTTTAGAGTACACTGATTGTATTTTAATCCCATATTAGATAGGAATTTGATTTTTCATATGTCTAGAGAAATTCCATGTTATGTATGCTTTCTTTTAAGGATAGTGTCACTGTCATGTTTACTTCTAGAGATCGATTTCATTTTGCTTGCCTTCTTACTTAGGTACCTTTGTGACCACAGCTGTAATTTATGACGAGAGCAGTAGTTTTATTTCAGCCCGATATTTACAAAAATTGCCTTTAATACTTTTGTATTAAAGACAATTACTATTGCTCATGACATAATAAATGATGGTAATGATGATAATAATGATGATGGTGAGAAGAAGAAGAAGTAGAAGAAGAAGAAGTGTTTTTGGAGTTAGTGGCTATCATTTATTTAGAGATTGCTATTATAGAAGTGTAGATTTAGCACAAGAGTTAGACAGGCATGAATGCCACACCATGGGCACTATAATTGCTGGTAGGATAGGCAATCCAAAACTTATGAAGTGGGGAGTTTTGAAAAATCTAAACTGTGACAAAACCAGTTCTTACCGGAATGGCAACGTGTTGGTTATGAGGTAGAAAGACAAAAGGGTAGTCTTGATGATTTCTAAATTTCATGATACCTCTATACAGAAAACTACAACAATTTTGAAGGGAGGCACAAGGAAAGACCTAGAAAAACCGCTGTGTGTACTTGATTATACCAAACACATGGGAGGTGTGGATCACACCATTATTGTGCAACATATGCTTTTTTGCGAAAATCGTTGAAGTGGTGGCGCAAATTATTTTTCTGGTGCCTGGAAGAAGCAACAGTAAACTCATGCATTTTGTACAAGGTTCAAAATTCCCAGGCAAGTACCCATCCCTTGTCCCATGTAAAATACAGGCCACTTGTTGAGAGTCTGGTGAAAGGCATAAGCAATCCGAGGCCAAGGTCACACCCCGGTATGACTGAGGGAGATTATTACTATTTTGTTGTTTAACGACACTGTCAATTGCCAGGATCACATCAGTATCGCCGGTGTGCCGGAATTTCGTCCCGCAGGAGTTCTTTTACATGCCAGTAAATCTACTGACATGGAGCTGTCATTTTTAAGCACACTTAAAAACCATCGGCCTGGGCCGGGTTTGAACCTGCGACCCTGGGATCAGTAGACCAGCGTCTAACCAACTGAGCCACCCAGACCGACTGGCTGAGAGAGAGGAAAGGCTAAACAATGCACCACATTTTATATACCACTTTGAGGGAAAAAAAACACAAAGACTGTATTGTCTGCAGCAATTGAAAAGTCAAAGGGGTAAGAAAAGAAACTTATTTCTACTGCAACACGTGTGCAAATAAACTGGCCATGTGTATCGGTGAATGTTTCAAGTGCTATCACATGCTTGTCAATTATCAAAAGTAATTGCTCTGTCTTAATGAGAAGTGTGTGATGTTTATACATGTACATAGTGTTTGTGTGTCCGTTTACATTTTATATACATTACTATTTATGGCCAAACGCTATTTCATTGGTATGTGCTTTTTATGACATGGATACTTTATCTCAATCTAAAGTGTTTACAAACTTAAAACAATTTAAAAATCTCCATATTAGTGGACAGTGTAAGCAGCACAAACTGTTCCAGTGCATCAACAATTCTCCGCTTAGCTCGGCTACGTTTGATAATCATCTGCAGTGTAGGTAAGTACAGTAACATAGGCCACTTTTGCATGAAGTTTTGCTCCCATTTGCGTAGCTCTAGCAGCAAATTTAAAGGTCTGTCCTGGCTGCAGAAATTTCTTCCCAGGACTGACCACAAAGGTTAAGGAAGACCTATCAATTTTAATTCAGTATAACAGCCTCATTTGGAAACATTAAGATAATATTGATTCTGAGTTCCTACAACAGGCCTCAGAAAAAGTTCATTTGGACACACATAGATGGCTTTACAGATTTGTTCTAAGGACAATTTCAAAAATTTATATAGAATTGCACTTGAAAATGCTAGCAAAGTTATTGCTGCATTTTACATGAAGTTCAGAATAATAACAATGTTTTAATATGCTTTTCTGAGTGGCTGTGAAGATCTTACCTGTCGAACTGATGGGCTCACTAGTACTACAGGCTTCACTAGATTCTTCAGGGCCAGAAACATCCACAAAACTCAGCTGACTGACAGCCATGTTCTTCTGCTGAGCTTCAACATCATAACCGACAGTCTAGAAAAAAAAAACTTAATGCTTTTTAATGCAGTCTCACTACTTTCTCTAGCCATCTAAATTTATTTTCATGGCTATTCTACAAATTACTTATTTACGCCAACAATATGTATGAATGCCAACAATTATGAAACTGTCCCTAAACTGAGCTCTGCATGCTATGCATTATGACTTCTGTCCTCCTTCAGTGATGCTCACACATTAAATTTAGCCTACTTCGCATACTTTCACTCGGTAATGAAATATGGAATGCTCTTTTGGGGAGGTTCAACAAACTCAAAAAGAATTTTCATCTTACAAAAGAAGGCACTCAGAATTATGTCACACTCTCGTGCAAGAACATCGTGTAGAAGCATTTTAAAAAATGTAGAAATATTACCCTACCAGAGAATACATATATTCACTGATTAGCTTTTACATAAAAAATAAAAATTACTTCACTATTAATTCTGACATCCACAATATTAATACAAGATCTAGATCTAAACTCCATATACCATCAACTAACCTCACATCTGTCCAGAAAGGAGTGCGTTACCAATGCATAAAAATATTTATTTGTTACATAATGAGTTGAGGACCTGTAATGATAAGGTACTCAAAATTAAGCAAACGGAATATCTTCTTAAGCATTTGTGCTAACATCCAATATAATCATTAGCTTATCTATGTGCTATGTAATTATATTATAAATATTGTATAACACATTAACATATTCACATGTTCCACATCCTGTTGTGTAGGATCTACAGAATGCAAATAAATGTAAATGTATGTAAATGCAAACTTACTGCTGGTGTTTTTAGACACAAAAGTCATGTGTGGGCAATGTTTGAGAGGTAGAATTAAAACTGAAAAATTCAATGCCACAGTCGGCATTTGAACCAGGCCTTCTGCTTCATGCACAGCTGCTCTAACCACTGAGCTACTGTGAAAAATTTCCAGTACAAGAGAGTGGTTGTATACTGAACAGAGCATACCTTTTACCCAATTATAACATATGCTGTTGTTTTTGTCCACCACTTTGAGCTTTAATAAAAACTATTAATTTCCTAATTTGCTCAGTGGAGCTCGGGTTTTTAAGAAAATACATATTTTGTTTGCATCCTATTATGAACTTCAAACTGAGTTTAATGTTCTGGATATTTACACCAGAGCAAATATTTTAAGTTTTATTGCACATGAAGTACACAAAAATCGCATAAAGGAAACTGTTAAAATAATTTTCACATAAATTAGATAAAAGTAGCAGCAAATTATTTTTAAAAAGTCAGCACCCACTTCTTTAATGCTCAATTACACATGCTAGATGCCGCAATTTGCTATTCATTATTGCAAGAACTGATATGTCAGCTATAATATCCCTTCAGTTGGAAGAAAATATAAACAACCTGATTACTCAAGCTACATGGGCCTGCAAGATAAGACCAGGGAATTCCTCCACTCCACTTGTTATCACTTCACAATTTGGCTAGTATATACACCAATACTTGTTAATCTGTATAGTCAATTAGTAATTTGTGAATCCACTGAGGTTATACGACCCTTGTGTTGTGTTAGGGAATTACATATCGACAGTTCTGAGTTCACAGTGGATTAAACACGTCTAGAGTGAAAAGTAGTGCAAGTGCAACAATATACTGTGAAATTTAAAAGACACTCTATTAACTGCTTGAAGCATAGCCATTTAAACGCTGCACAGCCAGTAATGGATACCCAATACACAATTCAAGGTGAAAAGCAAGAATTGTCCCACTCTTGAAGAAAGATAAAACAGCATCAGAAATAAAAAATGATAGACCAATAGCTCTTACAAGCATAATAGCAAAAGTGATGGAAAGAATGGTGTCAAATATATTAAATTGGTTTCTGTTGTTGGCTAATGCTGGATTTCTGACAATGAAGTCATTAATCCTCTTGCTCTCCAATATTTCATAAATATTGAAGACACTTCGCAGTAATAGTAACCGCTTTTTAGAGAGCACCAGATTTTTATGTATTGGCGGTTACATTGCTCTCTCACAACCCCCAGAATGTCTGAAGGACCACACCTGTCAGTTTGCAGGTCTCACCGACCTGACCGGGAGAGTTATCAAAATAAATTCACTGATCATATCCTCTGATTACCAATCAGAGGATGTATTACTAAGAGGTTATAGAGAAATTGGTTACTAGAATCACAAAATTTAATTTCCTCATGTCAAGTGCCGGATTTAGAGAGCTCTGTTCTACAAATGAACAAGTCTTACTTCTCAGTCAAGAAATCAAAGACTCCTTCAATAGAAAAGAAGATAATGTATACATTTTTATTGAATTCGTAAGTGCATATGAGTATATATGCAGAACAAAACTACCAAAGAAAGTAAAAGAATAGGGATACAAGGTCCAATATTTTCATAGCTAGGTCATTTCCTAACTCAACGCTTTATTGCTACCAGATATGGAAGGAATATATTGAAATATAAACAAGTGCACCATGGCTTACCACAAGGGGCAGTGCTCAGCACTACACTTTTAAATATATTTATTAATGATCTGCCAAAAGAAATACATGAATGAGGCATGAAGTATGCACTATTTGCCGATGACTTAGTAATGTGGACTTCAAAGCCAAAAAACAAAAGTACAGAACTAGAAAACACCATGCAACAATGCAAAACCAACCTACAAAAGTGGACCAAAGAAAATTTAATGACTGTTAATACAAGAAAATCTATCTACCAAATCTTTTCACTAAGGAAAAAACCATTAAAAATAAAAATAAATTTTGAGGGTCAACAATTACCAGAAACAAAGGAAGCAAAGTATTTGGGAGTTATATTTGATACCAAACTTACCTGGATCAAATAGAAAATGTAATACAAAGAGCAGAAAGATGCCTTTCACTGTTAAAACGTTTAACAGGAATGAAGTGGGGATGTTCCAGAGCAACTCCTAACACAACATACAATGTATATATAAAGTCATTATTTACTTACTGCAGCAAAGTTCTTCTAACAGAAACACAAAAAAATTAAAATCTTTCAAAACAAAAGTCAGACTAATTACCGGTGCTATCAAAATCACACCAACACCAGCTATGGAAATACTAACCAACCAATACCCGATTGAATATGAAATAGAAAAAGCAGCTCTTGTTCAACATGAAAAGTTTATCAGACTCCCATTCAATACATGGAACAAGAGAAATTTTACACATACACTAAAGACTCAGGAGAGCTTTCTTTCCAAAATTCAAGACATCAAGAAAAATGTATAGCTTCTTAATTCAAAGGACAATCTGACACAAACATAAGACATCATATATTATTTACACTTGACAGAAGAAGTTAAGAAAAGTGATACTCCAACTAGTGTTCTAAAATTATTGGCATTAGGGACAATCCATACTAGATTTCCATAACATAAATGGCTCCATATTTATACTGATGGATCACTGATATCAAACCAAAAATGGAGCAGGGGCTGGAGTCACTTGTCACCTCTTTTCATATTACAAATCTTTAAGTTATGGAACTACAAACTTTGATGGAGAAATTGAATTAATTCGAATGGCCTTACAAAATCTTTTGTACAGAATTTCACATTTTCAGCAAGCAGTTATTCTCTCAGATTCCAGGGCAGCAATTATAGCAATTACTTCCAAGTTGTCACCAAAAAACCAAACTATTATAGAATGTTGGAAGATGCTTAGCCATCTAACAGCACTTCAAAAACATCTAGTCTTCCAATGGATACCAGCTCACTGTGGACTGAGTGGTAATGAAAAAGCTGATTTTCTTACAAAAAAGGGTACAAGCAGTGTACAAAAATCTATAGTTAATCTACCATTTTATGTAGCTAAAAGATTAGTCAACTCTGAATTCAAAAAAATTATTGCAGAATATTACTATGAAAAGTCAAAGAATAAAAGATGGAAACTACCAAACATTGAAACAGAAATTCCTAAGTATCCTCGAAAAACAGCAGGTGCAACCTTCCGGTTGATTACAGGACGATTGTCTGGCAAAACATTTGAACAGGGGATATATTCTTCAGCACTCTCTCCTTTGTTATCTACAAGAGGAAATGGACCAAGACCACCTTCAAATATGTCCAGCCACTTCTAGCGCCCTATCCATCAGTGAAAAATATTGGTGAGCAAGAGGATTAATGACTTCATTGTCAGAAATCCAGCATTAGCTAATAACAACATATTGTAAAGTAGAAAAAAGTATCAAGGTTAAAATACAATCCTTGAATAATACTGTCTTAGGTGTGATCATTTGAATTAAAGTGTTTGTTACAAGTTTGAACTGTGATATAGGTCTTGGATGGTCGTTCATTGTGTTTGGTTGATGCTCAGGATTCCAGCTATCATTTATGACATATTCTGTTGAAAATTATATATCAATCTGCACCAAGATTTATGAATAACAGTCATGAAGCTTTCTAACTGATGCTGACCGTGGCAACATAAGCACTGTTTATATTGATAATATGTAATATCCAGTTGCATACATTGTTCCTACTAGATAATTCGGTAATCGAAAAATAGTACTTCAAATTTGTAGAATTGTATTGCTTAACTGCTTCAGTTTTTACTTTCTCTACTGGTAAGTAGGGGAAGTATTGTATTCCACCCAAAAATTCAATGTCGAGATTTCACCAGAAATATATGTTTTGAGGCCCCCTGAATCCAAAAAAGGCATTTTTAGAAAAAGGTCTGTGTGTGTGTGTCTGTCAGTCTGTGGACAGCATAGCTCAAAAACGAAAAGTCGGTTAAAAGCCAAAGTTGGTATTTAAGTTTAATGTCTTTCAAGGATGTGATATAAAGATTTTGAAGAAAATAACCCCACCCTACACTACCCTTTACATGGAAGATTTTTTGAAAATTTTGATTTTCTTGAAAATGGCTCTAACGATTTTGGTTAAAATGTCATATGTTTGAGATATTTTGATGACAAATGAAATGTATATCTTGAATTTTCTGGCTATAGCCCCTTTAGTCGTATTTACTTTGGACAACTTTTGTATAATTGGTTAACCGTTAGAGATAGACCAAATTATACTATACAAAAAATGTAGATCTTGCTAAAATACACAATTTATGTCTCAATAAATTTTCTTGTAGGGTGAACCATTTCAGAGATGTTCCTTGTTATGTGTGTGAGTTTCCGAAAACATAGAACTTCAGTGAAATGCAACAACGTTGTTAATTTTTTTATATGTTCATCATGCAAAGAGAACGGAATCTCAAAGGTCAAAAAGATTTGACTGTCGCACAAAGCCTTCTGTATTCTAATATTCCCCTTGCACCTACAAGGACATAAGCAGTAAGATAATTTGTATGAATGTTTATCATAACTAACATGGAGATATAGGATTAAGAGTTTGTTAGAATGGTTAGTACCTACAAGAGTAGAGAACGTCATGTGAGTGCAGCACATCAGGTTTTTCATCACATACTTGTGTCATGTTCATTGAGATAAATTGTTTGTCTGATTTTTCAATTTTGAGCTGCCTATGCTATTCACAGACACATACATGGACCTTTTTCTAAAAATGCTTTCTTTTTTCAATTCAGGGGTCCTCAAAACATCTATTTCTAGTGAACTACTGGTATCCAAGTTATGGGTGGAGTACAATACCTTCTCCATTTACTATGTAGATGGTACAAAAAGTAAAAATTGTGAGATTAATTTTTGTTAGCATGCTTAGCTGTGATTATAAAACAATAATATTCATGTGTAAATGTTTGAGCAAAGTATTGAATTTTAATATTTAGCATTTATTTTCTCCAAAACTATTAGAATAATTAAAACTCAGTCTCCACGGTTTAATATATAATTATAATTTAATTATAAAAGACTAATATTTTTTTTCAAAAACTAATTTGTGTGCGGCAATTTTTCTAAGCACTAAAAATAATTTTAAAATTAATATCTTAGGAACTAATTTAGAAATATGGTATAAACTTGATGCAGTATGCATAAACTCAATTGCTGTATTAAAATTTCAAATTAATGTATTAAAATTGTGAATTTTAGAAATTTATCAGATGGTTCTTTCTGTGTACTGGTGAGGAAGTAAAGCAAATAACAGGAAGCAAATGTGAAGATCCATACCTGCACGAGTCTAACAGTAAATACAGTATGACAGTTTGTTGACTGCAAGATCATTCCACTCATAGCTTGGCCTTTTAAGAACCATTCAAAGGCCTCTGCACTTGTTTTCACTTCTACCTCTGCAATGTCATGCACATAGAAATGCCCTTGGCCATCATGTCTTAAAAGCTTCTTTGGTATATACCTGAAGAACAAAGATGATGCTGATTTTAGTGTCCTTTACAGAGTGGGCTAATCCTAAATCAGTTATATAGGAACTATAAATACTCTACATATATTGGCATGATCTTGGATAAAAAAAATGGACATTGTGCAATTAACATACTTTTATTTTAGAAACCCATACTTGAAAGAAAGCCAATGTACGAGGTTATTTAGGTTCCCTTTATGTGTATGAAAATAAATAATATGTAGTTTCCTTGATTGTTGAAATTCTTACATGTTGAAATATAATTAAGGGAAAGCTGCAATGAAAGCAAATTAAAGTTGAATAAATATTTCAAAAGCATGTCGGAGAAGTTTAAAACAAATGACAATAACAAATTGCAGAACTTACCGGTTCTTTTCTTCTGCCTTTGCATCAAAGATATCATACACAGTGTCATTATATATTTGTATCAAACTTACAAAAACAGCACATATGCTGTTTTCATTTATTCCGCGCAGTATAGTACAATCAGGACTGATTCTGGGCTCTTCAGCTTCGCAACTAGAAAGAAATTACATCCACTGAGTAAAGCAATTGGTATTTAAATTCAACATCTTCCAAGGATGTGACAAAGATTTTCAAGAAGACTCTTCCACCCAAAATTATCCTTTACACAGAAAACAATTTTGTAACTTTTAATTTTCTCAAAAACAACTAAACACTTTTACTATAGTACTGTATAATTAAAATACTTTTATAACAAATGAAATTCACATCTTAAATTTTCTGGAAACAGCCTCTGAAGTCCTTTCCATTCTGGATTACTTTTGCAAAACTCATAAATAAAATAAATATTTTGTTGTTTAACAATTCTGTCAATTGCCAGGATCACATAGCATCGCAGGTGTGCCGGAAGTTTGTCCCACAGGTGTTCTTTTACATGCCAGTAAATCTATTGACATGGAGCCATCGTGTTTAAGCACACTTAAAAACCATCGGTCTGGGCCGGACTTTAACCCGCGACCTTAGGATCAGTAGGTAGGCGTCTAACCAAATGAACCACGCAGACCGAAAAACACAACTCTTAAACCATAGCAGATAGGCAAAATCTTAATACACAAAAAAATGCTTATCAGGTTAAAATACAGTTTGCCTCAAATAATATTTCTTGTGAGATAACCATTTACAAGATATCCCTATTATTGGTTTAACTTCCAAATACTTTTCTTAAATAGGAAATCATTCTTTGTATTTTCATGTTCTGACTATGCAAAGAGGACAAAGTTACTGAGCCATCCCTTAGGACCAGCTCTTGAATGATTGAACTGTCAGTTAAGTCCTACTGTGTTCTCCTATTTCCATTGTACCTACAAGGAAATATGCAGGGGTGGTTCCTCTGGACATGCTACCGTGCTGCAGCACACTAAACAATTTCAGAAATAATCAACTTTAAATATTTTAGAACACTTTAGTTGTAAACGAGTTTTGATAATGTATGAGTTATAGTGTGCTGGACAGATGCAGCATGCATCCTCCACAGCAGCATGGAAGAGTGTTGTAAGATAGCAATCAGCTATGTTACAGGTTCGCTCCTCCTTTCCCATTCCCCACTTACTCTGCCTTCACACCACTGTACCGCGCTGCAGTCAGTGACGCACATTCTGCTGGTCAGCTTCCTTGCACATTTGCAGTGTTTTATTCTCCTCTTAAGCACCCATGTTAAATAAAACCCACAAAAATGAATTCAGTGTACTCTGTTAAAGAATCCATTCTCCACTTGATCCTTAGAAGAAAAAATTAATGTTAAAAATTTGGAAGTCCTACTCCTGATATTAGTATTATTCAGACAGCCAAGGGAAGAAAAGCTACTGGTGCTTACACAGGACGTTTTCATAGTGATATTTTTGCAAAATATTCATGGATATGCGGTTGTGAAATTCAAAATGCCCTTTTTTGCTTTCTTCACCTGTTGTTCAGAAGTAATGATTCCTGGTCAAAAAGTGGCATAAAGGTTCTAGGCATTTAAGTGAATATGCAAATAAGCATACATCAAGAAGGAAACATTCTGGATCTCACTACTCTTGGTGCAGTAAACATTGCTGTACACCTCAGTTCTGAATATAGCAAGTCTCTTAAGCTAAAAAAGGAGGAAATCGAAAGAAATAGGCATATTTTATCGAAAATAATACACTGAATTAAGCTGTATGGTGTATTTGAATTGGCATTAAGGGGACACAACTAAACAAAAGAATCTGAAAATTCTGGAAATGTCGACAGTGTTGTAAAAAATCACATGGAGGCAAGTACCATTGTTAATAGACGTCAAAAACAACACAAAATGAACTGTTACAATGTATGCTGGGTGTCTGTCACAGCAACATAAAAGAACTGAAGGAGACAAAATTTGTACCCTTAATGGCAGATGAGGCTACACATGTGTCAGAGAATCAGCAATTGGTTTTCGCATATTGATACAAGATTAATGGTGATATCTATGGAAGCTTCTGTGGGCCTTTTGTGTCTAATGGACAGACTGCCATAGAACTCCCTGAGTGTCTGCTTACACAGTTAAACAGTCATTTGAAGTCAACACCAAACAAAATCACTGCACAAAAATTTGATGGCGCCACTGTCATGAGGAGAATAACAAATGGTGTGCAATCTAAAATAAATCATTATGCTCTGGGACACTATGTACACTGGTATGCCCATCAGTTATATCTCTTGATGGAGAAATCTGCTTCTCAAAACAAATCAATGTTTTTCTCCACCCTGCCAGGATTTCCTGATTTCTTCTGACGCTCACCTCAGTGTATGTAAGTTCTTAAAAAAAATGTGAATGTCGTTCTGCCGGTTCTGCCACTAGATGGAATTTTAAGTCCTGCGCTGTGAGTTGTATTTTTGAAAATAGAAAAGCACTCATTGAATGTCTTCTTACACTTGAGGCTTCTTTTTCAAAAGACACGGGAAGAGCAAGAAGGAAATGACACACCTTGCAGGACAGCAAATTTCTGTTCTGGTTAGATTTCGTTCACCATTTAATGCCTCATGTTAATATCCTCTATAACCAACTATGGATGAGGAAAAATGATGGCATTAAAGTTAGCCATTGGGTGAAAAATCTTCATGCAGGTGATCGATGGAATGTGCACTGCTTCTACCAATGAAGATCAACATGGGTTTAAGCGGAAGCGAAGGGATTGCAACAAAATCGCTGACATTAAAGAGGTGCGTAATTGCACCACAATAGACGAAATACCAGTTGGAGTCAATAGCTCATCTTAATGTTTGTAAGCTCAGAGCATATTCTAGACTTGAGTCTGCCTCCGTAGCGCAGTTGGTAGCGCACCTGCCTCTGGCATGGAGGACCCAAGTTCAACAAGTTCAATCCCTGGTACCGGCATGGGATTTTTTCCACACTGGGAGGTGTGGAACGTGGTGCACTCAGTCTCATTAGGTCCCTGAGCGGCCAATTAAGGAGCTATCCTGATAGAAAGGTAGCATTCCTAAAAAGGACAAGCAGTCGCCTTATGGTCGGGGGAGTTGACATGCTGACCCCCGCCACCCCCAACCTGCACTCCTCCGTGGCCTTGAGTGCGGCTGGAGGACGCAGCGGTCGGGCGATGAGGGTAACCTCTGTATAGAGGAGATGCCCTAGGAGGATATTATAGACTTGGTTGTAATGACATATCCCATGTTAAACAGGAACAAACTAAGATGGGATCTTTCAATCATTTATGAAAGGCCATAATTTCGTCATGGGAGTGGGGTATTACCACTACGTAAGATGCTGTATTCAAACAATCTGGTTGAAGCTTTTGATGAAATAGGAAATCTGAGGATTATAGTCACGGTCCCTAAGACTACAGCAGAACCAGAATGTTGCTTCTCTTCACCAAAGCGGATCAAGTGCTTCCTAAGGAACACAATGAAGCAGGACCTGCACTCGGCATTTGCCATGCTCTCTGTAGAAAAGAATCTAGTTTCGAGCATCAAAGACTTCAACACCAAGGTCATCAACATGTTTGCCGGCATGAAAAATCGACGGGCCGATTTATTACTAAAATCAGGAAGAGGCGAGTACATTTACATTACCACTTTATGAATATGCAGCACGCTATCCATTAAATTCACGAGCCACCACTGGAAATATGTATTAAAACCATTTCTACAAAGATCTATCTCAATTAACATGTAGTAGACAGAAGAATAAGTATTTGTATAAATAGTACAAGAGTGAGCAGAAAAAGCCATGTAAGAGCAACAAATCAGATCACCTAAAAGGAATTTGATCGAAGAAGTACTTATTGGGGAGGATATCCTGCTTGTGAATTATCATCACAGCACTCTCAGGTTATGCTTCATTGCACAGTGATGCATTTTCAGAGCTATGCTGACACCTGTTATTTCTGGAAGTGTATGAATATTCTGGTGCCCTTATTTTTTACCACCCCCACAATATTTTAATTTCCTTTATAAACCTTGGCTTGGCTTAGGTTTGCAACAGTGATTGAAATTACTTGCAATGATACCCAAATGAATCGAGCATCCACTGAGTTGAGAGATGCCCAACATTTGCACCAGGATGATAAAAGACTCAGCAAGAGTGAACCTTACCTATCCCTGAAAAAAGTACAAACACACAAAATGCTTTCTTTGAGTTCATGCACCTCAAAACATGTTTAAACCTCAATATCAAATTTTGGGGTGAATACCATATTAAACTGTACTCACCATAGATAGTAGAGAAAATAAAAATATTACATTAATAAAAAGGGTTAATACAACTTTTCTAAAGAGAGTGCAGATGTAACAACTTCAAGACTGCCAGTCCTTTTGGTAAGAGAAACCTATTACATAGATCTCAGGTATGAACTCTTCCTACCATCAAAAGAAACCTGGGAAAAATCTGTCAGGAGAAGCATAAGAAAGCACCATATAGTCCTCCAGAATTCTACTCCAGACACCACATTGCACCGGGAATAAACAAGAAGAAATTACAAGTTACATCACATGAAGACCAGACTTGCTGTTCATGGCTTCCACAAAATATCTCAGAAACTTTATCCTGAACCAGATGAGAATCTTATGTACCAGCTGAGTGAGATGATATATCTAATGGTGCAGAAAGAACTGAATCACTAGAAACTCTCAACACAGGCATCTAAATCATATCTCATTGCACCCTTTTGCATAATTGTTATACCACTGATCAAAGTTTATGTTGCTTTTGATGGTAGCCCAAATAAAATGCAAAAGGAGCAACAAGCAGCTTTCTTACCTGCATAACCTTTTTCTCACTTCTGGTGATAAGCACTCCCAGTTAATAATCCAGGATGCTTGCCTTCAGGTAATAGTATTACATGCAACAATGGTGTAAGGAAACAATGCATTTATTACACTGCTGCTAAAATGGCATAAGTTAGGATTCAACCCATATTTTCCCATTTATCATCATCATGATGGTGATGATGATTGCTATTATTATTATTACTATTAGCATTAGCAGTGTAACTATCATTATTATTATTATTATTATTATTATTATTATTATTATTATTATTATTATTATTATTATTATTATTATTATTATTATTATTATTATTATTATTATTATTATTATTATTATTATTATTATTATTATTATTATTATTATAACACCCAATTCATTTCAAAAAGTGCTTTTAAGCATATGTAAGTTAGCTTCTAAGTGAGAAAGCCGAGGAGCAAACACAAAATATGTTTAATTTTTAGAAGTGTTGTAACAGTGAATGCCAGTTCAGTACTTGAATATTAGGTGCAAGATTTTGGGACATGTTTGCTTCACTTACGGTCAACAGTGTCATTATGCCATCTACCAGGAACCAGAAGGAAGAAGATGCCAATGGCACCAGTTGATTTGCAGTTGATGAAAATGAAATCTTCCAAAACACACCTTGTTAAATTAGAGAAAGTTTAGTAAACATGTCCCAAAATTTGACTCTTAATGTTTAAGTTTATGTTTTAACATGTATTTTAAAACTAAATAATTACCCCAAATAGGAATCCAAGCCAGAAAAAATATTAACACATATCTTTCAGTCAAATGATGACTAGGGGTAGATCTTTGTACCTGTGAATATCTAAGGTGATGATGCTTTCAGTAAATGTGATTCTTTCATTGGCCCTTTATTAAAATATCCTCAGCAATTCAGCCTCTTTCATTAACGTGATAAATAATGCATTTTCACTGGTTGGATTTCTTTTCAGAGTAATTATGCAGGTATGAGAAGTGTTAAAATGGAAAATTGGCATTATTGGTACAATACTTTATAATCTGTTGTAATAGTGGAAGAAAATGAATTATCACTTACTTATTTTTCATCTGCCCATAGAGTAATGCCTTCATGAGAATGTCCAACTCATATCGACGATCACTCTCAGCTTCTGCATCACTCTGCACCTCAAAACTGTTTAAATGGTCAGGTTTGAAGATGAATTTCTTCACCTGCTGTTTCGAGATACTGTTGAAGATAACATCCAGGCAACGTGGTACTAAACCTCCATCACTGGGCCAACCCTTGATAGTCTGCATTTTTTCAGCGTCTGTTCCATTAACAAACACCACACTGTCTTTTGCTTCAATTAAATGTTGAATCAGAGGGATGATAATGTGATCAAAAAGAACTTTGTTTGTTTTTTCTTCATTAAATACTTCATCAAAGACGAAGACTGTTCTCTTTCTGTAGCCATCACGACTACCAATGCAGTTTTCTGGATGATTTAAAACTACATAATAGGACCCAGTTTCTATGCATATGTCTTCAATCTCTGTTGAGCAAATCTTACAGTATACTCTGGGAATATTGTTCTCTGCTTCCGAGGAAGCAACCTTAATTCCTTTTGCTCGTTGTTTCAATACTCTGTAATTAAACACAAAATTATATTAATGAACTGTGAATTAAAATAGTAATTGCATATACTCATACTACAGGATCAGAAACCACCTATAGAAATGTCATCATCAATTTGTAGTGAGCAAGCATTCCTCCATCATTATTGTAATTAAACTTTCCAAAGCAAAGAAAGAAAGTAAAAAATCCTTTGTTATTTTATTCTTACATTAAACAGTTACTATCTATAAGCCCCAGCACTACAGCCCATGAAGAGCCATGCCTTACTGCCCAGCTGCTACATCCCCCACCTCTGCCCACTACAGGCATCATTGGTGGGGTGCAGTACTGGAGAGTGGTATGTGGTCAGCATCCCAATCCCTCCCGGCCAGTTATGCGGCCTTCACAACCTTGGGCCACTACTTTTCCATCAAGTAGCTCCTCAATTGGTCCCCCCGGGACTAACGAGGCTGAGTGCACACTGTGCTAGACCTCCCAGACGGGATAAAATCCCTGTGCTGGTACTGGGGATCAAACCTGGGTCCTCCACGCCAGAGGCAAGCACGCTACCAACTGCGCTACAGAGGCAGTCGTTACTACCTATAAGCATAGCAAAATTAAATACTTGTCTTCCTTTCATACAAGTTTGAAAACAGTGTTCTTGTAATTAATTTAATTTAAAAGATGAGTCAATTAATAACACTGAACAACACTTACAACATAATTTTCCGGAATTTTCAAAGGTTAACTTTCCTCCATTATCAACCGGACAATATATCGAAACGCATTCCAGAAAATTATGTTTTAAGTGTTGTTCAGTGTTATTAATTGACTCATCTTTAAATTAAATTAAATACTTGTGTGTTTGCAAAAGCCTAATCTCCTAATTATTTCCTGGAAATAATTTGTCCCTATAATACCCTTAAAAAATGAAAAAGTAATATTAGAAAATACTTCATTTAGTATCAATTATATTGCAGTTTGTCCAACTTCTTTTTAGCTGTCACATCACTAAATTCTCAATGTCAATAATTTGATCATTAATCACTATCACAACTTGATCATCGAGAGCCATTTTTGAGAGTCAAATTTTTCAATAAATATTCCATATAACTCATGTTCACTAACTTACGGCCCTAGGGGAATAAAAGGGAGAGACATTCCACTTAGTGTAACCCGAGTTTTGTAAACATCCTCACAAACATTGCTCTTTTGAGCTAGTTCCTTATGTTGCCAACTTAGCTTCATGTTATTTATGCTATGTTTACTCACTGCAAATTTCTCTTAGCTGCAATTGTAAAATTGAGTCAGTAGTCTTATGTCGGAAGTAAAGAAAAGTCATATTCAGAGAGTAAGGAAATAATTAGGCAAGTGATTGAGGATGTGATGAGGAAGATAGGAAACAAAATATAAAACTTCCACCTAGTCAAGCAATTCCAAGAACTGCCATTTATACCAGGCTTTCAAAAACAACCAGCAAAATAATTTGCACACAGGTACAAGATTTAAATGGTGGGAAGGGTTCTAATGCACCAGGGAAACACTGGAAAACATGACCTGCACACTGTAGTGAATAAGGATGATGTTATAGATGTAAGATTTGGAGAATTATAGATGACTTTTACGTTGTTAAGAAGCATGTTCTTACTATAAATAAATTGCTGCCCATTATTCATGAAAAGATAAATTTTCCATGGGGACCAAATTTGCTTTGGAAAGAAATTTTAGAGCTGGACTTTAAATGGAGGAAATGTCAAAACAAAGAAAGGTACTTCTGATAGAAAGTCCTCACATCCTGGCTTGAAGACACAATTATGTAATTAAAACAAAGCATTTGCAAGAAAGTAGAAGTAGGGTCTTCTATGTATATTGATGAAAGTTGGGTAGATAGTAACATCACATTCAGCAAATGCTGGCAAAGTAAAGAATTTGGCATTTACACAAACACTAATGTAAGGAATAGGATGGTAATAGTTCATGCATGTAGTGTAAACATGTTCCTGGAAAATTCTCTTCTTGCTTACAAGGCTGGGAAAGCTACAGGCAACTACCATGGACAAATGAAGCATGTGAACTTTTAAAAATGGATTCGAGAAAAGCTGCTGCTAATTTGCCCAGTCTTCTGCTGTAGTGTTAGTCAGTGCCTCTTATGACAGTGTAGGTGTGGATAAATCCCAAACCTAGGAATGCTGTGAAAAACCATCCTATGGCATTGTGGTTGCAGAACAAAGCAGTTCAGCGTAACGGTTCTGTGTGTAAAACACATCTTTACAGGCCAATTGAAACAAACAAACCTAAAGAGAAGATTTTTAAAATGGACATATTTTTTGTTACAATTGGCCGCACAGTCACTCGCTTTCCCCCATACATGTGTGATTTAAATCCCATATAATCAGTCTGAGTCAAGGTAAAATGTGATTAGTGAAATATAACAGGTGACATCCTTACAAAACTTGCATGATATAATGCTTAAAGGTACATCACAGGACCAAAACAGACTGGCAAGGGTTTTGTACATATGTAGAAAAGGCAGAAAATTATTACTGGGACAAAGACAGTGTAGTTGAAAACATCAACAGTATTGTCATTTCACTGGGAGATGACAGCAGCAATTCTTCTTCTTCCTCTTCCTGCAGCAAAAGCGAGTCTGGCTCCAAAGGGAAGCTAGCTACTCCATTTGTTTGAGGTGTGTTGTTTTATAAGCTAAACATATTGCATGAACTGAATAACATTTGTTTTGCTATTTTGAGTGATTTCTTTGCTTTAATCTGGCATGAATACACATTCCAAGGTTGGCACTATCATTGTAACCACAACTGGAAGTGCAAGTACAGCTTCAGATATCGCTGTGTACCTAGAGAATTGTCTACTGGCGTACCACCTCAATGCATTCCTGCCAGGGACTATGAGCTGGTAGCCAGAATGTAGTTTGGAAGGGGAAGTGTTTGAAGCTTTTGATGTAGCATGCTTGGAAGACATTGAACCAAGTTTGGTATTTAGCCAACTTTTCCTTTTTGAGTAATGCTGTTCACAGATAGATATGCACACAGGCCTTTTTCTAAAAGTGATTTTCTTTTCTTTCTTTCCAAACTTCAGCTTCTATACTTCATGTTCCTCCTTTTATGGAGGAATTGAGAGCAATTGAGACCTATTGGAGCTTACTGGAAAACATGAATTGAAGAGAAAGATCATGCCACTGCAGCTAACAATAGTTTTGGCATGGAAAACCAAATATTTGTGATTCAAAAACCATGGCAGTGTATTATTTAATTTTTATTCTACTTTCCATCTTAGAGTATGCACCAGCAGCATGAAAGAATTATTAGACATAATACTAAACTAAACCCGCCGCGACAGCTCACAAGGGGCCAAGGCCTACCGCCCAGCAGCTGCGTCCCCCACCTCTGCCCACTATAGGTGTCATAGGTGAGGTGCAGTATTGGAGGGTGGGACGTGGTCAGCGCCCCGAGCCCTCCCGGCTGGTTATGCGGTCTTCTAGACCTGGGGCCTCTACTTCTCTATCAAGTAGCTCCTCAATTGGTCCCCCCAGGATCTAACGAGGCTGAGTGCACCTCGTGCCAGACCTCCCAGAGGGGTAGACATAACACACGAGCATTAAAACTAAGTTATGATTCAGGCAAACCCAAGAGAACACAACTTCATCCTTTGTTAAATAGAAGGCAGGAAACGATGCGGAAGAGGAGGTATACAGCCATATCTGAAGCAGCAGTCGTACTTCTAGTCACACAATAGTGGTGCCAACCTTGGAATGTGTATTCACGTTAGATTAAAGCAAAGAACTCACTCAAAATAGTGAAATTTAAATGCTATTTTCAGTTTATGGAGTATGTTTAGCTTATAAAACGTAAACAGTGTTTTCAGCTACTCCTCCAGCTTTCTCCCAGTGATCATTTTCTATATTTTTAAAAACCTTTCCAGTCTGTGTCATTCTCAAGTGACATCCTTGAGTGCTATACCCTGCAATCCTGTAAGAATAAGTCATTTTGCTTTGGCCCAAGCTAGTTCTATGGGACTGAGATCACACATGTATGTAAGCAAGCTAACGAGTGTGGCCCAATAAAGCCAAAATGTGTCTGCTTTAAGAACCTCTTTAGCTTTGCTTGCTCCTTCATCCTATAAAGATCTGTTTTACATATACAACTGTCACTCTGAGCCCCTTAGTTCTGCAGCCACAATATTATAGCAGATTTCGCAGTACTCCTAGACAGTGGTTTATCTGCTTCTGCACTACTTTCTTCATTACTTCCGACATAAAACTAGTGACTCATACAATTTTACAGCTGAAATTAAGAGATATTAGCAGTGAGTAAACATAGCGTGAATAACATTGCAGGTAAGTTAACAATGAAACCAGCATATCAAGTTTGCGTGAAAGTTTACAAAACTCAGGTTACACTATATGGAATGTCTCACTCCCCCCTTCTTTCCCCAAAGACCATGAGCTGGTGAACAGACAATACTATGTGGGTAAAATAAGTTTCATCATACACAGAAGAAAAGTGGAAACACTGAACAAAAACCTGTAAAACGTGTTACACAAGTTCCTTGCATATGTCACTGTGGCTTACAAACACAACACACAAAATATTTAACCCTCACAGAAACACCAGCACACTCACAATGGGCCCACTTTTTGCATCTAGCCCCTGGCCTTGAATGTGAGAAAAGTTAATTGCAGTAAATACAGTCATCATTTTCATCTGCACAGGGATCCGAGTTACAGACTTCTGCACTGCTGAACTCTGTTCTTTTCCCAGCCTGCCAAGATGATCGCCATTCCTCAACTATTTTGACTATTTTCTCTACTTTGAGTGTCTGAAAGGTGATTGTGGGAGCAGATTCCTCTTCAGGTGTTGAACTGACCTGTACAGCATGTGAGAATTCTGGAAGATTTTCCTCTAGACATGGACATGTGGGAGCATGTTCTTCTTCGGATGTTGAAATGGCCTGTACAGCATGTAAACATCTGAGAAAAGTAATCTCTTGAAATTTATTGTTTAGCCTAGTGGTAGGTGAACTTTGTTCAGATGCTAGAGGCTTAAGCCAGTCTCTTGTCTTAGCCAGAGCAAAGGTGTTTTCAGTTCAGTGGCCAGATTTCTGTCTTAGCAAATCCACTCTTACCATTACCAACAAGTATTGCTTTGCCATATGCATTAGCAAAACGCTCCTGATTTGATACTGAGTGGCTATTCTCCAATGGTGGCTTTTCAGCCACTTTGATATTTCCTGATTATAATAGGTCTTTATGGGAATAAAAAATGACACACCTAATGGCTGTAGTTGATGAGTGCAGTGAGGCGGCAGGCAAAGTAGAACAACTCCATTTTCTTTGACACATTTGAGCACCTCAACATGCTTATGATTAGAGGCAACAACAGAACACTATAGCAACTGTTATATCTAAAAGACGACCTTTTAACATCAAAAAGGCAAATTGGGAAGCCCTGAAAGAAAATCTACTAATGCCACCCTCAATTAATGTGGGTGACGATATTGACTACAAAGCTTCTGAGCTTACTAAGGCCATTCAGAAAGCTATGATTGAGGCAATCTCAAGAAGTAAGCCACGTCCTTTTTGTAATAATATCTGGAACGAAAAATTGCAGAAACTTTGGATTAAAATGAGGAAAGCACGCCGAGCATATTAGACTTCTATCTTAAACACGGAGAGGCAAACACACCTTAGAAAATACCAACTATTGAAAAAGGAATTTAGAACTTCTTTATAAGATCTGAGGGAAAGATCATGGGATAATTTTGTTGAGAATGCTTTAACCACTAATATATGGGGCATCCCATACAAGATAGCCACTGAAAAAATAAAGTCTCCAGAAGTCCTCTCTACATTACTTAAACCAAATGGTGAACTAACTAAAGGATGGATTGAATCTATACAAACCCTTCTAACTACTGTCCTTCCCTCAGATAACTATGAGTCAGATACCATCCAGCACAAACAACTTAGAAAGGATTTCACCTCCGACGAACCAACAGCTGGAGTCGTCTATCCCTTTGACAGATCTGAAGTTCTGCATGCATTACAAATCCTCAAAAAGAAGAAGGCTCCAGGACCTGATCAAATACATGCAGAAATACTCATACATATTGCACCAGAAATAACTCAATATCTAACAGATCTCTTTAATGAATGTCTATGGCAAGGCCGTATTCCCTATTGCTGGAAAGAAGCCAGTATCACGATCTTACATAAAGGTGGCGATAAGGATCCTGCATTGCCAAAATCTTATAGACCAATTTGTCTACTTAACCTTTTGGTTAAAGCACAAGAAAAACTCCTATGTAAATGCATACAAGAGTTTAGGATCCTGAAAGGCCTTAACCCAACTCAATATGGTTTTAGATCTGGAAAGTCAACCACGGATGCAATAACTAAAGCCATAATTGCAGCTAAGAACTCTAAAAAGAACTATGTGATGGGTCTCTTCTTTGATATAGCTGGAGCTTTCGATAACCTCTGGTGGCCTGCACTTTTTGAACGCATGCGCCAACAAGAATACCAAAAAGCCTTTATAGAATTCTGAAGAGCTATTGTGTAGACCGCCGAGTCAACATCACAGGGGTAAATAGTACCATCACACGTGATAGTACGCAAGGCTGCCCACAAGGTTCTACATTGGGTCCAATATTCTAGGATATAGGCTTGGAGCCTCTGCTTAATGAGTTAGTTGTTGACACACAAATATATACCACTATAGCATATGCGGATGATCTGCTTTTATTAATAGAAGGAAACACCCGCCTGGAACTGGAAAAAAAATCTTCTGATGTGACCCAGAAGGTATATAGATGGTGCAACTCTGACGAATACACGAAGAACATATTCAACGCCACAAGTATATTAAATACCTTGGAATAACGCTTGATGAGAAAGGCAACTTCAAGACACATGTCACTCAGGTCTGCAACAAAGCCAGTAAAATTATGATGTAGATTGACAGTATTGCCCAACGTCAATATAAACTACCTCTCACTACCATTAGAACATATCATAATTGTATCTTTACTGCCATCATTACACATGGTGCAGGAGCGTGGGCACAGTGTATGCAAAAATTAAACCTCATCGCAGATCTCAGAAAATGCCAGAGGAAAATTCTTCTCCATTTTACTGGAGCAGCAAGAACGACCTCTAATATGGCTCTTCTTGTGGCCACTGGTACCTGGCCAATAGATCTACAGGTTCGCCTATATGGTGCTTACTATTGGCTAAAGAAAAGCAGTCAACAAAAGATAGAAGATATAATAGGAAAATGATGCTATATGAAAAGACAAATAAGGGCTGAGTTAATCCTTATGGCAGTCAGAATGGGATAACCTGCAAACTGGGAGACGCACCTATATGTTTTACCCTAATATACGAGAAAGGTTATGACTAAAGCACCTAATCTCTTACAAGCTGCATTACACTATATTACGGGCCATGAGCCACTTACCTAAAACGTTTTAGTATCATCAACTCTGAAATGTGCACCAGATGCAATACAGAAGATACTCCTGAGCATGTAATGTTTAACTGTCAGAAATACAGTGAAATAGCACAATCTAACAGGGAAAAGCTCATGTACCTCACTTTATTGGAAATGGTCAGGAATAAGGAAAATCTAAATGCTTTAAATGAGTTAGCGACTCAAATCAGTATAGCAGAAAGATCTTTAAGACAAACAGAACAAGAAAGAAATCTAATAAATTTTTATACACCTCCAGCGACTGTTGTAGCACCATCCCGTCGATCGTTAAGATTGTCAAACCAAATGTGAGCAGAAAGGAGAAGAACGAGGCCAAAATGACAGCCTGATGAGACTTGGACAGCCTACCAGAGACAAATAGCAGTGGCTAGGGAACAATAAACATCATGAATACTATGAGATCACATATAACTTTACAATATCACTAATTTTCCTTAATGTTATTTAGTTTAATTTAGGTTTAGTAACTTCTGCACATTCTATTGTGAACAAATTGCAATAAATAAGTTTAAATAAATCAAAATATCCTCACACTACATCCAGATATAAGAAATTAGGTATCTGGACATAGCTGGCAGATATTACTTTATTTTATTAGCAACAAGTATTGCTTTCCCATATGCATTAGCAAAAAGCTCCTGATTTGATACTGAGTGACTATTCTCCAATGGTGGCTTTTCAGCCACTTTGATATTTCCTGATTATAATAGGTCTTAATGGGAATAAAAAATGACACACCTAATGGCTGTAGTTGATGAGTGCAGTGAGGCGGCAGGCAAAGTAGAAAAACTCCATTTTCTTTGACACATTTGAGCACCTCAACATGCTTATGACTAGAGTGACCATTAAAACTGAGCAATACTTTATCCTCTTTGGATGCCTTAACAAATGTAATAACCTGAAGTGGCCACTTGAAAAAAGCCCACCTCTGTAGTGTGCTAATAGCATGTCTGCCTCACATTCTCGAGGTTCCGAGTTTAAATCTCTACTAGGGTGAGTTATCCAGATAAGGTTTTTCCTGAGGTTTTCCCTTATCCAGACAAGACAAATGTCTGGTAACTTTAAGCTCTAAGGAGCTTGGGCTCATTTGAGCACCATTTTACCCATTTAATTCATTCATCGTCCAATATGACATTACATTGGAGAGCATTAATATATTAAAATAAGTACACTTCAGAAAAGCTTCTTCAGTCATCCATCCACTTTCATGAGCAATTCTTGGACTTCCTATGGGTGCTCCAGCAATTAATTCATGTTTCCAGATTTTCCTGGGGAAGATTAAAGCCAGTGAGAGAAATTTTCCTTCAGGATTCATACACGAAACCATTGTAACTGCATCCCTCTCTCAGCACTTGTAAGTGCCCCCACTTGCTTTTTCCCAGTCTTAAAAAACATTTTTCTGAGGATTCTTACTGTTGAGAGAGAATACTTATTGACATTATAAATTCCTGTAGGTGTAATTCCTTCTTCATTGAGGTAATTTCCACATATCTTGAAAAATGTATCGACTCAAATCGCATGAACCACAAAAGCAGCTACCAGCTTCCTTAGAGACAAGTCTGAACTTGCATTTCCAAAATAATTTTAGCCAATCCCAGCCAGTTGTCCCAATAATGGTAGGGGAAGTTTTGTTACTTTTTCTGTGGATAGTGTTCCTCAAACGAAGCCCTAAGTAACTGTATAGGTAGCTATCTCGAGTGCTGTTTTGAAGGTGAAAGTGTATAACTATTGTAAAGTGATAAGGTAACATTTAAATGCTGTGTGATGAATCAACAAAGTGCTTCAACGATTTGAGAATAAAACAGGGTAATTGAAGACTTGTTTTCAGTGTCATATTCTGCAAGAAGTTTTAATAATGAACATCAGTAAACAAAGTAGGCGTAGGCCTTCTCCTCCTCTCACAAGGTTGACTAAAGAAACAAATAAGTAGTAAGACGTTTCAAACATTGTCAGTACTAGGATCTTGCTTGGTTGTCTGGATGCCTTCTTTACAAGGTCACCTAAAATAACTGTAGCACTGGATAAAATACATGCAGCTGTTACAGTCGATTTACACTGACAGGCTGGTACAACTTATTTCCGCTACTTATCCTGATCTACCAGCGTTCATTAATAAAATGAAGGATAACACAGAAGAATGAGATGGTGAAACCTGAATGTCTGTGAAGGGATTTTACATGACCTTACTTGAGTTTCATTTTACATTCTTCATTTTGTTGAAGATTTTTTATGAAATTTTGCCGCAACTTTAATTTTCAATATTTTGCAAAAGAAGCTATCTAATGTAAATCTGTGCTTGCAGAATATTCAAGAATTATGTATGTTCTTAAATTCTTTGAGAAATGAGTTTGAAAGAATTTGATGTGGCACTACGGATAGCATATGCAATGTTCCATTTCAAAAGAGACTGACAATAGCAAATGTAGATAATGATAGCACTAGTTTCTTACAGTCTGCTGTACTGTGAGATTCTGAATACTTGTATTATTGTTCTAAAGGAATGATTTTCAGAAATAACTTCAAATGAATTTCTGGTTTTGCTGGATTTTGAAAATGCTAAGAACTATAACAAAAATTTCCAAACTGAGAGTTTCAAAGATTAACAAGGACATAATTATTACAACTTTTCTGACTTTTTCAAACTCAAAACCAAGCTTTCCATCCTATACATGTACCCAGTGAGTGATAACGGCTTGTTAACTTTTATACCTACCACACTTCAAACAATTGAACTAGAGGTAGAACTGGAACTTAAAAATTCAATGCCACAACTGGGATTTGAACCACAGACCTTCCGCTTGCCGGGCGGACGCTCTACCACTGAGCTATTGTGACAAACTGCCAGAACGGCGTTAAATTCTCAAGCCAGTTCGTATTTTTTCCTGGTAAACCACAAAGGCAGTCTCACATCAGAGACAATTACCCCAATGGTGACTTACTATTGCAAGTACTTTATATCCCAGGATTAAATAACCTTCACATGGTAATTATTATTTATTTATGCCAACAAACTTACTGTTGGTGTTTTTAAACACACAAGCCGTGTGTGGGCAAAGTTTAAGAGGTAGAACTGGAACTTAAAAATTCAATGCCACAACTGGGATTTGAACCACAGACCTTCCGCTTGCCGGGCGGACGCTCTACCACTGAGCTATTGTGACAAACTGCCAGAATGGCATTAAATTCTCAAGCCAGTTCGTATTTTTTCCTGGTAAACCACAGTAAGTTTGTTGGCATAAATAAATAATAATTGAACTAGATTTGACATCAGGAAACAACAAAATTTCCAGAGCTGGTTTTAAACCTTCCTGTGACAAGGGCTTCAGTGTAAAGAAGTTTTACAGCTCTTAAATGAATGAAGGCATGCCAATGAGACACCTTTGCAACAGGAAAGGCTTTCTTCTTTGTTGCTGATGTCCATCGAGAAGGCTCTTCTCAATGAACTGAGGGCAACACGCACTTATTGACATACTTGATGCCAAAATCAACTGACACATTGATCTCAAGTATAAATGCGGTAAAGCATGCACACGTTTTATTCATTGTTTTTAAATGAAGGTAATGTTAGTCTGGCAGAATAAATGTACAAATAATAGTATTAATATGTGTTATTTAGTGAAAGCCTAAATGTGCAAAATAAATCTATAAAGGGTGGCTGCCAGTTACTTATAAGCTGATATCCTTGCCAACCATTTGTTTGACTACTTAGCAGTTAAGAGCTTCTTTCTTCAGCAAGGAGCAAGGAGACCTGGGCTTGTGAACAATATTAATGCACTTTCTTTTAGAAATATGGATCTAAATTTTCAGACTAGTTTTCCGAGCAGAATTAAGAATAAAATACAACCTGATTTTGTTTATTATTATTATTATTATTATTATTATTATTATTATTATTATTATTATTATTATTATTATTATTATTATTATTATTATTATTATTATTATTATTATTATTATTATTATTATTATTATTATTATTATTATTATTTTCATTGTTATGTTTATGCTGGTGTTAACTGATAAAAGCATCAACTGATAAAAGCATCAACAGTATTGACGTAAAAAGTATATTTTTGGAAACACTTCGTCACTGCTATGTCGTTTTATCCTCGTGGTATGCCATTTCACCCGACAGTGCAGCATGTTACAAAATGAGAGTTTATACTTAGAAGAACGAAGCTATGATATTCACAGCAATACCATTAAAAGTGTTAATAATAGCCTAGTATTAGGGGTTATATTTACAATAAAAGGTACTTGCCATTAAAAAGAATGCAGCATAAAAAACGGAGCGCACAAAAATTCCGGCAACCTTCTTTTCACGTTTAGTTTATTGGCACTCCACACATTTTCCGTGCCTGCCCACCATTTACAGAGGATCAGTTTAGCCAACCTTTGAATAGATATTGAAACACCATTTGCGAGAGAACTCCACTTTGTCGTTTTACCCGAATACAAACCTTTCCCATATATATAGTAGGTAACTGTTTTTTATATCCGAATAAAGTACACTACATGTTTAACTGTTCTGGTGCAAGTTAACATTTTAGGGGCTCCAGACAGGAAGTGTTATGCTTTGTTAACTTGGTACTTGATTGTATTTTGTGGGGTAGCAAGTTGCAGTTCTCAACAATGTGCGTATCGTACTAAGCTTTACATATTATTCCACATCCTTGAGCATTGACCCAACGACATCTCTCTCTCTCCTTCGTTGAAAGGCATGTCAAAGCCTTTATGGGGGGAGTGTGCCAATAATCATCTCAGATAGCTCTGTCCCTTTTCATTTTAATACTTTAGAATGCAGGCATGTTATTACTCGTAGTACTAACAATATCAACATTTGACCCAGGCTAGAATAATTTTAACCGAAACACAAAAATCGCATGCCGAACACAACAGGCGAGACTTTAGATAAACCTGGATAAGCAATACAATTCTCTGGAACTTTCATTCCAAAACCCATTAATAATTTAGCTAACAAGTCACATGGCCCAGGTAATACTGCTTAATACTGAACTTTAATTCTTAATAAGTACAGATCAACTTCTGAAACCAAACAAGATTGTTGTAAGATTTTGCGCAGCGCAAGACTACCGAAAATGAGTAAACCAGAATAGGCAATGCTAACCGTCGCTTGGTAGACAAAGCAACCTACATTTTGCAACTTGTGTAGCTATCTAAAAACTTTCCTGACTGCTTTATCTCTCCTGTTCTCTTTATGAAGGATAGGAAGCAATGAAGAAAATAAATGGTTTTCGGAACAATAAAATATCCGCCCGATTTTGATTACGAAGAGCTGATATGCTACAAGATAGATTTGCAGCGCTACCATTTCAAGACCAAATGCTTCGTGAAAAACGCAATATCTTCACAGAAAGTACAAATATCCGGAACTTGTCTTGCAATGAAACTATAAATGTTTCAGGATAAATTAATGTATAACATCAGAAGGAAACCAGATGGGAAATTACGGGCTTCCAACAATGTAGACAAGAAAGCTTTACAGTTTTGTCATCAACAACAGCATTCTTTAATACGCAATCGTGCACCTATAGGCTATACAATAACCTTTCTACCGTAAAATAATGTAAGTGTTTAAGCTTACCCGTCTTCCATTATGTTGAGTTTTCTCTCACTCAATCCGAAAATAACCGTTGAGCCTGCACAACCATCTATTCACTTCCGCATATGAAGAACAACTGTGGCCAAGGCAACTGGAATCATAGGCGGACAAAGCCGAACATCAACCGAAGAAAGTCGAAAGCCGATTCTGTCGCCCAATAACAATATATCTATGCCGAGACCGTCGGCTTTCGGCTTTTTCCGCTGACATTCGGTAACTCTCTGATATCTTGTATGATAACATCTCAAACGAATAGCCACAATTTAACAAATGAAAATGGCCATCCAAATCTTTCAAGCCTGCGTTGCAACATGAATTTATAAATAAAAGCTATACCATGGATAACATTTTAAGACGAGATTTACCGGATAAAGTGGGCAGCTTAAATTTTAAAGCGCTGGAGCTATACCAGGCTTTCAAATTTCAAGCAACAATAACTAATGATTACCGAAGTAAAATTTTATTGCTAAAGACATTGAATTCCACTGTCGAGGATCTTTGTATGAAATAAACCACTTTTCCCTAAAATATAAATAAAAAATCTGCTGTGTTGCACTCACATGACTTTCAGAAGACACGAAAGACGAAAGTAATGATTTTATAAATATATGTCATTTAGTGCACAAGTTACAATATGGAAAAGTGATTTAGAAGTATAAGAGTGAATATAAGAGACAATATTTGCTTGGAATTCTTCGTTAAGAGATGATACCTATTTCTTGTTTAGGCAAGAGTGTTGATGGGATGTTGGTCATCGTGATCATATTGATATAGTTGTAAGATTCTTTGGAAAAAGAAAACAAGCGAACGCAAAAGCAAAGGATATAACAATGCTGACAAAATATATCTGCTTCTTTTAGTTTTCATATTTGTCCTTCATTTGTTCTTTGCTGTTATATTTTAGTTTTTCTAAGTGCCGAATAATATAAATCGACTTTGTAATGACATTTTAGAAGCTTCTTACACAACTCCGTTTATTAATCAATTACAAAATACTTTATTACAAAAAAGTAAATTGCAGTTCTGTAGTACTATAAAAGTGAATTCAAAATGCAACGTTTAAGATGTATTGGAAAGATATATCGATAGAAATCTGCGCTAGCAAACTGGTATGGCTTTAAAATTACATGTATGCTAGCTTAAGCTGAAATAGAACAGAGAAGTATGTAGTTAATGTAGGGCAATAGCAAGTGAAGAGATACATATATGATTCTATTCTGCTTACTTCAGTATGTTAGGACTTGTTACGAATAACTATTAAACTAAAGCTAGTTAATGTGTGTAGAGTCCACATCTCTAAACGAACAAATACATTTATAATAGTTTCGCTGTTAAACTTATGGTCAGATGCTGTAAAAGACACCATGAAGCACAGGTGTGGTATCTATAGTCCGTTTTATAATTAGACTTATACTCTGTTCATCTAGAGATTAGAGGAGACGTAAACAAAGCCACGTGCGTTTTGACCACAGCGCGCCCTCTTGACGCTTTCGCCGTGTAAATAGTCCCTTGAAGAAATAATGTTACTGAGGTCTGAAATGTCATTTAATGTTTGCTAAAGCATGAATTAAGTGTACTAAGCATAGTTAAACTGTAAGAATACGTAATTAAGTGAATTTGTAACCAGCCTAATTCATTCTGCGCGCGCATTATTCAGTATGACAGTAACATGGCGGAACAAGTGAGTGCTGTAAAACATAAGCGCGGCAAACCGTTGCGAAGTGCTGAAAAGACAACAATATCGAACATATTTAACAAGTTCTACGAGAAATATCCCGAGCTTTCTATCGAAGACGTGATGAAATTAACATCCGAGTTTACTGGTGTGTCACTTGCAAGTATTTACAGTACACCCAAAGAAAAATCGTCTGTTGGTGAAGATACAGGTAAAAACGACCACGTGCTAGATAAATGGTGGATGTAGTTTGCGACGAATTTGTGAGTGTGAGATCTGCAATCCGTCGAAAAGTTCACCAGTTCTTTGTTAACAATGAACCACTACCTTAAACAAAGTGCTGTTGGTAGTTAACTCTGATCCCGATCTTCCAGATTTAAAACGAACTTCCCTCCACAAGCTGCTTCTAGAGATTGGTTTTGAGATTGTGAGCAGGAAATGAAAAAGTGTTATTTGGATCACGTAAATATATCCTTTAGTAGTGTAAAATGCATATCATACCTACGCGTAGCGGTAGGTAACCGTGTTGCGTCATTGTGAAAGCACGTGGCCGCGGAGTTATACAAACCGGTGCTTTGTTTATATCTCCTCTAATCTCTTGATGAACAGAGTATAGATATGAATAGATTCCTACTGAATGGAAGCGGGGTGGCAACGAACCCCAATCCAGCCAATGAAGAATGCGACCTCCATGCAGTAGGAATTGATGCTTATCTGAATATCTTGCCCGCGTGGAGTAAATCGCATGACAGCTGGTTCCGCTTTACTGCTGTCAACATGTTAGTTGCGATATCAATTTAATTGTACAATGGGCTATACGTTACATGCAAAAGAATTTAACCTGTATTTGGGGAATCGCTATCATTGGCTTGTGAAATAGAGAAAGGCAGTAGATATATCACATCCTTCTCTCTACATGTTGCATAAATATGAACAGACTTGATAGTTACATTCTTTTCTATTTTAAGATACGTATTTAATATTTGCTCTTTCCATTTAAAAAAGAACACAATTTTCTACGTTTCAGGATTACACCCCAGAGTGTCCGTAGTATATATCTGTTGCAGAATCATAACAACA
Source organism: Tenodera sinensis (assembly GCA_030765045.1). Classification (NCBI taxonomy): domain Eukaryota; kingdom Metazoa; phylum Arthropoda; class Insecta; order Mantodea; family Mantidae; genus Tenodera; species Tenodera sinensis. The sequence continues at coordinate 174,756,819 of CM060962.1, read as the reverse complement.
AGGCCAAAGGGTAATGTATAATACACTTTTATTTATCCTTTCTTTGTAACCGTTATCTAATTAAGGATAATATTGCGTGTGAATGGTTCAGGAAATCGATTTTTCGCTTTGTGTCTTATAAAACTCCTCGAAATTTTACGAATGCAATGGTGTGTTACAATATGGGTATTCTCAACATTTAAGCCCTTTAAATGGAGATTTAAATATGACATCTGCTGGATCATGCCCCTTTTAAACCAACTATCACCATTGATACTAAATTTGCTCAAGAAATGACCGGAGGCTAGAATTATTAAGAAAGGGAGCTTGAACAAGAAGAGTGTAGGCCAAGAACCATTGGAATAAGGAGATTATGGTGCAGGAAAGTTTTAAATTGTGGTGAGTTGACAAAAAAAAAAAAACAAAAAAAAAAAAACCGCATTACTTTAGTTTTTTTTTGCATATTTCCGCAAGTTTAAATGTTACAACTTTGGAACACTTTTCTCATAAACTACTTAAGGTAGAGGGCTGAAGTTTTTTGTGATGTTATAAACCATCTAGTTTAACAAAGTGAACGGAAGGATAATTTCTATCTGCAGCATATTGACATTTTAAACATTTAAAATTATGCATTTCAAGTGGAATAATATTTTTCTATGCACAATTTTTTAGAGTATATATTTCAGTGGACAAATGAACCAATCCGCTCATATTGTTCATCATTAAGTACTTAAGGTCTCTCAAAAAACTGGAAGATCTGTAAACAAAACCGTGGCAGGTGTGTACCTATACTGCTCGCAAAAGTTAAAGGCATGTGAACTCTGGTCAATGCTCAAGCAGAGCGCTGTTGCCAAGCGTAGTGCGTGTACCGGCAGAGGTTCTGTACATAAGAGCGCGTGGGGTGCGTATACCACATTCGGCAGCGCTGGTAGGAGGGGCAAGCTTAGGATTCGCTGGACTCTGCAGTACGGCCCGCCTACATATGCCTTTAACATTTGCGAAGGTTATAACTAATAACATGGGTGTTTAAAATTCATTTATAGACCTCAATTGAAAGCCCTATTGACAATAATTATGAAGTGATATTACACATTTTGTACTATCAGCATGCCAAAAGACATTCATTGGATGGATGTTGTACCTAATTTTTATTACTTTATGAGCTAATCTCAATGACTTCTGATTTAAAAGTGTAACCCCAAATTGAGCTAGGCGCACGTACTACTGTCCTTAACTTCCCTTCATGACATACTTATTTCCGCAGTTTTCACTGTTGGTATTACTTCTCAGTGGTACCAATAGGAGAGCGAAACGTAGTGGTCTCTCGTATGATAAAACTATACGTTAAAATGATTAGTAATATCACATGTAATCTGTGAGTTGAAAATATTCCGTTGCGTAATGGTTTAATGAGAGGTTTTCGTCCGATATGACACAATGTTGGAGGACGTTAATAAAAAAAAAAAAAAAAAAAAAAAAAAAAAAAAAAAAAAAAAAAAAAAATGAGAGGTTACAAATTACAAGTAAACCCATTATTATTATTATTATTATATTATTATTATTATTATTATTATTATTATTATTATTATTATTATTATTATTATTATTATTATTATTATTATTATTATTATTATTATTACTACTATTACTATTACTATTATTATTATTATTATTATTACTATTATTATTATTATTCATTATTATTCATTATTATCATTATTAATTATTATTATTATTATTATTATTATTATTATTATTATTATTATTATTATTATTATTATTATTATTATTATTATTATTATTATTATTATTATTATTATTATTATTATTATTATTATTATTTATTATTATTATTATCATCATTATTATTATTATTATCATCATCATCACCGTCACCGTCGTCGTTATCATCAGTGAGTATTACGAAGGTATGTTGAACAATCCCTACTAATATCACACATTTTAAGATAATACTAATGAACTTTCTGCAAATGCAGAGTCCTTTGTAGGTTAGACTCCAAGCCCATTTACAATAAATTACTGAGGACAAGCATGACGCTCGAACCTTTCAGTAAAATAAAACATGGAAAATGCGATTTATGTATATATTGTTTAGTACTTGTAGCCTGATATTAAAGCATGGTTAGATGTGAAATATAAGTAATTGCCTTTGGAGTCAATGTTAAATCTTGTAGGGCGTGGAAGTCACCCACACAACTTTTTAAGATGCTTTTTATAGGAAAATAATGGCGTAAGAACAACAAACATGATCATCCTCCCGTTACTGATCACGCGGGATGTAGACGGTCAACTTAGTCAACTTAAATGAGACACGAAATCCGCTACTGGATTAGCGATGTTTTGATTAGTTTTTGTTGTTGTTGTTGTTGTTGTTCTTCTTCTTCTTCTTGAGGCATTGAACTATAACGATATTAAGAACGCGCGCGAGTGAGGGGATCTATATAGGTATATATTATATTTATAGATATATTAAGCATAACCTAACATTCCGTGAATCAGAATCCTAAGCTTGTAAAAATAGTGAATACAAGGATATTGAGAGCGCACGTGTCTTTGGTATGACCACTAGCTGCTAATCAAACTCAGGAGGCCTTGTCCAAAAGTACGGAAATTTGTCACCAACCTGTGGCCACCGAGGTTACAGGTTTAGAACTATGTCGGCAAATATGTACCTATTGAAGAGTGCTAGTTTGCTCATTTCGCAACAGGATAATCACGAATTGCGCATAATCAAGATTTACGTTTATACAGATTTCACTGCAGAGGAATGTGAACGGCTATTATTAGTTCTTTTTGTAAATAGACAACTGCGTTGTTCACAGCAGAAAAGCACAACCAGCTTCTATGACGTAATTTACTCCACATTTATGTACTTATTTAAGCGTTTGTTTATTTATTCATTCATTTATTACTTATTGTTACTGATTATTTACTTATTTATCTATTTATTTGTTTGAGTGTGAGTGTGTGTGGACTGCCTGACTGCCTGACTGCCTGCCCGCCTGCCTGACTACCTGACCGTCTGCCTGACTACCTGACCGTCTGCCTGACTACCTGACCGTCTGCCTGACTGCCTGCCCGCCTGCCTGACTACCTGACCGCCTGCCTGACTACCTGACCGCCTGCCTGACTACCTGACCGCCTGCCTGACTACCTGACCGTCTGCCTGACTACCTGACCGTCTGCCTGACTGCCTGCCCGCCTGCCTGACTACCTGACCGTCTGCCTGACTACCTGACCGCCTGCCTGACTACCTGACCACCTGACTGACTACCTGGCTGACTGCCTGACTACCTGACCGCCTCCCTCACTACCTGGCTGACTGCCTGACTACCTGACCGCCTGCCTGACTACCTGGCTGACTGCCTGACTACCTGACCGCCTGCCTGACTACCTGACCGGCTACCTGACTGCCTGACTACCTGACCGCCTGCCTGACTACCTGGCTGACTGCCTGACTACCTGACCGCCTGCCTGACTACCTCACCGCCTGCCTGACTGCCTACCCGCCTGCCTGACTACCTGACCGCCTGCCTGACTACCTGACCGCCTGCCTGACTACCTGACCGCCTGCCTGACTACCTGACCACCTGCCTGACTACCTGACCGCCTGCCTGACTACCTGGCTCACTGCCTGACTACCTGACCGCCTGACTGATTACCTGACCGCCTGATTGACTACCTGACCGCCTGCCTGACTACCTGACCGCCTGCCTGCCTACCTGACCGCCTGCCTGACTACCTGACCGCCTGCCTGACTACCTGGCTGACTCCCTGACTACCTGACCGCCTGCCTGACTACCTGACCGCCTGCCTGACTACCTGACTGCCTGACTACCTGGCTTTTGCCTGACTACCTGACCGCCTGCCTGACTACCTGACCGCCTGCCTGACTACCTGACTGCCTGACTACCTGGCTGACTGCCTGACTACCTGACCGCCTGCCTGACTACCTGACCGCCTGCCTGACTACCTGACTGCCTGACTACCTGGCTGACTGCCTGACTACCTGACCGCCTGCCTAACTACCTGACTGCCTGACCACCTGACCGCCTGCCTGACTACCTGGCTGACTGCCTAACTACCTGACCGCCTGCCTGACTACCTGACCACCTGCCTGAATAACTGACCGCCTGCCTGAGTACCTGACCGCCTGCCTGACTACCTCACCGCCTGCCTGACTACCTCACCGCCTGCCTGACTACCTGGCTGACTGCCTGACTACCTGACCGCCTGCCTGACTACCTGACCGCCTGCCTGACTGCCTGACTACATGACCGCCTGCCTGACTACCTGGCTGACTACCTGACCGCCTGCCTGACTACCTGGCTGACTGCCTGACTACCTGAACGCCTGCCTGACTACCTGACCGCCTGCCTGACTACCTCACCGCCTGCCTGACTGCCTACCCGCCTGCCTGACTACCTGACCACCTGCCTGACTACCTGACCGCCTGCCTGACTACCTGACCACCTGCGTGACTACCTGGCCGCCTGCCTGACTACCTGGCTGACTGCCTGACTACCTGACCGCCTGCCTGACTACCGGACCGCCTGCCTGACTACCTGACCGCCTGCCTGACTACCTGGCTAACTGCCTGACTACCTGACCGCCTGACTGACTACCTGACCGCCTGCCTGACTACTTGACCGCCTGCCTGACTACCTGACCGCCCGCATGACTTCCTGCCCGCCTGCCTGACTGCCTGCCTGACTACCTGGCTGAATGCCCGACTACCTGGCTGACTGCCTGACTACCTGACCGCCTGCCTGACTACCTGACCGCCTGCCTGACTACCTGACCGCCTGCCTGACTACCTGACCGCCTGCCTGACTACCTGGCTGACTGCCTGACTACCTGACCGCCTGACTGACTACCTGACTGACTGCCTGACTACCTGACCGCCTGCCTGACTACCTGACCGCCTGCCTGACACCCTGGCTGACTGCCTGACTACCTGACCGCCTGACTGACTACCTGACCGCCTGACTGACTACCTGACCGCCTGCCTGACTACCTGGCTGACTGCCTGACTACCTGGCTGACTGCCTGACTACCTGACCCCCTGCCTGACTACCTGACCGCCTCCCTGACTACCTGACCGCCTGCCTGAGTACCTGACCGCCTCCCTGACTACCTGACCGCCTGCCTGACTACCTGGCTGACTGCCTGATACCTGACCGCCTGCCTGATTAACGGACCACCTGCCTGACTACCTGACCGCCTGCCTGACTACCTGGCTGACTGCCTGACTACCTGGCTGACTGCCTGACTACCTGACCGCCTGACTGACTACCTGACCGCCTGCCTGACTACCTGACCGCCTGCCTGACTACCTGACCGCCCGCCTGACTGCCTGCCCGCCTGCCTGACTGCCTGCCTGACTACCTGGCTGAATGCCCGACTACCTGGCTGACTGCCTGACTACCTGACCGCCTGCCTGACTACCTGACCGCCTGCCTGACTACCTGACCATCTGCCTGACTACCTGACCGCCTGCCTGACTACCTGGCTGACTGCCTGACTACCTGACCGCCTGACTGACTACCTGACTGACTGCCTGACTACCTGACCGCCTGCCTGACTACCTGACCGCCTGCCTGACTACCTGACCGCCTGCCTGACAACCTGGCTGACTGCCTGACTACCTGACCGCCTGACTGACTACCTGACCGCCTGACTGACTACGTGACCGCCTGCCTGACTACCTGGCTGACTTCCTGACTACCTGGCTGACTGCCTGACTACCTGACCGCCTGCCTGACTACCTGACCGCCTCCCTGACTACCTGACCGCCTGCCTGAGTACCTGACCGCCTCCCTGACTACCTGACCGCCTACCTGACTACCTGGCTGACTGCCTGACTACCTGACCGCCTGCCTGATTAACGGACCACCTGCCTGACTACCTGAGCGCCTGCCTGACTACCTGGCTGACTGCCTGACTACCTGGCTGACTGCCTGACTACCTGACCGCCTGACTGACTACCTGACCGCCTGCCTGACTACCTGACCGCCTGCCTGACTACCTGACCGCCTGCCTGACTGACTGCCCGCCTGCCTGACTGCCTGCCTGACTACCTGGCTGAATGCCTGACTACCTGGCTGACTGCCTGACTACCTGACCGCCTGCCTGACTGCCTGCCCGCCTGCCTGACTGCCTGCCTGACTGCCTGCCTGACTACCTGACTGCCTGCCTGACTACCTGACCGCCTGCCTGACTACCTGACCACCTGCCTGACTACCTGGCTGACTGCCTGACTACCTGAGCGCCTGCCTGACTACCTGACCGCCTGCCTGACTACCTGGCTGAGTGCCTGACTACCTGACCGCCTGCCTGACTACCTGACAGCCTGCCTGACTACCTGGCTGACTGCCTGAATACCTGACCACCTGCCTGACTACCTGACCGCCTGCCTGACTACCTGGCTGACTGCCTGACTACCTGACCTCCTGCCTGACTACCTGACCGCCTGCCTGACTACCTGACCGCCTGCCTGACTACCTGACCGCCTGCCTGACTACCTGGCTGACTGCCTGACTACCTGACCGCCTGCCTGACTACCTGACCACCTGCCTGACTACCTGACCGCCTGCCTGACTGACTGCCAGCCTGCCTGACTACCTGACCGCCTGCCTGACTAACTGGCTGACTGCCTGACTGCCTGATTCCCTGACCGCCTGCCTGACTACCTGACCGCCTGCCTGACTGCCTGACGGCCTGCCTGACTGCCTGCCCGCCTGCCTGACCACCTGGCTGACTGCCTGACTACCTGACTACCTGACCGCCTGCCTGACTACCTGGCTGACTGCCTGACTACCTGACTACCTGACTGACTGCCTGACTGCTTGACTACCTAGCTGACTGCCTGACTGCCTGACTGACTACCTGGTTGACTGCCTGACTACCTGGCTGACTGCCTGACTACCTGACTACCTGACCGCCTGCCTGACTGCCTGACTACCTGGCTGACTGCCTGACTACCTGACTACCTGACCGATTGCCTGACTACCTGGCTGACTGCCTGACTACCTGGCTGACTGCCTGACTACCTGGCTGACTGCCTGACTAACTGACTACCTGACCGCCTGCCTGACCACCTGGCTGACTGCCTGACTACCTGGCTACCTGACTGACTGCCTGACTACCTGACTGACTGCCTGACTGCCTGACTGTCTACCTGGCTGACCGCCTGACTACCTGGCTGACTGCCTGACTACCTGCCGTCTGCCTGACTACCTGGCTGACTGCCTGACCGCCTGCCTGACTACCTGGCTGACTGCCTGACTACCTGGCTGACTGCCTGACTACTTGGCTGACTGCCTGACTGACTTCCTGACCACCTGCCTGACTACCTGGCTGACTGCCTGACTACCTGGCTGACTGCCTGACTACCTGGGTGACTGCCTGACTACCTGCGTGACTGCCTGACTACCTGGCTGACTGCCTGACTGACTACCTGAAAGCCTGCCTGACTACCTGACTGACTGCCTGACTACCTGGCTGAAAACCTGACTGACTACCTGACCGCCTGCCTGACTACCTGGCAGACTGCGTGACTACCTGACTACCCGACTGACTGCCTGACTACCTGGCTGACTGCCTGACTACCTGACTACCTGGCTGACTGCCTGACTACCTGACTACCTGACCGCCTGCCTGACTACCTGAATGACTGCCTGACTACCTGGCTGACTACCTGACTGACTACCTGACCGCCTGCCTGACTACCTGGCTGACTGCCTGACTACCTGGGTGACTGCCTGACTACTTGGCTGACTGCCTGACTGACTTCCTGACCGCCTGCCTGACTACCTGGCTGACTGCCTGACTACCCGGCTGACTGCCTGACTACCTGGGTGACTGCCTGACTACCTGGGTGACTGCCTGACTACCTGGCTGACTGCCTGACTGACTACCTGACCGCCTGCCTGACTACCTGACTGACTGCCTGACCACCTGGCTGAAAACCTGACTGACTACCTGACCGCCTGCCTGACTACCTGGCTGACTGCCTGACTACCTGACTACGTGACTGACTGCCTGACTACCTGACTGACTGCCTGACTACCTGACTACGTGGCTGACTGCCTGACTACCTGACTACCTGACCGCCTGCCTGACTACCTGAATGACTGCCTGACTACCTGGCTGACTACCTGACTGACTACCTGACCGCCTGCCTGACTATCTGGCTGACTGCCTGACTACCTGACTACCTGACTGACTGCCTGACTAGCTGGCTGACTGCCTGACTACCTGACTACCTGGCTGACTGCCTGACTACCTGATTACCTGACTGACTGCCTGACTGCCTGACTACCTGACCGCCTGACTGACTGCCTGACTACCTGACCGCCTGCCTGACTACCTGGCTGACTGCCTGACTACCTGACAACCTGACGGCCTGCTTGACTACCTGACTGACTACCTGACCGCCTGCCTGACTACCTGACTGACTGCCTGAATACCTGGCTGACTACCTGACCGCCTGGCTGATTACCTGGCTGACTACCTGACTGACTACCTGACCGCCTGCCTGACCACCTGGCTGACTGCCTGACTACCTGGCTGACTGCCTGACTACCTGGCTGACTGCCTGACTACCTGACTGACTGCCTGACTACCTGGCTGACTGCCTGACTACCTGACCACCTGCCTGACTACCTGACCGCCTGCCTGACTACCTGGCTGACTGCCTGACTACCTGGCTGACTGCCTGACTACCTGGCTGACTGCCTGACTACCTGGCTGACTGCCTGAATACCTGGCTGACTACCTGACCGCCTGGCTGATTACCTGGCTGATTACCTGACTGACTACCTGACCGCCTGCCTGACTACCTGACAGACTGCCTGACTACCTGACTACCTGACTGATTGCCTGACTACCTGACCGCCTGCCTAACTACCTGGCTGACTGCCTGACTACCTGGCTGACTGCCTGACTACCTGACTACCTGTCTGACTGCCTGACTACCTTACTACCTGACCGCCTACCTGACTACCTGACTGACTGCCTGACTACCTGCCTGACTGCCTGACTACCTGACTGACTACCTGACCGCCTGCCTGACTACGTGCCTGACTACCTGACCGCCTGCCTGACTACCTGGCTGACTGGCTGACTACCTGACTGACTACCTGACCGCCTGCCTGACTACCTGGCTGACTGTCTGACTACCTGGCTGACTGCCTGACTACCTGGCTGACTACCTGACTACCTGACTACCTGACTGCCTGCCTGACTGCCTGACTACCTGACTACGTGACTGACTGCCTGACTGCCTGACTACCTGACTGACTACCTGACCACCTGGCTGACTGCCTGACTACCTGGCTGACTACCTGACTCCCTGACTGACTGCCTGACTGCCTGACTACCTGACTGACTACCTGACCGCCTGCCTGACTACCTGGCTGACTGCCTGACTACCCGACTACCTGACCGACTGCCTGACTGCCTGACTACCTGACTACCTGACTACCTGACTGACTGCCTGACTACCTGACCGTCTGCCTGACTGCCTGACTACCTGACCGCCTGCCTGACTGCCTGACTACCTGACTACCTGGCTGCCTGCCTGACTACCTGACTACCTGACCGCCTGCCTGACTACCTGACCGCCTGCCTGACTACCTGTCTGCCTGACTACCTGGCTGACTGCCTGACCACCTGACTGACTGCCTGACCACCTGACTGACTGCCTGACTACCTGAGCGCCTGCCTGACTACCTGATCGCCTGGCTGACTGCCTGACTACATGACCGCCTGCCTGACTACCTGACTACCTGACCGCCTGCCTGACTACCTGGCTGACTGTCTGAATACCTGACTGACTGCCTGACTACCTGACTGACTGCCTGACTACCTGACCGCCTGCCTGACTACCTGACCGCCTGCCTGACTACCTGACTACCTGACCGCCTGCCTGACTACCTGACCGCCTGCCTGACTGCCTGACTGCCTGAGTGCCTGACTACCTGACTGACTGCCTGACTACCTGACTGACTGCCTGACTACCTGACCGCCTGCCTGAGTACCTGACCGCCTGCCTGACTACCTGGATGACTGCCTGACTACCTGACCGCCTGGCTGACTACCTGGCTGACTGCCTAACTACCTGACTGACTGCCTGACTACCTGACCGCCTGCCTGACTACCTGGCTGACTGCCTGACTACCTGGCTGACTACCCGACTGACTACCTGACCGCCTGTTTAACTGACTGACTGCCCGCCTGACTGTCTGCCTGACTGCCTGACTGCCTGCCTGCCTGCCTGACTGACCGCCCGACTGCCTGCCTGACTGAATGCCTGACTGCCTGACTACCTGACTGCCTGACTGACTGACGGCCTAACTGCCTGACAACCTGACCGCCCGACTGCCTGATTGCCTGACTGCCTGACTACCTGATTGCCTGCCTGACTGACGGCCTAACTGCCTGACAACCTGACCGCCCGACTGCCTGCCTGACTGAATGCCTGACTGCCTGACTACCTGACTGCCTGACCGCCTGACTCACTGATGGCCTGACTGCCTGCCTGAATGCTTGACTGCCTGCCTGAATGCCTGACTGCCTGCCTACCTGACTGACTGACGGCCTGACTGCCTACCTGCTTGCCTGACTGCCTGCCTAACTGATTGCCTGCCTGCCTGACTGACGGCCTGACCGCCTACCTGCCTGCCTGACTGCCTGACTACCTGACCGCCTGACTGAATGCCTGACTGACTGTCTGACTGACTGCCTGACTGTCTGCCTGACTGACTGCCTGACTGAATGCCTCACTGCCTGACTACTTGACTGAATGCCTGACTGACTTCCTGACTGCCTGACTACCTGCCTGACTGAATGCCTGACTGCCTGACTACCTGACTGAATTCCTGACTGACTGCCTGACTGACTGCCTGACTGAATTCCTCACTGCCTGACTACCTGACTGAATTCCTGACTGACTGCCTGACTACCTGCCTGACTGAATGCCTCACTGCCTGACTACCTGACTAAATTCCTGACTGAATTCCTGACTGACTGCCTGACTGAATTCCTGACTGCCTGAGTGCCTGACTGACTGCCTGACTGACTACCTTACTGACTGCCTGACTGAATGCCTGACTACCTGACTGAATTCCTGACTGACTGCCTGACTGAATTCCTGACTGACTGCCTGACTGACTGCCTGACTGACTACCTTACTGACTGCCTGGCTGAATGCCTGACTACCTGACTGAATTCCTGACTGACTGCCTAACTGAATTCCTGACTGACTGCCTGACTGACTGCCTGACTGACTACCTTACTGACTGCCTGACTGAATGCCTGACTACCTGACTGAATTCCTGACTGACTGCCTGACTGACTGCCTGACTGACTACCTTACTGACTGCCTGACTGAATGCCTGACTACCTGACTGAATTCCTGACTGACTGCCTGACTGAATTCCTGACTGCCTGACTGCCTGACTGACTGCCTGCCTGACTACCTTACTGACTGCCTGACTGAATGCCTGACTGCCTGACTGACTGCCTGACTGAATTCCTGACTGACTGCCTGACTGTCTGCCTGACTGACTGCCTGACTACCTGACTGAATTTCTGACTGACTGCCTGACTGAATTCCTGAGTGACTGCCTGACTGCCTGACTGCCTGACTACCTTACTGACTGCCTGACTGAATGCCTGACTGAATTCCTGACTGACTACCTTACTGGATTCCTGACTGACTGCCTGACTGAATTCCTGACTGACTGCCTGACTGCCTGACTGCCTGACTGCCTGACTACCTTACTGACTGCCTGACTGACTGCCTGACTGAATTTCTGACTGACTACCTTACTGTCTGCCTGACTGACTGCCTGACTACCTGACTGAATTGCTGACTGACTGCCTGACTGAATTCCTGACTGACTGCCTGCCTGACTGACTACCTTACTGAATTCCTGACTGACTGCCTGCCTGACTGAATTCCTGACTGACTGCCTGCCTGACTGACTACCTTACTGAATTCCTGACTGACTACCTGACTGAATTCCTGACTGACTGCCTGCCTGACTGACTACCTTACTGAATTCCTGACTGCCTGACTACCTGACTGAATTCCTGACTGACTGCCTGCCTGACTACCTGACTGAGTTCCTGACTGACTGCCTGACTGCCTGGCTACCTTACTGACTGCCTGACTGAATGCCTGACTACCTGACTACCTGATTGAATGCCTGACTGTCTGCCTGACTGACTGCCTGACTGAATGCCTCACTGCCTACCTGACTGAATGTCTGACTGACTGCCTGACTGACTGCCTGACTGCCTGACTGACGGCCTGCCTGACTGACTGGCTGCCTGCCTGATTGACTGCCTGATTGCCTGACTGACTGCCTGCCTGACTGCCTGACTGACTGCCTGACTGACTGCCTGCCTGACTGCCTGACTGACTGCCTGACTGCCTGACTGACGGCCTGCCTGACTGACTGGCTGCCTGCCTGATTGACTGCCTGATTGCCTGACTGCCTGATTGACTGCCTGCCTGACTGACTGCCTGCCTGACTGCCTGACCAATTGACTGACTTACGGACTGACTGACTGTCTGAAGGACTTATAGTCTGACCGACTGACAGACTGATTGACTGACTGATTGACTGTCTCACTGACTGACTGGCTGACTGACTGATTGACTGACTGACTTGTTTATTTGTTTATTCATTCATTTATATGTGCTACAACAGAGCACAGTTCCAATTACAGTAGCTATACGTAATTTATTTATATAAGTTCAACTACAATACAAAACAAGAATACAAAGAAACTAAAAATGAACTATCTATTAAGCTATTATTAAAGGCAAGACATTGAAAAGTGTATACTAATTAAGCAAATAACCATAAGTGATACGTCTGTATAAACGATAATTAAGTAAATTTGAATGCAATGGAAAAGGAATACAAAAAGTGCTAAGAAACTAAGACTAAAATGAATGGTCCATTAAACTATTATTTAAGACTAGACAGTGCAAATGTTATACTGTTTCAGCAGGTAACTATTGATACAACTAATAATCACATGCAAATAGTTTCTATATTTAATTGTTTCTTAAACTACTTGTAAGAGAAGCTAAAAGCCAGCTCTGTTTTGTTTGAAAGTTTGTATTTGGCACATAGCCTCAGAAGGGGAGTTTTATGCGATAATGGTTTCGGAGTCCTAAATTGAAACAACTGGCCGTTTCTGAAATTAGCAGTACTGACATTAAAGTATATTCTATCAAGCAGTTCTTCGGTGAATACCATGCCATTCGCGAGTTTATATAATAATAATTGTTCAGATATTCGACGATCAGAAAGCGAGACTAATTTGAATTCGTTAAGCAATTGGCTATACGGTAAGTTCTGACTATAAATCAAATCACCATGAGTTTTGTAATATAAGTATATGAGAAACCTTTTGGGGCCTTCTCCAGTTGATTGTTGTGACATTTATACATTGGTGACCATATAATCGAGGTATATTTCAAATCACTACTAACAAGGCTTTTATATAGAATTAGCATAACCTGAGTGTCTTTTATGCCCCTCCAGATTCAGAATACAAAATCCAGTTTCTTAAAGGAGTCATTGGTTATATTTCTAATATGTTGATTAAAAGAGAAATTCTGGATCATGTAGCACTTAAGCCTATAATTACTGGTGGAGAATTATTTAAATAATATTTAGAATTTAGGTGTTGCTTGCTTCTGGTATAGTTATATCATGTAGGAGCATTTCTTAATATTGAAGTGAAGTTTGTTCTCCAAGCTCCATTTATAAACATTATCCAGATCTGATTGTAATTTCAATATAATTTCAGCATTACGAATTGTTCTGTATAATTTTATATCGTGAGCATATAATAGACATTTGGAGTAATTAATGCAATTTGGTAGGTCGTTTATAAAGAAGACATGGGGAAGATGTTCTGATATCTCTGGCTAAAGATATGAATCGATTCCTACTGGGTGGAAGCGGGGTACCAACGAACCATCCTACCATCCAGCAGGAATCGATTCACATCTAACTTCAGCTAATCAGAGACATCTGATCTTCCTCACATGGAGTAAATAATGTGACAGAAGCTAATTGGGATTCACTGCTGAGAAAATCGTAGTCGCGATGTCAGTCTAATTGTAAAATGGACTATAAGCGATAGTAAAATTTGTTCTATAGGCATGTTTAAAAATCCTAACTGTTAGGCTCTCCCATAAAGCATAAGAGACTGCCAACTCTTAAAAAGTGGTGTCCTGAAGAAACAGTTGAAATCTGCTCATGAAAATGAAAATGCTTTCCAAAATATTGGGAAGCAAGAAAGAGAGTAACTTCATTATTAACTCCTGAGCATGCAAACACATATAAAGCATAGGAGTTCATATTTCGTGGACTACATTATACGCAAGCTACTGAAAATATCAATAAACTCGCAGAGTTCGAAGAACGTTTATTGAAATTTGCAGAACATGTGTTCACCCGTTTAATGCATTTGTTACACCTAAGAAATTAGCTCCTCCGGAACTAATACATACTAGGTATGGTGACCGCCTCCGTAGCGCAGTTGGTAGTGCGCTTGTCTCTGGCGCGGAGGACCCGGATTCGATCCCCGGTTCCAGCATGGAGATTTTATCCCCTCTGGGAGGTCTGGCACGGAGTGCACTCAGACTCGTTAGTCCCAGGTGGACCAATTGAGGAGCTACTTGATGGAAAAGTAGCGGCCCCAGGTCGTGAAGACCGCATAACTGGCCGGGAGGGATCAGGACGCTGACCACTTACCACCCTACAGTACTGCACCCCACCAATGACGCCTGTAGTGGGCCGAGGTGGGGGACGCAGCGGTTGGGCGGTCACACATGGCTCTTCATGGGCTGTTGTGCCAGAGTTTAGTTAGTATACACTTATGAGCAGGCACCGGCAGGCATTATTGTGCTGCTCTAACGGTTAACGTGCGCCTTACCTTTGATCAGCAGAACTCATGCATACCTTCTCGGAAGTCGTTGAGTTTTACATTGCACCAATGAGCGTGTCACTTCAGCCAATGAAATCAAAGAAATCACAAATGACAGACAGTCGCTTTTCGTGACACTGAATACCTTCATTGTCTCACTAGGCTTTGACAAGCCACACGTTAACCATTAGAGTAACATGATAATACACTACTTTAGAGCGGTGGGTAGTAGACGGAGCCACTGAGCGACGACCAGTGACGTTACAGCAGTGAATAGCAGTGGGGGTTCAACGCTTGACACAGCAATACGTGTATATGCGTTCTTGATGAAAATCTTAATGCAGTACATAGAATTAAGGCAGCACGAAATATCTCCCCAAATATTCATAGGATGGTCAACAGAAAACTAACCAACAAAAAATAAAACATTTAATATAACCTGCAGTTTAATTTTCTCGCATTTTATAATTTATATATTGCTTCGTCATAATTTCTCATCAAGTAGACCTTTAATTGTTCTAATTGCATTATCTGTCTTGGGTTTTTATATTATGGAATATAATTTTGTTCCTGTTATGTTTAAGAGTTCATCAGTTAAATGTAAAAAAGCGCTTTCTGTTTTATGTTTAGTTGATGAAGTCGCTGTAGATATAGATATAAAATAATTAAATTCATCAAGTACATAAACAGAGCGAAAGTATTCTGCTGCAAGTGTAACGCAGAACTATGTACAATAAATTGTCTGACAAATGGCATATACATACACCACTTTGTAATGCTATAAATGTAGAATACTGTTTCACTATTAATATACTTCCAGGTTAATTTGAGGTGCTGTATGATTAGTTGTGTGATCAATAAAGCACGCCACTGACGTAACCCGAGAGCCGCGCTGAGGCTCTAAGTTAGTAGCGAGTCAGAGCAAGGCTGATCAGGCAAACCCTGCTGGTGTCTGCTTTAGAGTTCAGTTGTTCAAGTGTCCTACTTGGTTCTCCTTTGTTTTGAACCCCTCGTATTGAGTTCTTGACTTTGAAACATCCTTGCGATAAAATGATTTTCTTTGTTTCCCCTGTTTCTTTCACTGCAGGTGCAATGACAAGAAAAAACCACCTGAACCTCTCATGGACATTAAGTGCAAGGCTGCCGTGTTCACTAGCGGCTGCAGTGGAATTGGATTCGCGGCGGCAAATCAACTTCTTTGCGAAGGCGCTAATGTAAGTATGCATTCACTCAAATACATTTTATTTGATCACAAGCAGACTTGAGGAGTTGAGAGATTCCCTGTCGAGTATAATTTTCTAGGGAAGAGAAAGAAGGAAGATGTTTCGTTTGCATGTATTTAATTCAGAAAACTCACATTCTATACACCTAATGCTACTTACGAGTTCAATAAAGCATTGTTATGTTGTGGTATGTGCGTTCATAACTCGGTCACAAGGTAATGCTAAAAGTCTACACGGTATAATTAAAACGTGGGAAACTTAGAAACATTGACAAAGGCATACAAGCTAGTCAACTAGTCGTGTAATATAAACACTGGCTAGTTTCACTTAGTACTCTACAAGAGTAGCAAAAGCTATGTGAGTACAACACATCAGATTTTAATATACAATTGCTATAGCAGAATAATAAATCATGACCTAGTAGCTCCCTTAAACATCCACCCACCCACTCGTCCGTCCGTCCATTCAGCCATCCATCCATAAGGCGTACTTTCTCGCAATACAGATAGTGTTTAAATGAAAACCGTACCAGATTTACTTTTGAGAAATTCAGAAAATAGATTGTAATGTACTGACAGTCTTCGTAGCGGAATGGTACCCCGCCTGCCTTTGGCGCGGAGGACCCGGGTTCGGATGTCTCCCTGTTTGGACGTCTGGCATGGAGCGCACTCAGCCTCATTACGTCCCGGAGGGGCCAACTGAGGAGCTACTTGACAAAGAAGTAGCGACTCCAGAAGAAGGCCGCATAACTGGCCGGGAGGGCTCAGGGCACTGACCACGTCCCACCCTTCAGTTCTGCACCTCACTCATGACGCTTGCAGTGGGCAGAGGTGGGAGTCGCAGTGGCCGGGCGGCAAGTCTTGACCCGCAAAGGGCTGTTGTGGCAGGCGTTATTGTAGTGCACTGTACTGTTAATTCTACAACTATAAAATCATACTATGAAGAAGAATTGGACCAATAAAAACCTTAGGTCAATGAACAGTACTGCACAACGAGCATTTGTTATGAATACTATAGATATAAATGGGCCGTAAATCTGTCACACGAAATGGAACTGTTTTTATTTGGAAATATATCTACATACATATATAATTTTATGTGTAAAAACTGTATATTTATTATTAATTAATTATAGATATAAATTATTTCTACGGATAAACGAAATATTCAACCAAGGTAAGTGCGTCATGAAAATGATGACTTTATGTTTGAAATATTTGGAAGTGTGAACTGAACGTCGACTGTTGCGTCACATTCAAATCGGTTTGTTTTTGTTTTGACTTGCTACTCGCTCCCTCTGCACTGGCCCTGACAACCCATGGTGAAGTTACGCCTAACCTGTTTCATCAGCGTCCAAGTTTGCTGTCTAGTCATAAGATCATCTTAACCCTAGCAATGTGAAGTCTTATTTCAGAACTTATACCAGAAACGGGGGGGGGGGGGGGGGGGAGATACTTTGTGACCGCCACTGGCAACAAAATGTCTGAGCAATCTTTAAAACAGATTTATTTTAAAATTGGGTATTATATCCCGTCATGTTTATAAAGGTAATATTTGACACTGTTTAACCATTTCTTTTTTACTGCTTTACAAAACAGTGACTGACAATAACTGCATGCCTTTAATCAAAAAATTAAAAGACAGAATTTAAAAAATTACAGAAGGCTTGGTGATGCTAGGGTTAAACATTGGAACTGATAAATCCAATGCCACCGCTGGGATTTGAACCACAGATCTTCCGCTTACCAGGCGGGTGCTCTAACCAGGCATTGAATTGTTCAGTTCCAATTCTAACTCTCAAACATTGCCCACACATGGCTTGTGTGTTTAAAAACGCCAATTGTTTCATTTATATCCCGCCTTTAACTGCAGGGGTCACATTGGCGGCCTTGCCTATTGGCAAATGGTGTTACACGTTTAACGGTAGGTTTTTTTCGATGTTTGGGGTTTTTATACGTTGAATTCACACACACACACAAACACACACACACACACACACACACACATTCACACTTTCAGACTCAGGGAAGGATGAAGAATAATCTTGGCTGGAGAAAAATTCCTATCCCCCTGCCGGAGATAGAACCCGGGATCCCTTGCTCAGCAGGCAGGTGCTCTACCAACTGCGCTACAGGGCCAACAGCAAGTTTGTTGGCATAAATAAATAATAATTACCATCTGAAAGTTATTTAATCCCGGGACATAAAGTACTTACGATAGTAAGTCGACATTGGGGTAATTGTCTCTGACGTGAGACTGCCTTTGTGGGTACCGGGAGAAATACGAATTGGTTGGAGAATTTAATGTCATTCTGGCAGGTTGTCACAGTAGCTTAATGGTTAGAGCGCCCGCCTGGTAAACGGAGGGTCTGTGGTTCAAATCGTAGCTGTGGCATTGACTTTTCAGTTCCAATTCTACCCCTTAAACATATTTATATGAATTATGTGCTACACAGATATGAAATTAGAGTCACTTTTGTTTGGGGTGTCAGGAACATGCGGCGCGACTAGTAACGTTATGAAAACACGCGGGACTACATAAGGGTTAATACTGTCACTTTCCCTCTGGTCATTGTAATACAGCATATTCAGTGTTGCCAGTGCATAAAACCCTAATTCTTCCAGAAACTTACCTATTATTATCGGACTTAGAAACTAGGAGCCTTCCAGTCCTCTAATGCAGAGGATTATAGTGATGCTCACCCAAAATATGAAGGTACACACACAATGCAAGTATACAATGACTATTACCTTTTATTTTGCGAAGCAAAATTGAATTCTGTACGTGAACTTACAATTTCGACAGTTTATGTTCCTTTGGCTGACCTGAATGGTATGTTTAAAAATGTGAATCTGTTGTTGTTATTATTATTATTATTATTATTATTATTATTATTATTATTATTATTATTATTATTATTATTATTATTATTATTATTATTATTATTATTATTATTATTATTATTATTATTATTATTATTATTATTATTATTATTATTATTATTATTATTATTATTATTATTATTATTATTATTATTATTATTATTATTATTATTATTATTATTATTATTATTATTATTATTATTATTATTATTATTATTATTATTATTATTATTATTATTACTATTATTATTATTATTATTATTATTATTATTATTATTATTATTATGATTATGATTATGATTATTATTATTATTATTATTATTATTATTATTATTATTATTATTATTATTATTATTATTATTATTATTATTATTATTATTATTATTATTAGTAGTAGTAGTAGTAGTAGTAGTAGTAGTAGTAGTAGTAGTAGTATTAGTATTAGTATTATTATTACTATTACTATTACTATGACTATGACTATGACTATGACTATGACTATGACTATGACTATGACTATGACTATCATTATGATAATCATTATCATGATCATTATTATTATTATCATTATCATTATCATTATTATTATTATTATTATTATTATTATTATTATTATTATTATTATTATTATTATTATTATTATTATTATTATTATTATTATTATTATTATTATTATTATTATTATTATTATTATTATTATTATTATTATTATTATTATTATTATTATTATTATTATTATTATTATTATTATTATTATTATTATTATTATTATTATTATTATTATTATTATTATTATTATTATTATTATTATTATTATTATTATTATTATTATTATTATTATTATTATTATTATTATTATTATTATTATTATTATTATTATTATTATTATTATTATTATTATTATTATTATTATTATTATTATTATTATTATTATTATTATTATTATTATTATTATTATTATTATTATTATTATTATTATTATTATTATTATTATTATTATTATTATTATTATTATTATTATTATTATTATTATTATTATTATTATTATTATTATTATTATTATTATTATTATTATTATTATTATTATTATTATTATTATTATTATTATTATTATTATAGTGCTATAGTGTGTTTTAGGAAGCTATAATGACTTGCATTAATTTCGCATAAACAGTTGCGCCATATTGTTTAAAAAAGCGGGAGAGGTATCTCAAAAGCTAAAACAACTGTTTTTGACCATTTTAACCTGGAGCTTTCGAGCTGTGCTCTGTGTTTCACCAACTTTTCACAGAAGTTCTGGGCCATTACCGGACTTATACTCCAGTATTTACTGATGGTTCTCAGGTGGGTAGTGCTATAGGTTGCGCTTTTGTGTACAACAGTGATGCTCAGAAATATTGCCTTCCAAACACCAGTTTAGTTTTTACCACCAAACTGTTTGCAATATTTTATTTCTTTTTTATCTCCAGTTCAAGTCCTGGAAGTTTTCTTATCTGCTCTGACTCTTAGTGCTCTTCAAGCCTTGCAACAGTTTCTCGACACGTTGGCATACATTGTTAAACTTCAGACACTCATCTTGCAGTTACTTTCTTGTAGATACCAGTTTGTTTTTACATGGACCCCAGGCCATATGGTATTTCTGGCAATAAGGATGCAGATGCGGCTGCTAAATCTGCATGTAATCTACCGGAGTTTTCCACCCGTACACTCCCTTCTGTAGATGTGCAACGGTACTTCTGTTGCCATCTATTTGCTGTTTGGCAGCAGTCTTTGTTAGCATTATCTGGCACTCACTTGCAGACAATCAAGAACACAATACAACCCTGGCAGACCTTATGCAGATTCTACGTGGGAGTAGGTGATTTTAGCCTGCTTGAGGATAGGCCACACACAAGCCACCCAGCACCTGTCTGTGTACGTGCTCCGTTCAACACTCTATAGCACATGTCCTTATTGATTGTCCGCAACATGCACGTGAGTGCCAGTCCCTTGGCCTGGGGCTTTCACTGTGCTCCATTTTAGGCGACAACCCAGTAGCTGCAAGTATCACCCTGAGGTTTGTCGCCATCATTGGATATGCTAAGCAAGTTTAACTTGTATTTCAGTGTTTTAGCCTTTATTGTGCTTTACTTTTATTTTAATGTTTTAATGACTAAGCTTTTACTGCTCAGTTTTTAAGTTTAACTTTTAAGTGTTTAACTTTTTGACTGTTTTAATGTTCACTCTTTTAGTTAAGAATGAGGATTCACAGGCTGTGAGTTACCCTATTTTTTATGTTTTGACTTAGGGCCCTAATGACCTAGTTGTCGACAGGCCCTTAAACCCTATATTTTCACTGACTCACTTCACTATTTTATAGCCAATTTACATAAGTGATTTTTTAGTATTGGTATATATCATAAACATTTGTACCTTCAAAAGCTTTACTTTTGTTTTTGGGTTCTTAGCTATCTAATTGTCATCTGTACCATTCTCAAGCTAGACTTTACCATCGTAAAATACTGACTTTACTGTGATGAACGGTCATTTGTGGTGCATCAACAACAGTAAAAGTTTACTTAGGTGTTTACCGCAGTTAAATCTGACTGGTCGTGAACAAGCTTTTTTCAAAATGCATAAGCTTTCACAGGCAGTGTCATTAAATAGAAAATGATTATCCAGGCTTGTGGACTGTGGTCTAGTGGGAGATCTCCTTCCAGACTATTATATATTTATGCCAACAAACTTACTATTGGTGTTTCTAAACACACAAACCGTGTGTGGACAGGTAGAATTGGAACTGAAAAATTCAAAGCCATAGCTGGGATTTGAACCACAGATCCTCCGCTTACCAGGTGGGTACTCTAACCTGGTAAGCGGTGGGTCTGTGATTCAAATCCCAGCTATGGCATTGAATTTTTCAGTTCCAATTCCACATCTCCTTCCAGACGTTTCATCCAAGCTGCATCAAACATCCTCAGTGATGTGGCCTTAGTACTCTGCTAGTCTTGGCGACAACTGATACAGGGCCTTTTCGTTGCACAGATTTTATATGCTTAGCATGTGTGGGCAGTTGATGGTTGGTTCAGTCTTTGTTTATTGGTTCAGCTGCTGTGTGGGCTAGGAGATAATTTTATATGCTAAGCATATAAAACCTGTAAAATCAAAAGGTCCCATATCAGTTGTCACCAAGACTAGCAGAGTACTAAGGCCACGCTACGAGGATGTTTAATGCAGCTTCAAACAAAACGTCTGGAAGGAGATTTTCCACTACACCACGGCCAACAAGCCTGGGTAATCATTTTCTATTTAGCCTTTTTTTCATTATCTTGACTCACCAGTGTTGTCAAGTAATTTAATAATCTTTTGAAATGTGATCATTTCTAAGATGAGTTGTTATACATGCATTTCATTCGTGGTAGTGACAATTGCATATCCATGATGCATGAACAACAGAAATTCCAAGAAAGGTTCCAATTATACAAGGAAGTAGTATGGTGGTTAGTGGGCGAATTGAAAAGTTAGAATTTTAAACAAGTAAAAACAATTGGTAGTGCCAGTGAATCAAGTGTTGACAAGATAAGGTTTTATGCAACAGGTGCATGCAATATAATAATCAATGGCATGTCAATTATCCCTCAAACTATGGCATTGCATATTACAAATAATATGTCATGAGCAATAGCTAATCTTGCTCAGAATTATATCCAATTTCCAGCAAATAATGCTGATATAAAGACTGTAATTAATGGCTTTAGCGCAGTTAGTAGGTCTCCAGGAGTGCTGCTGTGATCGTTCCCTTTCTATTATTTCATGAAATTGTTCTGGTTGTCAGTTGTTCAAAAAGATCAAGATGATGAAGGTTCTTTTGTTTAACATACATTAAGGGACCAATTAGTAGAATAATTATGCAGATATAATGGATAACACATTCTTATGAATTAGGTTGGAAATTTATGAACAGGGTGGAGTAGATTGGGAAGCGAGTACACAGTTAACAGGGATATACATGTGACATACTTAAAGTATTATATGTGGATATCATATATGATTAGAAAAAACTAAAAGCTAAGAACGCAAAATCTTATTGGAGCAAGGGGCCTTCCAAACTGTGATATGAAAAATATTATCAGGGAGCCCCTTTATGGGGAGTAGGGGGGCCAACCTCAAGAGTTTAAACAGAATCATGATCCTTTTTTATTTATATATTCTGGTCCCCTCAATAAACTAAGCAATTGTTACTTTTTCTACTATGTATAGTTAAGTAGAGGAAGTATTGTATTCCACCCAAAAATTCCATGTCCAGATTTCACCGTAAATATGTTTTGAGGCCCCCTGAGTCAGAAAAGAAAGCATTTTTAAAAAAGAGTCTGTGTGTGTGTCTGTCTGCCTGTGTGTGTCTGTCAGTCTGTGGACAGTGTAACTCAAAAGCGAAAAGTCGGTTAGAAAGCAAAGTTGCTATTTAAATTTAACATCTTCAAAGGATGCAATACAAAGATTTTGAAGAAAATTTCTCCACCCTAAAGGACTCTTTACATGGAAAACTGTTCAAAAATGTTATTTTCTTGAAAATGGCTCCAACGATTTTGATTAAAATGACATATGTTTAAGAATATTTTTATGACAAATGAAATGTAAATCTTGAATTTTCTGGCTATAGCCCATGAAGTCTTATTTACTCTGGATGACATTTGCATAACTGGTAAACCTTAAGAGATAGACCAAATCTCACTGTACAAAAAATGTAGAGCTCACCAAAACACAATTTATGTGCCAATAAATATTTTTGTGGAGTAAACCATTTTGGAGATATTCACTTGTTTTGTGTGTCAGTTTCGGAAAACTTAGAACTTTTGTTCAATGGAACATCGTTGTTCATTTTTTATATGTTAAGCGTGCAAAGAGAAAGGGATTTAAAGCTTTAAAATATTTGACTATTGCTCAAATATTCCCATGCTCCCGTTGCATGTGCACGAAAACAAGCAATAAGATAATTTCTGCAAATGTTTATCTCAACTAACACAAAGAAGATAGAAGAATAAGAGTTTGTAAGAATAGTTAGTACAAGAGTAGAGAGTCATGCAAGTGCAACACATCAGATTTTTATTTAAACATTCTCTTTCTAAAATTTATTGTTGAGCTATTATAGGATATTTCACTAAAGTATAAATTAGTAGAAAAGAGTATGAAATAAATAAGTCAATAATCAGGTGATTGCTTTATTGAATGTTCAATTAACATCTGAACACTATTGTCTATTCTATTTTGTAACTGTTAACATACAGAGGCCATATAAAGGGTATGGAATTTCTGAATTTTTAAGAGTCGCAATAAATAATATGATCAACTGATTACATAGACTTCCATAGCCTTTATCCATTGCTTGTTTCTTGGTTTTCAGTATAGGCCATGTCTTGTTGACCTTTTTAACAAATTAAAAGATTAAAAATGATGCCAATGTTTCACTGCAAACTATGTTCGGCTTCTTCAATGGGTGGCTGCAAAACTCATCCAATTAGTCACTGCTTACTCTGACTGGCTATGCTGTCCTGTCCCACTTGCAATCCTATTGATTCCTTCTCCTCCAATAGGAAGTCGTCCTGCTAAAGGAGTCTTTCATATCATGTCGAGTGGTTTGCCCATGTCATGGTTCAGACTGCTCTTTTCTTTAAATATTTCTATGCTTTCCCTCACTATTCTTTGAGAGAAATTGTCATGGATTGCTAAAATTTTTAAATTTTCAAAGCCAATGTGGTGGCTAGTGTTTTCTGCATGTTCTGTAATGGCAGATTTTTCTGGTTGAAAGAGTTTAATGTTTCTTATATCATATGTAGATATCAATACATGATTAGTGTTTTTTCACCAAAAGCAGAGATTAGATTCTACTTAGGGGTCAAACTGACCTCTCCCTATCATTGCTAATACTTACCATCATTTCATTAGATTTCATTTGAAATCTGCGTGATCCAAGTATTAAAGAAACAGAAATACCACATTTGTTAGCTTTTCTCTAAAAGGGATTTTTGTATGTATGTGAATTACAATTTGCAGAACAAAATTAATTATTTTCACTTGGGAGTAGGGATGTAAAGTTGGTTGCTTATATCCAGCAATTTCAATTTGCCAAGCAATACAGCATTGCCCTTCCATCTGTTCGATCTTCAAATGAGTTAGTTCTAATATTAAACTCTAGGACTTAAGTGAATACTATTTTCACATTCCAAACTAACACACTAAGCTCCTGGCACAACAGCCCTTTCCAGTCCAAGGCTGACCACCCAACCACAGCACTGACCATCACAGGCATGTTGAGAGAGGCACAGTACTTGAAGGTGGAATGCAGCCACCAGTCAGTGCTCTGGTCCCTACCAGTCTGTATATCCAGTCTTCGCAACTAGGTGCCACTACTTCTTAATTAACTCCTCAGTTGGCAGCTCAGAGACCTAATAAGGCGGAGTGCATACCAGACCAGGTCTACCAGAAGGAGAAAATCCCCATGCTGGCACTGGGAATTAAACCTGGGTCTCCCACTTGGTAAGCAGCAACGCTACCATTGAGCTAAGGAGATAACCATTCCAAATTTGTAGTTGAAAATGATGTTAAGAACTGTTTTGCTTTCAACCTTTCATATGTGATTTCAGAATATTCAAACTGATGAAGAAATTGTAGTAGAAATAATGGTTAAATGTGTACTTCTATTTTCATAGCATTAGATACCAAATGCACAACTATGTTTAAGTTGTAGACTAAAGAACTGATTTACCAAACTCAAAAACTTACTTTCTAACTAAACAAAGGTTTTTAATTAAATTCATGTCTGAGTTGTTTTATTTTTGTTTATAAATACAAAGAACTAGAATGCACTCAATAATAAAATTTTATTTAAACAACACATATTAACAAAATCATCATTTCAATAAGCTTTAACATTATTTTCATAATATACATATATTTTCTGAAGTAATATCACCTTTCTATTAGAAAAATCAATTTTATTTCATCTTTCTTAATGTGCCTCTATTTGAACTATACATCTACTTTGAATACACGTCCTTAGTGACCTTCTACAGAAACAATATACCCTCTTATTGCCCGTTTTGAAACAGCAGGTAATTTTAGATAGTAAAAGTCAGGCATAAAAAAATAGAATACAAAATGGCAAAACCAAATATTTTTACTTTGAGGTAGAGAGTTAACAATATCTTGAACCTTACTGATAAAAAATGAATTAAAAATATCAGCAGTCAAATCAGACGGAAATAATTGCTTTTTGAACTATTGTTTATAAACATAGATACAATGGACCATATGCATTTTGGTTTATTTGAAGTGTTTTCAATTAGTGAGGAATAATACCTCATTCTTGTACATTTAAGCATATTTTTATATTTCTTTTTAATTTCTATATACTTGCTTTTTAAGTCAGCGACGCCAAAATGTGCATACATATCATAGTAATATAAACATTCATGTTTCAAGTTCTTGAGTTCAAGGGTGTACCATGTACTTGTGGATTTCTTAGTGGATTTAACAGCACGAGATACTAAGGGAAAATGTGTTTCCACTATTTCTAAAAAAGCATTAAAAAATGCTTGACCTTTTCACTAAAATTGGAAGTGCTATACAACTCAATCCAACATATATGTCTCAATTGACAAATAAAATTATATGCATTAAAATCATTTAAAGGACGCATAAGATTTAGGTAATTATGCATGTCACTATTAAAATCATAGTTATTGTTAAAATAAAAACGAATAGCATTATGATCAGACAGAATGGTGTTGTGTACACTGGCCCTACATTTATCAGTATGAATTGAGGTTACAATATTATCCAGGTAAGATCCAGAACTGCCATTTCTACCTGGCCTTGTAGACCATTTAATAGTCAGACGTAAACCAAAACTATCCAGTATATTCTTAAACTCACTAACAGCATTTGAGTTTACGAGGAAGTCTAAGTTGAAGTCACCACATAAAACTATATTAAAATTAGTACGAGATTTATAAACTAGGTTTAAAAAATCGTAAAATCTTCCAAGAAAATTCTCTATCGTAAGACTTTTAATATCAGGTATTCTATAAAAAGACACACACAGCAAATTAAGAGAGGCAATATAGCTCGTGCATATTTCAAAACTAGATTCTTGAGCAATACTGGTAACATTAATAATATTTTGTCCAACCAACCCATCTTTAATGAAAATCGCTGTACCCCCATGTTCAGTATTAGACCTGCAATAACAACTGGATAGATAATAGCCAGGTATTTTGATAAGATTAATTTTGTCATATTTTAACCAATGCTCTGCAACGCAGAACATGTCAACTCTTGACTCGCCGAGAATAATTGAAATATACTCAATTTTATTTAGTAAACATTGAACATTCCAAAATAAAATACTAGTTCCATTACATGACACTATAGTAGTAGGAACATTAGGGGCATCATAATGTACTAAGTGCCCTGTGCTAGAGGCAATCTCTTTTGAAAAAAACTTAGTTACTAATGTACCCTGTGGCCAGAAATCAGTATCCATTGCCCGTTCTACATTAGTATCATTAACAACTTTAAAGGATGCATATGCATCTGGATATTTAGATTTTAAAATCTCACACGTTGTTTCAGGGAAACTTTCCTTAACATAAAGCTCTAATTGCTCCGCTTTTGTAGCTGAGGCAAGTCTTGATACAAATAAATAACCTTTCTTTGGTACAGTTTTTAACCCAAAGTCTTTATTTATAGCCTTTTTTCCAACTATTGTTCGTTTAAGTTGTTTGGCTTTTCTCTTATTCCTACTTACAACTGTAGACCATTTAGATACAATGTCATGTGTAACAGCGGTGTCTTGTTTACCATCACTAGAAGCAACATACTTCTCCCCTACCGGGATGTCATCAGATTGGGCACTAGGTGTTCTGTGTTGGGCAGTTTCACTACATGTATTTTCACTATCACTTCCATTAATTTCACCATTAGAAGCCGGTTCACTATTGCCAGGATGTGAAGTAGGTGTATTCGGAATTTGCACACGGTGATTGAGAGTGTTTAATTGGTCCTTAAGTAGCTTAACACCTTCACGTAGTTCATAAATTACCAAGTCTTTTTGGTGGATAATGTAGTTAACAATACGAATCTCAATTTTGTTTTCTGAATCAGCTATTTTGCTTATAGCTTTGTAAAATCTTGTTTCCATGTCATCAGGATATGTATGCTTATTTTCACGTTCACAGCATTGGACACTATTATCATCGATCATTTTAATATTACTTAATTTAGCACAACTATTATGGTAGAAGTTTTCACAGATGAAACATTTTAAGCCATTCACTAACTTAGCTTTACATCTCTTACAACATTTGTCAGGAACACCAATAGACAATCCACCGGCCATTAGGTTATATTTACTTTCACGAGCGAAGCATAGACACGTCCGCTTACTAGCACAGCCAGCCAGCCAGCCAGTAGGAAGGGGTTTGGTATTGGATCAACCAGGATAGTAAACCTTCGTGCCATACGCTGTTGAAGGCCCTGGTGATGTCAAGAAAGATTGCAGAGACGAAGTGCCTTCTGTTGAAAGCCGTTGTCACTTCATCTACCAGTCTAAGTAGCTGGTGTTGTGTAGAGTGCTGTACCCTAAAACCAAATTGTTCCGGCCGCACCACGTGATAGTTCTCGAGGACGGTTTGTAGCCTTGTTAGGATGACCTTCTCCATTAGCTTACTAATGGAGGAGAGGAGGCTAATGGGCCTGTAGCTCTCAGGTGTGGTGCCGTCTTTTCCTGGTTTACAGATGGTGATTATTTTTGCATGTTTCCAGACCTTAGGGAAGTAACCATGGTGGAGGATATGATTGAATAGGATAGTGATGGTCTGTATCCAAGGAACAGGTAGCGCCTTTAGAGCTGCGTTAGCCAGGTTGTCAAAGCCGGGAGATTTGTAGGGTCGAAGAGATCGTATAAGGCCTTGTACTTCCATCACGGTGGTGGGCGTTTGCAGCCTTTCTTCTCTAGGCTGAGTGAGATAGGTCCGAACCTCCTGCACCACTGTTTGAATGTGATCAAGATCAGGTGTGTCTGTAGCTGAGAAAGTCGTCTCCAGGTAGGTGGGATGGAGCTCTGCTTTTTCTTTAGCAGATTGGGCTAAGACCTGCCCTTGGCGCAAGGGAGGATCTTTACGGGGAAGGTTGAGTGGTGTCTTTGTCATTTGCCATAATGAGCTATCTTCAGGTCTAAGAGTGCTGATCCGTTTCTCCCAGCATTCATTCCCGTAGTCTCTGAGTTTGAGTTTGAGAAGCTCCTGGAGACGGCGAAACACGCGCAGATCAGCTGGGGAGCGAGTATGCAGGAACTTCCTTCTGGCTCTGTTCTTTTGCTTGATTGAATCTCGGATGGCCTGTGGTACTGGGTCCAAATGAAACCTGCAGAGCTTTGTTGACGGAGACGCCCGTGTCACTGCAGTTGTGATATTCCTGGTAATGTGATCCACTAGAACGTCGATGTCTTCTGGGCCGGTGCATTGGTGCCGGGGAGGCTG
Source organism: Tenodera sinensis (assembly GCA_030765045.1). Classification (NCBI taxonomy): domain Eukaryota; kingdom Metazoa; phylum Arthropoda; class Insecta; order Mantodea; family Mantidae; genus Tenodera; species Tenodera sinensis. The sequence goes on along the minus strand of CM060962.1, from coordinate 174,727,236 downwards.
TAGCTCCTCCATTATCTTGGAAAAGGCGCTCCAGTCGGTACTCCTAGGAGCTGGGAAAGCCCTTGGGGGCTTCCTGGTCAGACTGCACGGAAAGGAGTGAATGACTGGGTAGTGGTCGGATGAGAGCGCTGGTATGGTAAAGAGTGTGAGGTGCGGCCACAGGTTGCGAATGAGCGCAAGGTCCAGCCAATCTGGTGGTCGTCTGTCACCATACTGTATGGTGGCCTGGTTCGGAGCTTGGGCTAGAATACCTCTCGATGCAATAAAGTTGTATAATTCGCGACCGCAATGATTCGTGATGGAGGAGTTCCAGTTGGAGTGCTTTCATGGGCGTCGCGAACGGGGGGCAAAGGGGGCCGCGGCTCCCCCCCCCCTTGGAAGTTGGTGAACTTAATCTGCAATCAATTACTGATTATTAAACTATTATTTTAATTAAGAACAGTTGTTATTTAGCATAAATCAATACGGTAATATGCAACAAATATAAATTTTGGCAATAAAATAATGAATTAATAATATATGAGTGCAAATTTCAAACATGTGCCCCCCCTGGAAAAAAGTCTGCCGACGCTCATGAGTGCTTTGCGTTGAAGTCTCCAGCTGCGATCGTAGCAACCGGCGAGGCAAAGGGGGTGTCCAGTTCCGTGTCTAGTAACGGGCGCTTAGGTGGTGCGTACACTGAATATAAGTGTAAGGGTCCTCGGGTGATCTCCACTGCTAAGCCTGTAACCTCCAGGTGATTTGAGTTTGGGATATGCAGCTGGTGGTGAGCAAGGCAGCGAGCGATATAGATAGCTGTGCCCCCTCTGCCATCCACTCTGTCAGTTCGATATGACTGCATACCAGGCAGGCCGCATTTTTTGTGAGGTGACAGATGAGTCTCCTGTACTAGGAGGATGTTTACTTTCTGTACAGCGAGGAAGTTCGAGACTTCAGTGAGTTGTCTGTGGAGGCCATTTGCATTCCAGTAGCAAATCTTAAGTTGATTGTAGGGGGTTTTCCTAGGTGGACGACTGGTAGCCATTATTGACGCAGAAGGTGAAGACTGAATCAGGACCATCTCAGGGGTTGTTTGAGACGGCCGGTTTAGAAGGGCCTCCATGAGGGCAGTGGCAAACTTGATCTGCAGGTGAGATGGAATGCGGTCAGTAACTTCACTGAATGCGGCTATGTCGGCGACCGCATTCGTCCCTTGCACTCCACCGGATGGCCTGGAATGTGGACCAATGGGGGCTTGGTAGGCGGTTGCCTCCGGATTGGTAGAGGACTGGGAGTGGCTTGACGGAGCCGCTGGTTCAGGTGTTGGGGCATGGTAGGTGTAGGAGTTTTTGATGGCGAATTAGAACAGGGTTGGGGCTGGGAGGATGCTGATTTGTCTTGCTCGTCTGGGATGGTGGTTGAGGTGACATTAGAGTTCGAGACTGCTGCGGAGTACGTCGGAAAGCTTGCCGGAGTGCGAGCTGGAAGCCCCGGGAAGCGAGCGCCGTAAAAGGCTTCCTTGGGTATGCCATGTGGATTGGGTACCCTCGGCGGGGCATTCACTGGGGAGCGCCTTGTTCCCTTCCTGCTGCATTCTAACTCATACCGGGGCTCCTGCCAGATAGGTCACTTGGCATAACGGCATGAGTGATCGGCTCCACAATTGGCGCATGTAGGTTTGGTCGTTCCCACTTTGGCGCAGTTGTGGCGAAGATGACCAGTGGAACCACAGTGGGAGCATACTGGTGGAAGTCTGCATGCGTCGGCACCATGGAAGAATTGCTAACAGTTGAGACATTGTTGTGGCCGAAAAGGAGGTTTGTAGGCCTCAACAGAGACGACAGCAGAGAATAGTCTGTTGATATGGTAGATGTTTGATGCAACTTCAGTTTTGTCCAGGGCTACCCTAAAGTGGAGTAGAGGGCCTGGGTTGGGGCCTCGGACAGTGCGTAGTTGATTGACACTTGTCACTGGAAGGCCTCTAGTTAGGAGCTCCTGTTTCACCTCCTCCTCGGTGATGTATTGGGGGAGATCCTTGATCGTCACATGGAGACGTTTCTCCTCTGAAAGAAGAGTGGCAACGTAGGAAATATTCTGTTGCTCCAGCCATCTTCGCATTTGGCGATGAGCCTCTGGGTCAGCAGGGAGGATGGCGACGGTGTTCCGCATGTTTTTTAGAGTATAGGTGCCCTCCTGACCAGGGAATGAGGTGAGGTTTCTACCATCCTCTGGTTGGCGCAGAAATATTGGAGGTGGTTTGGCTGCTCTTGGAGGTGCGCTAGCATGTTCAGGCTCCTTTGGAACGTCACCTTGGTTGTCAATACAGTCCATGGTTTCTGGCATGGGCTCCGTCGTAGAAGTAGTGGCCAAAGTCTGAAACTGATTGGCTGTGGCCACAGGAGCAGTGGTAACGACAGGAGAGGGCGTATTTCTCTTTCGCTTAAGCTGGACGGTTTGCCATTTTTGTGTAGAAAAAGCTTGCTCGTGGTGCAAGAAGAAAGTATTGATGGCATCAACTCGTGCTTTATGTGCGGCCATCGTACGGTAGAGCCTGATGACATCTGATCGTGGTACGTTCTCGTTTGGAAGCAGTTCTAGGAGCTGACAGTCGGCTTGGGCAATGTAAGCTTGCCGAGCCTTGCGTTCATGGAGCAGCGTACTTCTTTCGGTGTCTGCCAAGGGGAGAGATGGTTCCTTGATGAGATCTTGACCGAGGAAGGTCGAAATGTTGCTTCCTTCGAGGTAGTAGGCCGTCATGTTGCCAAAATCGTTGGTTAGGGGATTTGCCATGGTCGTCATAAAAGTCAACGTGTGTAAAGTTTGGCGAGCGCTTGCTAGCACAGATAGCAGAGGACCTGACCAAATGACACCGTACCAGTCTTGTAATGATGGCTATGGCCTTACTACCCTACCCGCATATAACGTTTGTCACGCAAAGAAGTGCTAGAAAAGCACATAACTTGCCTGGTTGAGAGGTCAGTGTGAAGAAGATATCTCTTGACCAATTGGCGTGCTGATTATAATAGCCAATCACCAACTGGCGTTGAAATCTGCAGTGTAGTTCAAGCGCCAATCAGCGCGCAGCAGGAGCACGGAAACAATCTTGTCCACTATATATATATATATAGCGCGCTGGAAGACATAACTCTGGGGCTTCAGGCGTAAGGGCATGGTCACCCCCCCCCCCCCTCCCACAGAGTTATGCCTTCCAGCTCCAGCTGTATCGAGCGATCATCCCGCCTCTGGTCCTGTACGGATGTGAGATCTGGGGAGTGGTGGCAAAGTCCACCTTTATCAGACTCCAGACGTTGCAGAACCGGGCATTAAGGATGATCTAAGATACAGGCTGGAAATTTCCTGCCCATATCCTACATGAGCACTCCGGTATCCCGTACATTGTCGACGCGATTAAAACTCGCGCTCGAACAATGTACAACAAACTCCAGAACCACCCTAACCCTCTGGTGAATACTCTGGGAGAATACGACCAGAGAGAGCCACGCCAACTACCATCGAAAAGATTACCAAAGGACATCTTAAGTCCGGCGGTTTAACTTTGAAGATGGGAAAGGCGAAAGTACAATCTGTATTCTAAACAGAGGGAAACACCTGTTTCAGTTCACCTCTCAGTGAGTGACTGACGGCCAGAACCCTGGTGGGGATTAGCGCGTCACCTGACTGGTCGAAAACGACCAATCAGAAGCCGCGCACAGCCCGCTCGCGGACCAATCCCTGCCAACCACCCCTCCCGCTCCTATAAAAACCGCTGTTCTCACAAATTATTTCCTAGTGTAACAAACATCCCTGAAGCAACCCTATCGAAACCATCGCGCAGGTTAAGCCGTATGATGGCTAGGTACTGCAGTAACGACACTCGGGCGGGGGAATCATCATCCCCGCTTGACTCGAACTGCCTCTGGAGCCTCATAGCTCTGGGCCCATTGTACCAGCACCAGACAAAATTTCAAATAAAAATAATCTGAACTAGCTCTCTAGTCTTTGGACTTGGGAGTTCACTAATTGGAACACCCTGAAGATGCTGGACGCAGTTTTCAGCGAAACATCGGAGGAAGGCAATCCAACTCGACCAGGGCCCACAAGCCCAGAAAATCTACTTAACATAGTTGATTCTATGAACTGTATCTATAATTTCCTCCCCCTCATTCAGTCGCCATATTTCTATACCTTATAGCATTTTTGGTTCCACCACCATATTATAAATTGTTTCCAACCATTTGACCCCAATATTCGGTACTCTGTACTTACAACTTCTTATTGCTACATAGCTCCGTTCCCCTTTGTCAGAGCTAATTTCTTTTGTTTTCCCCATCCCCCACTCCCATCTAAATTTACTCCTAAATAGATACATTATCGTACTACGTTATACTCCTTATTCCCTTTTTCCACTTTTCATGTTTACTCAATTTTGCTCCCTCCTTAAATACCATTATTTGTAATTATTATTTATTTATGCCAACAAACTTAGTGCTGGTGTTTTTAAACACACAAGCCGTGTGTGGGCAAAGTTTAAGAGGTAGAACTGGAACTTAAAAATTCAATGCCACAAGTGGGAATAATGCCAACAAACTTACTGTTGGTGTTTTTAAACACACAAGCCGTGTGTGGGCAAAGTTTAAGAGGTAGAACTGGAACTTAAAAATTCAATCCCACTTGTGGCATTGAATTTTTAAGTTCCAGTTCTACCTCTTAAACCATCATTTGTGTTTTCTCCTGATTAAAAGTTAGGTTCCATTCATTGCCGTATTTATCTACCTCCTGCAACACTTGCTTCAGACCATTTACTGTAATTGACCCTACTACCAGATCATCAGCGAATAGTAGCCCAGGGATCATGATATTAAACTTTTAGTTAGCATATGTTGGGGAAACAATTTCCATCCTTTCACTCTGATAACTCACAAATTGCATTGTAAGGAACATTTTAAATTCTGAGAAATGTCTACAATACACAACTGAGAAAGCCACAGTGGAAAAATAATCTTTAAAGCTGGCCTGAAATTGTCCTTAGGTATTTGCTGATAAATAATGTACATTTTTACTTAGAACACATCATTTAGAAACTGATTAACATATGTGCAGAAATTCTGCATAACACTTTTATAAAAATATGAAAAATATCAGAAAATGGCTCATATGCGAACCATGCCCTCCAATTAAATTTATTTAAATCACCATGTAACACTTTCATTTTCATTCTGATAATAAAAATATTTGCATGAAAACGTTCCTAGAAAATCAGATATAATAAAAAATTTAAAATCCAGAATTCTAATTTTTAATCACTTAGGCCCAACTTTCATCATGAAGGATATAAACTACCTTGAAACAATAGATTGTAAATGAAAATTTCCTGCTTAAACAACGAATTTATATTTGAATCAAATTATAGGATTAGAGAGCTATCGTCTTGTTTTAAAGGGAGAGAAATTGTTAGGTATAACTGGTTTTAATTTGGCACCTTGCAATCCTTCACTGCCTTCGCTACTGTCTGACGTGCATTATTTCCCCTCTCTTTCTTTCACATAGTGATATGCTCTGGCAACAGCGCACCACAGGTGATTAGGGATTGGAGATACTCACGTGCCTTCTTATTTCGTGCGCCCTTTAATCACTATAAACTGTGGCATAAACATCAGCTACAACAAGGGTTTATTGTGTTATAATTGCCATTATAATCTTCGCAAAAGTTAATAGCATATGGAGGCGGGCCATACTGCAGACTCCAGCGAATCCTAAGCTTGCCCCTACTACCAGCGTGCCAAATATGGTACATACATCTCACGCGCTCAGGAACTCTGCCGGTACACGCACTACGCTTGGCAACAGTGCTCTGCTTGAGCATTGACCAGCGTTCACATGCCTTTAACTTTTGCGAGCGGTATAATCCCTAAACTGTAAGTTCGAACATGAGCTATCACAAGGGTTTATTTTATTGTTTGCCATTAATCATTATAAACTACAGTGCAAACACCAGCTACAACAATGGTTTATTTTATTATGATTTCCACTAATTGCTATGAACCTTATGAACTCTATAAACTGGTGTATAAATGCTATATTGTTGAACTGGTGTATAGATTCTGTATTTCAATTTCTTGATTTTTCTGGACTTTATTTTCACTACCATCCTGGCGTCCTGATCCTGATTTAAATGATTATTTTGTTCCACTTAATCAATATGAAGTGATATACACACTGAGACTTTTCAAATATTTTAGAAGTATATGAATCGATCTATAGACACTTACGTATACTTTCACTTACACTTATTTTTGTCTGGATGCATTGAGAAGACCAGCATCTTCATTCTCAATGGTTGCTCGACTGGCGGTTGAAGAGGAAACTTTGTTTTTGAGTGTTTTAGAACAGGATATTAAATTACTAGAACATGCACAAACAACAACAGAACTGTTAATTTGGGAGAAAATACATATTATGAAGAATGTTCACATAGCCATGAATACTGATATGCCATAAGCAGACAACATAATGAAGTTCATATCCAGCAACCCAGATAGCAGCATAAAAATAACCGTAAGTGAAACTATAAGTGTCTATAGGTCGACTCTATACTTCTAAAACATCTAAAACAAATTCTTTTGTTGTTTAACGATGCTGTCAATTGCCTGGATCATATCAGCATCGCCGGTGTGTCGGAATTTTGCCCTGCAGGAGTTTTTTTACATACAGTAGATCTGTCATGGAGCTGTTGTTTTTAAGCACATCCCATCCAAATGTTGATGTCCGTTGTTGATATGGTGGTAATGGTCTGGATGGTATTTGATAAGCTGGATATTGCTGCAGTGGGGGTTGTTGTTGTAGCGTTTAACGCCCACTTTTGCTACTACGGCACCGCAGGCGGTGACACTGATGATACATGGAATGAAGATGGAGCACCGGTGGAATGAGATGGCGGGGGAAACCGGAGCACCCGGAGAAAACCCGCCCTGACGCCGCTTCGTCCACCACGAATACCACATGCGGGTCCCTGGGATCGAACCCATTGCTGCAGTGGAATCACTGGGAATGGATATGGTGGAAGTGTAAGGAGGCCATCTACTGCTGCTGAGAAACTGCTTATAAGAGTTTGCAGCCCCTCACATCTTCCTTTGCTCTTCAGTTCCTCAAGTTCTTCTTTCCTCTTAAAGAAGTCCTCCATGAGAAATTGCTGCTGATGAGTGAAATTGTCCAGAGTTTGGTCTGCTGCTTGCTTTCTTTTGTATTATCTTTCACAAAAGTAAATACCACACCGGTCACACTTAGATTGCGGAATTGGAAACACGAGTCAGCAGTCGTAGTAGTCTCCTGCCCGAACAAGAGATGGCGCTGGTGTCACTGCTAAACCCCGAAGAAAAATCTGATTGGCTGATTCAAGTTTTGAAGTTTTGTAACGAAAACAAACGTTCTGGAACTTCTAGAAACGTGAGCCATGTTGCATGTTGGTAAAATAAGTTTTTCGTCGCAAAATGATCTTCGACAGAGAGGTAATTAAACATTTGCATTATTTCTACTTAATATATGTGTGTTTAAAATTGGTATTCTATTAATGTTGGTGAAATACGTAGCAGTTAGGTGTAAGATGCTTTTAACAGGTTATTGTTATAGTGGAAGTGTTGACATTGTATTTTATTGATAATTGTATTCATTTGTATTTAATTTTCAGCCACGCAGAAAGTGGGATATGCATACAATATATTCCTTGCAGCATTGCGGTGTAAATCTCCAGTGGAAACTAAAGTTAGAATCTGAAGGTACGTTATTTATTTTCAATAAGTTTTAAGAGCTTCTTACTGTACCAGTGATATTGGATGAAGGTAGTGTATTTGCCAAAACATTTATCATAGCTTTTCCCGCACATATGGCAGTTACTTGCTTCCATTTGTTGAACGAGTTGTAAAATACATAATTGACCTTCCCTTAGATGTGGAATAGTAATCGAAATTGCAGGATATTATAAGAAATGTGTATTTAAAAAAAAATTACACGTTGGTCGTTGTGCAAAGTAATAGGCACATGATGTTTTGACTAAGATGAGGTTTTGTGAAATATGTATACTGTCTGTTCGATTAGACGAGAAGTCAAGTAATGGTATAGAGCGTTCAAGCAATAGCGAAGTAGTGCATAAATGCATGAAATAGCATGAGAATAGGGATGTAACCTAGAAAATATATTAGTGGTCCATTAGAAACAAATGAATTCCAATGCACAATATGAACCTCCACTTTGCTAACGATATGCTGATGGATAATATGCATTCTCGTTCTGGTTTCCATTACCGTGTGGTTGTTAACCAGGTTTAATTCATACCAGTATTTGTACATTAAACATTTTCTAATAAATATAATACCCTTTTGTTTAAATTTTTCAGTTCCCTTACCTATCACCACTTCACATATTTTAAATTACATTAATAAGCAAATGCAGCAATTACACAACCACATCAGAAAATACAAACGGATGCAACAAACTGCGGATAATTGAAATCGTGCTCATCATAACCTATTTCAACAAATACAGAATTGTCATATGAAACAACGAACAGTCATTCACATTGCCTTCAAGATTTGAGTGTTCTGTTATTTGCCGAACCAAACCAAATTTACATAAATGAATTTATATGTACATTAACATACAAGTATATTAACATATGATTGATATTTTAATGAATGCCTATAAAACAAGATAATCATACTCTTGATATTGAGACAGAATATTAGACCCCAATAGAAAATCGTTCATATAAATGTTTGTTAAAAGTGTATAAATATTAGAATTGTTTGTGTTTTAACAATAAAAACTATTTGCGCGGATGAATACAAAATGGCGGTGTGTCGTGTCAAAGCGACGCCAAGAAACGATTCAGTAGCGTCTATATGTTCAAGGTGATAAGACGTGTTTTGGTAGCGTGTGAACATGGAACTTTCACCAAACTTTTATCCAGCGTAAATTCTACCAAATCACAAAAGTATAAAGTTTTTTGAGTATTTAATATGGTGCTGAGAGTGTAAAATATCGAAGTGTTAATAAATAAATACATTGTGATAAAGAAACATTGATATATGCATTCCATCTGTTACCACGACCCTGAAGATAGAAAAACGCGTCTGCTATCACAGTATTCCTTCTTTCTGAGAAGAACATTATTCTTGCTGCTATGTGTTACCAGTTCCGTTAAACACTGCACCAAAATGGCTTACCCAACGTGGAACTCGAATTTAGGATGGAATGCAAATTACGGGAATTGAAATCACGATAAACATCAAGTGACGCCGCGTCAAATGGAAAGAAGACGCCATTAGACCATCGTTTGATATCGCCAACGATACATCAGAACATCGATGCACGGATAATCAACGCGGGAAAACACCGGAGATCATCTAGCGAAGCCAACTGCACAGGAGACGTAAATAACTGGACGAAGCAACGGAAAAAAAAAGTAGGATCAAAAATTTTTGTTTTCACATACAGTTTATTTTCATTTTTATGTTACTGAGAAGCGGCAAAGTAGTGGGATTTTTAACCCTAAGTGAATTGAATAAAGAAATTAAAATGTCGCGAAAAGAGATGGAAACAGGAGTGGGGGAAGGGGCAGATAGGCCTAGTTATCAGGTAGAATTAGAAAGTGAGGAACAGGTTGAAATAGGGAAAGACCAAAGGTTATTAATGATCATGTTTGAAAAACTAGAACAAAGTTTAGGTCAGAAAATAATAAAAAAGAAATAGGTCAGAAAATGGAGGAAGTGAGACAGAACTTAGAACAGAAAATGGAATTAGGAAGACAGAACTTAGAACAGAAAATAGAATTAGGAAGACAGGAGTGTAAAGAAAATATGAAAGTAATGGAAACTAATTTAAAATTAGCACATAAAAACTGAAATGAGACAAAGAAAGCCTTAGAAGCTAGGATAGAAATCGTAGGAGATAGGATGGGAAAAATATAATCAGAAATGAGAGAAAATAAGATTGTGTTAGAAGGAGAAATTGCTAGATGTAGGGATGAAATAACAGAAAGTAATACAAGTGTAGACTGTAAGATTACAAATGTAAAAGCAGAAATAACTGAGGAATTAAGGAAAGAGATTGAGGTAGTAAAGAAAGACATTATTAATGAAACTGTAGAATAAATTGTAATTCCTAAAATTAAGACGATGACTGATGTGGTGCATTTACAACAAGATGCTATAAATGATATGAAACAGAGCCACTTAGAAATAAAGAATGATTTAAAATCAGTTTGTGAAGAAATGAAAAAAGGGAAAGAAACCTTGGCTAATGTAAAAGATGTTGTGAATGCACTACAAAGGCAAGATGATTTAGATGTAAGTAATGTGCAAGATGAGAGTTATTTGAATAATGTACAAAATGTTGACTCACCATACAGAGAAAGAGGTTCACAACCAAACAATGACACAACACATAACACATGTTACACCAACAGCATATTACATGAAATCACACCACCTACATTTGACGAGGAGAAGGGAGACGATCCAAAACTCTTTGTTAAAGAGATGGAAGAATATTTTAAAGTGAAAAGGATAACAAATGAGCTTAGGATGATGATAGTTAAGAAAAGCTTAAAAAACAAGGCATTAGAATGGCTCAGGTTAACACTAGCTGGTCATGAGTCGTATAGTTCATTCAGAAATTTATTCCTATCAAGGTATTGGGGCCCCGCTAAGCAAAACCAAACTAGGGTAGAACTAGCGACAGGTAGATATGATCCAACCAAAGGGTTATCGCTAGTCGATTATTTTATGAAAGTAGCCAACAAAGGGAAGCTATTAGACCCCAACTTGTCGGAAGCAGAACTAATTACCAGCATAACAAGACATTTCCAGGACACAGTGAGAACAGGGTTAATTGTTGCGAGGCCAGTAGATTTTGCAGATATGATAGAATTGCTGACAGCCTTCGAAACACAAAATGGTCGGCCTAATGAGCATAGACATAGGAACGGTCATCCAAACTCACCCATCTTAAACCGGAGCACGGCTACGAACAACCAGAGTGAGGGAGAAGATAGAAACACTAGGAGCACTCATGAAAGGGGGAGAGGGGCACACCATTTCCCACAACCACATAATCATGGCGAGAGGATGGAGAACACAAGACAGCGGTACTACGACACAATACCAAGGGGTGAATCGAGATACAGAACATATACATATGATCGTAGAAGACCAGGAGATCGTACCCATCAAGTAAACCACATACGATTCTGTAGGGAATACTTCAACAACCAAAGACCGTCATACAACAGAGGTTCACCCCAAAGGGGCAGAGACCAATGGTACACTGACAACATAAGACAACAGGAAGTAGATGAAAACGTGCCAAATAGGGCAGATGCTGCACAGAATACAGAAACAACAACCACCACCAACACTCAGGGAAATTACAACAACTAAATTCGTCCCAACTGGCCGGATGACCAACAACACAGATCTAAGCAACTTACAATTGACATCGACACCATGATGGCTACACGAAGAGAAAGATGGACCACTGGTCATAACAAAACAGCTGGGTGACCACACGTATGAGCTACAGAATATAAATGGCAAGTTGGTAGGAAGATACCATAAAAATAAATTAAATCCATACAAAGAAAGGACCAAATAGTCTTTGCCAACAAATATGTAAGGCAGGAATAGTAGAGATGATGGAAAATAACAATTTTTAATGGGTTACTTATAGAAAATCATGTTCAGATTAGAAATTACAACAAGAAAGAAAACTAACATAGTCATTGGCTATATTGACCACAAAGAGCATTGTCAACAAAGACAGATGAGGACACTGATTGTCATTAAAGAAATGAATTATAGTGACGGAAGATAATATGTTTTTGACATAAGGATGTCAGGGACAAAAATAAAAAGGAATCAATTATGATGACAAAGATATAATATCTCGACACAAAGATGTTGAGGGTGAATTGAGAAGAAAAACAATACAATTGCAGAATAATTATAAGTATAGAAGTTTTCTCCTATAGAAATAAGAGACAAAAAAGTGACAATTAGTGAAGTAAGGAAAACCATAATCAGAAAAGCAATGCCCATGAATTAAGATGGATATAGCCAATGCTAAGCTCGAAGAAATGTTGAACCAAACAACAATGAATAATAACCCAATTAAGAAAAATGGTACCATTAGTAACATCAGAGTTTAAGAACCGACTCAATGACCTGCCTATACATAATAAGCTTACAAGGTAAAGAAGGCAAAGAAATGAATAAAACATTGCCATAAACATGATCATAATCATTAGCTCAAAATTTGTATCTTGTTTTTCTCTCCTCATAGCAATGAATACAAGTCAAAAACCACATAATAAACCATGATACACTTAAATTATATTTGTGTCAATGTCAAATGTACAATAACTGAGTACGTGTTATATAAGAACTGAATATGTGTTGTACAATAACTGAATATGTATTGTATAATAACTAAATATGTATTGTATAATAACTGGATATGTTGTGTAATAACTGAATGTGTTGTACAATAACTGAATATGTATGGTATAATAACTGAATATGTGATGTATAACAACTGAACATATATTGTGTAGTAATTGAATATGTGAAATTTATAAAGACATGTTGTATCATGCCAAAACAAAAGACAAAGACAAACAGTGAAGAAGACTGTAAAGAAAAGAAAAAAATATTGTACAAAGTGATTGAATCAGAGGAGTAGGGAGAAGTATTGTATTGTGTTTCAAGATTGTAAATATAGGTGACAACTTGAAAAACAAAACAAGGGGCATATGAGACAGAATATTAGACCCCAATAGAAAATCGTTCATATAAATGTTTGTTAAAAGTGTATAAATATTAGAATTGTTTGTGTTTTAGCAATAAAAACTATTTGCGCGGATGAATACAAAATGGCGGTGTGTCGTGTCAAAGCGACCCCAAGAAACGATTCAGTAGCGTCTATATGTTCAAAGTGATAAGACGTGTTTTGGTAGCGTGTGAACATGGAACTTTCACCAAACTTTTATCCAGCGTAAATTCTACCAAATCACAAAAGTGTAAAGTTTTTTGAGTATTTAATATGGTGCTGAGAGTGTAAAATATCGAAGTGTTAATAAATAAATACATTGTGATAAAGAAACATTGATATATGCATTCCATCTGTTACCACGACCCTGTAGATAGAAAACGAGTCTCATAACACAGCCCATTCCAATAGAATCGCATTAAAAACTGCACCTCTCAAGAGGTATTTGCCAAACGGTTAACCAAATTATGTGTTTAATAGAGCATATTGATATAATAATAAAATTGGCTAAAGTTGTCACGAGAGTGTTAAGATTGCAAACCTGCGACTTTTGATAGAAAATGTATTACTTGCTAGATAATCATATTTACAACTGCTGAAATTGTTTATAACTAAACTTAGTAGATGAGCTACCAAAAGAATGAAGTTGTGCACGTTTTATCTAAACAGCAGACTGAACTGTTTCAGCACACTCTGCACTCTGTCACATGACTACAAATGCTGATGACTTGATTCATCTTGAATGTAGCTCGACTGCTAAGCCTAATTATAATCCTCTAAAATTATCTATATTTTAAATGTAAATAGGATAAAGACCTAGCCCTTCTTTACCCAGGTCACTTACATTACTTAGACTTTAGTTATACATAAATGTTGCTATTCGTTGCATTGTTTTTGTTTATTTCTAGGATATGCATGATGGAAAGTTGGTAGTTATAGGCATTCCTGTGGATGTGGGTGTATAACTTCGCAAGCTGTGCCTTTTTGGTGTCCAGTGCTGGTGCTGAATATAGAGTGAAATGGTGTGAAAGTGTTAAATGACGTGAAACTGTTAGAGGACATTTGTTGTCAGGCTAATAATGATCTAGTGATGACAAAACAGGTGTTCGCATATGCAGCAATAGTGTTGTATATAATGTATGCAGAAAGCTCTTTGTGAGGTTATTAATTGTGCTTGTTACCCAAATGTATCAAATTGTGTTATGCTATTGGAATGCTAGAAGGAATAAATAAGTGTCAAATATGTGTAATTGTTCCCATTTCCCTGTCAAATACCACATCCTAATGTTTGGTTACAAGTTTACACAAAAAATGTGTGGCAGCTCATTAAAGTATAAAATATTTTACTTTATGCCATGCAGAGTAATTAGTGGCAGCGTCAGAATTGAAAAAGACACATTTTGTTGTTACTATTAAGACAACTAGTCATTTGAACCTGCAACCTTTACAGAACTCATTAATATTTCATAAAAGCTATTGATGTACAGACTATTGGACAATTTTAATAAAAAGGAGTTATAACAAATAAACTGTTTTTATACCTGCTTACTTGTCAGTCTTAGCTGATCCTATGTCCTAATGCCATATTGCTTCCGATGACGCCCAAAGCTTAATACGCGAGCTTCCATAGTTGTGATTGCAGTTTTTAAGAGTGCCGCATTTATTAAAGCAAAGTTTAATTTGCGTGAGCTTTAATATGCAGCAATCTTAAAAACTAATGACAACTAAGGAGGCTCACGTGTTAAACTTGACGCGCCAGTGTAGCAATATGGCGTTAGGGCATATGATCAGCTGAGGCTGACAGGTGAGCAGGTATGAAAAATACAGCCGTAAGAGCTACCGGTAGCGTGAGAATTCGGGAGCGCGATTTCTCATACTATAGTTCAATCCTGCCCCACTTGGAGCGCTTTTTTGTTGACACATTTTTAACACGTAGTTTCCGTTCTTCCTAATAGAGTGTTCAGTGGTAAATACCCTCTGAGGTGATATTTTTTCTGGCATAAGCCCCCTGAAATGATTGAATGCAAAAGTATAGGGACAGCGGAGAGGCCTCCTAAAATTGTAAATCGCTATTATAGTGGGCAATAATGTCTGCATTCAATTGTCTTGTTCTACAAAAGTCTGGATTGGCACCGCGTGGGACACACGAAGTCCGGGTGAAATTATAATTTAGCAGCATATAACGTCATAGTACACAATTATTCTTGTGTAAAGGTAAGTAGAAATTACTCTTCGCAAAAGAGACATATAATTTATGATGCGGGTCATAAACTAAAGATGTTAGAGAATATACAAAAGTGCGTGGTCCATGATTTCGACGTGCGAACACCGTACGTATATGAAGGACACCAATCCATTGTATTGAATTATATATCTTGGAGTGAGAGTGAAATAATAAACGAGTTCCACAAAGTGAATCTGAACTTTAATTACTCTTACTATATGTTGACCCGTACTACGCCCTGGATGCAAGCAATTTACTGGACTACTGGTGAAAAAGTCATTCAACCTCACCGCTTTGCTAGCCTGGCAAAGAATAATTGACGCCCCCCCCCCACACCAAACAGCAGATGGTACCTCCAGATCCCAGTGAAGTAATCATCCAACAAGATTGCACTGCAGAGCCTTTGTCAGTTGTACAACCCCCACCCTATTGTACAACGTATCCAGGATGCCCTCCATGTTTTACACGCTTCTGGTGTTGATGTGGTGTGTGCATGGATTCCTGGTCACGTAGGTTTGCCTGGGAATGAAATGGCAGATTTAGCAGCAAAGACGGCAACTACAGAACCCAGAATTATCATCTCACGTGTTACTTCGGAAGACTTTAGGCTTGAAGTGCGGAGAGCGGTGCTGTCGTCCTGGCACGACGAGTGGTCAGCTCTCCGCGGTAATAAGCTTAGAGAAGTGAAAGAACTTCCGATAAACTGGGTAACTTCCTGTCGCACATCTCGTCGCGAGGAGGTTAGTTTGGCTCGATTAAGAATAGGGCACTGCAATTTTTCGCACGGTTACCTATTTAAAAGGGACCCTGCGCCTCTATGTCCGCTGTGTGACAACGTTTTGTCGGTTCGCCACGTGCTCCTAGAGTGTTACTCTCTAGCGCACCTTCGGGATTCTCTGCAGCTGCCTGCCAGACTTGCAGAGGTCCTAGCGGACGACAAAAGAGCGGTTGATAGAGTTTTTAATTTTTTAGCGCAGTGCAATATAAATTTGAGGATTTAAAATTTTTAATTATCAGTTTCTGATTTTGGACATATTTATCACCTTGTTTCATATCTGGCTATTGCCACTGCTTTTTACCTTTGTATATTTTTCTTGTTGCTAGTATTTTTATTTTTTGAGTGAAATTTATATCTGGCTATTGCCATGAGTCTGTTAAGGGCGCTGATGACCTAGAAGTTGAGCGCCCTTAAACCAAAAAAAAAAAAAAAAAAAAAAAAATCCAACAAGATTAAACCGCCACACCTCCTTCACCTAAACCTGTGCGAAGGGTCACCTAAACCTCAGGCGTGCTTGCATAGATGGTATGAGAATTAAATTAGTAATGTGCTTCCCTTGCTGTCCAAAGGACGTGGCAGCCATGTCTCCTCTTAGCTCTCTCACCTCACAGTTTTAAAAAGCAATATTTCAGCAATCCTTCTACATTAACAGGCAAACATTGCAAATTTAACTTCAGTGCATCTGCAGAAAATGTGATCTTATGGTGTTTTATTAAATTGTGGACTAGAACTAAAATGATACCAGTATTGCGTGCTAGACTTACGAGACATGAGTTTAATCAGCTAATCTAAGCAACACACCAACTTAGATTAGCTGATTAAACTCATGTCTCGTAAGTCTAGCACACAATACTGGAATCATTTTAGTTCTAGTCCACAATTTAATAAAACACCATAAGATCATGTTTTCTGCAGATGCACTGAAGCTAAATTTGCAATGTTTGCCCGTTAATGTAGGATTGCTGAAATATTGCTTTTTAAAACTGTGAGGTGAGAGAGCTAAGAGGAGACATGGCTGCCACGTCCTTTGGACAGCAAAGGAAGCACATTACTAATTTAATTCTCATACCATCTATGCAAGCACGCCTGAGGTTTAGGTGACCCTTCGCACAGGTTTAGGTGAAGGAGGTGTGGCGGTTTAATCTTGTTGGATGATTACTTCACTGGGATCTGGAGGTACCATCTGCTGTTTGGTGTGTGTGGGGGGGGGGGGTGTCAATTCTTCTTTGCCAGGCTAGCAATGCGGTGAGCTTGAATGACTCTTTTTCACCAGTAGTCCAGTAAATTGAGGTTCTTGTATTCCCTTTGATTGTTTTGGAAAAACATGACAGGATTGACACCTAAAATGTTATATCCACATACCTGACTCAGTTAAGAAATAAAACTATCAGATAAAAGTCTCAATAATGAAGTTTGTGAACGAAGAAAGATTACAATCCTCCCTAAGGCAGTTTTTCTAGCTGTGCTGTATAAAATATATCTTGGAGTTACTTTTTTAAGAGAACTATATTTTTTTATAAGTACATATCTATTATGGTGTATCACACATCCTGAATAGCGCACGTTATATTTTAATTAAACTGAATAAGAGCTATTTTGGAGAAGTTTACTGTTAAGCATAGTTTGAGGTGGAATTTTCCTCAAAATTATGTTGCATATAAAGAAGATACTGATCTTAATATTGAACATTTTGTTTCGCTGTTGACAGACACACACACAGACCTTTTTCTAAAAATACTTCTTTTGGATTCAGGAGTCCTCAAAATATGTATGCTGAATGACTAAGGTCTTTCCTTACTATCACAAAAAGTATGATCTGTAGGACATCCACTAACGAAGTGGGTATTAATGCATTAATATCTAAATGTGAATGATCCAGAACAGCCATTACATTGTATGATGCCCAGCCCTTTCAATTAATGAAATCACAGTATCCATTTGTAGGGAGTAGTACTGGTACATCAGTTCCATCAACTGCACCAATTATATTGGGTATGCCCCACATGGTTTCAAAACCATCACTGATTTCTTGTGCCTCCACTTCATTTGGCAATTTCAAGTACTCATCTTTAAACTCAGCATACAAAGCTTCACACACTTTGTACAAACATTTATGTGCCATCATCTTGTGAGAACCAAACTGATTGGCAACCATCCTATACTCTGTACAACAAGCCAGCTTGTAAAGGGCAATGGCAACTTGTTTTTCCACAGGCATTGGGACTCATACACAATTTTTGGGGGCCCTAGATATAGTTCATGCCGCCAGTATATAAATTTAAAAGTGGAATGGTTCATCCTAAAATGTTCCAACAAATCTTGCCCCTTAAAATGAAAACAAACAATACATTCCCACCAATCCTGACTTCTTTTTTGCACCCAATGTGCACGCCTATCTTTGGTGTGTACCTTCTGAACTGGGTAATTAAACACAGGCTTTGAGTCTGTAATTGTTGCAGGAAAACCATGGATCTCTGCTGTCATTCCCAATGTTCATCATACCACTTCTGGTACAAGAACAATAAACCTGCCAAAAACTGGTGCCATAAAGTACACAATAGCACCACATTTATCCTATCCATAGAATGTCGCAAAGTAAAGTTTTAAAAGTTCTATTCTGTGATATCAACAGTGCAATTGATTTCTAGTGTCATGTAGGAGGAACATAATGTTCACAAAAAAAGTAATGTCAAAGATTCACTAACCTCAAAACCTGCTAAACAACAATAACAAGCAAACATTTTTCACAGGTTCACCAACATAACTAAACCAGTTGACCAACTTTAAAAAAATAATTAATTATTTCTTCTTCTCTAATTTTACGGATTCAAATCGATCTCATTTCAGATTGAATTCAGCATGAAAACAGGCATCTTAATGAAAATGGGAATGGACTCAATTGATTTCAATTCTGTAAGGAAACATAGTGGCCACACAGTGGCCAAGTTGTTAGACCACTTGAATCTCACCAAAGTGACCTGGGTTCAATCCCAGGCATCCACATGTGGGATGTGTAGTGGACACACCGGTGCAGCAATGGGTTTTCTCCAAGTTCTCCAGTTTCCCCCACCATCATTCCACCAATTGCTCCATCATCAACTGTCCTATCATCTTTCACCATCATTTCATATCATGCGTTTTCTCGCTCTCACACCAGGCATTGGATTCATCACCCATCCTGGTTCCTTGGTATGATCAACTCTGGTTACAAAGACCGCATGTACTGGCCAGCATATACATGGTGCTGACCATGTCCCACTCTCCATCACTGGACCCCACTCATGACTGCCTGTAGTGGGCAGAGGTGGGGGATCCAGCGGCCAGATGGTGGGTTAAGGCTACACTCAAAGGGCCTAAATGCCAAAGGACAGACATGGAAACAGTAATTGTGACTGATGATGCACCATGTATGAGGAGATAAAAATTAGGAAAGCAGTGTTAAATTGCTCAGAGTTCCATTGCATAATTCACCAAGAGACGTTGTGGGAAGTCAGTAAAACAAAGTGATGCAATGAATGTCATAGTGATTGTTTCCAAAAAGATACGTGGTGGCAACAAGATACAACTGCACTGCGAATTTTGGGAATTTTTAGATGAGGTGCAAGTCTAATTTAGCAATATATCACTCCATGCAAATGTACACTGGCTAAGTACAGGCGAATGTCTCCAGAAATTCCCTGCACTCAGATATGATATTCCAGCATTTTTAAAAGACAGTACCAGAGATTGAAAATCTTGTTTGATAGGATCTTCATTCAGACTTTCTAACACAGCTTGCTTTTATGACTCACCTGACGCAATACTTGAATGACTTAAACCACAGACTTCAGGGCAAAGACCAAAGTGTATCAGAGTTATTTGGTCATACTAATGGTTTCAGAAATAGGTTGAAACTTTTGAAGTCAGCTTTATCAAGAAATGATTTGACACATTTTTTCATCTCATCAAGAGCTCTAAGGAGAAATTGAATATATGAGTTTGTTCTGAATTTTGTGAAAATGTAGAAGTTATTATTCAAGATTTCAATCAAAGATTTTCTAACTTTGAAAATATTAACGATAAGCTGCTCCTTTTCAATAACCCTTTGAATGTGGATATTGATAATCAGTTATCAAAGTATCCACTGGAACTCTGCGATCTTCATGCCAATCTTTTCTTCAAACCAGGAGCAAAAGAGGGCTCAATTTTTTTAAGTTACTTACAGAGGGCAGATTTCCACAGTTTAGAGATTTTGGTTTGCAGCTTATCTCATTGTTTAGAAGCACTTATGGATGTGAAAGTGCTTTTTCTTGCATGAAATATATAAAAACTGGTACTGCAGCTGTCTCAGTAGTGATTCTTTGTTACATCTATTAAGACTGGCAGTTACCAACAGGAGCCAAGCAATCCTTAGTACTCACATTGATTCCTGCATTTTGAACCTTGTTAATGTATCCTATTTCAACAATTTGGTTTGCTGTATTTTACTGTTAAATATATCTGAGTAAACCTCTTAGATTGAGGCCCTCAGCTTGAATTGTCTAAATATTTTTACCCCCAATCCCTCTGAAGTTGGACAGCCGTGGCTTAGCTACTTCCTGTCATAAGTAGTTTACAGATTGTAGAGACAAATGAGATAGTTTAAGAAGGAGAAATATCTGTAGAAGTATACAATACACAAATTATGAAAATACTCACTTGTTCTATCGCCAAACTGTTATGAAGTCATTCCCTGTCATTTTCAACATTCTTGTTTAGATGATGCATGTTGCTCTGCATTTTATCCAAACTAATAACAAGATTAAGAAATTATCTCATCAATTTGCTAACATTCTATTACAGAACATAATTGAAAATCATTAAGCTTTTCAAATCAAAATTGCATCATGGGGAGCCATTTATACAAATACTAAAATATTGTAATAAAATATTAATATGTTAGCAACTAATCTGACTAAATGTGTAAAATTTAGCACATTTACTCCTCACTATACAGTGATTGTTGTGTTAAAATTCCAAATTAATCCAATCAAAATCGTAGATTTCCAAAATTTCACAGATGGGTATCCTTAAGACGGAATATACAGTGACTAATTTCGTTATGCTTCCATAACATCCTGAGATTTGAAAACTGAAACAGCTTTCCTGCCATTCTTATGGCTTTATGGAGCTTGTTCCTCTGCCATCTGTAGACACTTATTAATATAGTGTTTGACTGATTGTAGAAATTTTGTTTCAGGAGCTCGACAGAACCTTATCGCATGTGTCCAGGGAAAGGAGCGAAAAATGCAAAATAAAGCATCTGGTATGACACAAGGGTCCCAGGAGAGCAATGTTGATCGTATTGGGGTTATTTCCTGTGCAGCATCTAAGTGGATTGATGGCCATTCTGAGATCTTCGAGGAGTCAAAGTCAGATATACTCTCTCCCGAGGTTGCACCTATCGTCATCAGCATATCTCAGGCAGTGGCCTCATTGGTGTCGGATTTTTCGCCGACAGGACCGGAAGACGCCCCTTGTTGATGCTTTCTACGACCGGTTGTGGTATTAGCTGGAATCCTTGCCTTTCTCCATAGTCTCCAAGTATCGCTCGAGAATGTAGATTGGCTGCCAATCGCCGGCATCATTGAGTACTTCGTCATGGACCATTGGCATTTGTTGTGGAAGGTGAACTGTTCCCTCCAAATATGAAAGGTTTAGCATTGTCACTCTGTTCTGTGTACATAGGAATTTTAGGCTTCATAATAACCAAGACCTTTCCTCATCTACAGGATTTGTGGGGACAGTATGTACTTTTCTGGATATTTGCAGGAACGATCTTTGTGTATTTCTGTGTACCGGAAACTAAAGGAAAACCGCTCTCAGATATAGTGGATGAAATGAAGGGTCCAGAATATCAGTCGACACATCCACATCGACCCACTTATGAGGAACCTCCTGAATCTCAGGAAACCGACGAACTTCCTAAATGACTGTTTTTGATGCTTCTTACCCCTCTGTCCCTGCTGTTCTTTGCCCTTGAAATTTAAATGTCTAGTGATGTGATGTTCCTGCATGGTAACTGTAAAATGACCTATGTTAAGTCAACAAATTCAATGTTTCACAATATATTGGTGTGGTATTTATAAATTATGTGAGGTGATGTTCATGAGCTTTTGACTCTTTCGTTATCTCGGGTCGTGGTACTGGATGGAATGAACATACACTCGGGGTTAACTTTAGCGAAATATTTTATTCGCACCTTCTTGTTCACAGTATTTAAATCGTATTACAGTAGTAAGTCTTTTATTTCAGTGGATCGACTTCCCTAGCATCGCCGAGATTTAATGTCTGAAAATTTAGCGATATTTCGCTAAATGTGTTTTCTATCACTTTACACTTCGTCTATTTTACGTCCTTTTATTTAATCGCACACTTCGTATTAACTAACTTATTAAAGTTAGCTAATATTTCACTTATTTTACACAAATTAACGGTCTTTAAACACTTAGTAAATTTACTTTCACTATTTGAGAGGTAGAACTGGAACTTAAAAATTCAATGCCACAACTGGGATTTGAACCATAGACCTTCCGCTAACCGGGCAGACGCTCTAACCACTGAGCTATTGTGACAAACTGCCAGAATGGCATTAAATTCTCAAACCAGTTCGTATTTCTCCTGGTAAACCACAAAGGCAGTCTCACATCAGAGACAAATTACCCCAATGGTGACTTACTATTGTAAGTACTTTATATCCCAGGATTAAATAACCTTCATATGGTAATTATTATTTATTTATGCCAACAAACTTACTGTTGGTGTTTTTAAACACACAAGCCGTGTGTGGGCAAAGTTTGAGAGGTAGAACTGGAACTTAAAAATTCAATGCCACAGCGCTCAGTGGTTAGAGCTTCTGCCCGGTAACCGGAAGGTCTGTGGTTCAAATCCCAGTTGTGGCATTGAATTTTTAAGTTCCAGTTCTACCTCTCAAACTTTGCCCACACACGACTTGTGTGTTTAAAAATACCAACAGTAAGTTTGTTGGCATAAATAAATAATAATTACTTTCACTATTTTATGACGCGCACACATAAAAATGCGTCCATCTACACCAAAGACACAGAGGTTAATGACTAGACCATTGGCGCCACATTACACTTCTTTTTGTGTACATCCGCGTATGCGTCCATCAAATAGTTCCCGCATTGTTAGGGAAGTGATCCTTAGCCATTCTCCCTTCGCTTTCAATGTTGAACACATATAATTCATTTATTTATACGTATATATTAAAATTAAATATGGAAATAATTATGACGTCTTTAAACAAACTTAATTGTTTGTAGCAATGAATGATAGTAACACTTTTTCGTCATTTAACTAACTCATACCAACATCAAAAACAAATTACACTCTTAACAAATATTCACATAAACGATTTTCTTTTGGGGTCTTACAATATCCTGTCTCAATATCTAAGCATTTTAAGTAAGCAGACACAAAAACATTTACTTAGAAGCTTATGAAACTTGGTAACTAACCCTTACAGCTGTGATAGTACCTACCTATGTATCCATTTCTACAGCAGGAGAGACTTGTTGATGTTTCTATTAGAGCTCCAGTTCTTATATATTGACACTACCATTGTCACTAGGTTAATATTTACAGACTTATAGTAAGTTTGTTTTATGTTAAGGAAACATTGAAGCTATTAACAGTGAAGCAACAGAGTCTAAAATAAGAACAAATTAGCTCTGGAAAATCTTGCAATATTACTAAGATAAGTGACGCTTTTAGTTTCTAATTTGTTCTTATTTTAGATTTGTTTTATGTGTTCGTCGTCCACTGCTTTTCTCTTCTTGGTGACATTCAAGGCAGTGGCGGCTCGTGCACATTTGTTTAGAGGAGGAAAGAATTTAACTGCATAAAATTATGAAACCTTAAATAATAATTCATGCATTTGTAAGGGTAAAATGCAATACCTTTTATTGATAGAAGAATTCTGCCCTTCGCTGTTTCGCTGTCGCAAAATCTTCCATTACTCTATCATGCCATTTTGCTCTTTTTCCAGCTGCAACAAGTCTTTTTCGATAGACATGAGAGCAAGAGAACATAGTCTGTCTTGGCCCATAGTGTTTTTACAGCAAGTTTTTATTCTTTTCAGTGTAGAAAAGCTTCTTTCAACACTTGCTGTCGACACAGGTATCGTAGAAATTAAGCATGCCAATTTTTAGACATTGGGCAGACATTTATGAATGCCTTACTTAATGAGGAGAACTTTTAACTCCTGGACCTTTGTACAGTTCTGCTGCAAATCACGGTTGTTGTAAAACACCACAAGTTCGTTTTTAAGCAACTCACTATCAAATTGTTCCAGGAAACAGTTAAACAGGGATGAAAATTCAGCATCTGGGAACGTCTTGGAAAAATGTTCAAATTTCGAAGCGTCGAGCAAATTAATAAATAATCATTTCTTCAGATCTTCGAACCTGACTTCCAACTGCGTTGCTAGCGTATCGATTATGTTGAAATACAACTGGCAGAAATTAATTTTCGGATCAATAGCTGCAAGGCGCCTTTTCTTAATTTTGGGAAACTCGTCACCAGTTTCATTAGCAGCCGATTTGAAGTGTCCATTATAGGCTTCGTCGTTTCTAGATTTATGCAGGAAATGAGCCATTTCAAGAACTCTCCTACAGCAGAAATCAATATAATTGTTTTTAACCTGGAGTATATCGAAAATAATGGCAGTTTTCGAAAATATTCCACTGAAAACCGAAAGCAAGAAGTTGAATTAAAATCTTCCAATAGACGAATGTAGCCATTTGCTTCTCTAATTGTAGCATCGTACCAGTTTTTTTGTTTCTTCCAGCATTTCGAAAAACATTGGCAGAAGACCTTCCCTGAGCAATTTTACAGATTCTACCAAACGAGATTTGAAGTTCCATCTGGTTTGAGCATCTTTAGGCAGTCGAAGTTTGGTCATATTAGCAAGAGCCTCCATTCGTTTTGAGGATTGATGAAAAAATGCGGGCAAACCACTGATACTAGCAAAGAAGACCCTGCACTGGGCAATGCTACTACAGCTATGTGATAGCACAAGATTAAACCTGTGTGCATGATAGTGTACAAATAATGGCAGTTTTCGAAAATATTCCACTGAAAACCGAAAGCAAGAAGTTGAATTAAAATCTTCCAATAGACGAATGTAGCCATTTGCTTCTCTAATTGTAGCATCGTACCAGTTTTTTTTTTGTTTCTTCCAGCATTTCGAAAAACATTGGCAGAAGACCTTCCCTGAGCAATTTTACAGATTCTACCAAACGAGATTTGAAGTTCCATCTGGTTTGAGCATCTTTAGGCAGTCGAAGTTTGGTCATATTAGCAAGAGCCTCCATTCGTTTTGAGGATTGATGAAAAAATGCGGGCAAACCACTGATACTAGCAAAGAAGACCCTGCACTGGGCAATGCTACTACAGCTATGTGATAGCACAAGATTAAGCCTGTGTGCATGATAGTGTACAAATAATGCCTGCTTTGCTTTCTGCTTGATCTTCGTCTGCAAGCCGTTTTGTTCTCCGGCCATAACAGCAGTGCCATCATAAGACTGCGCAACAAATTTTCTGTCATAACTCAATGGCTCTAACTGCTGATCTATCTCCACTAACACTGTGGAAACCAAAAAATCGTTCTTGAATATAGCCACATGGATCTACATATCTTAAAATTATTGACCACTGCTCTGAGAGACACGTCCGAAGTTTCATCAGCCTCCACTGCAAAGAAGGCAGCTTTATGAATTTCATCCTATTTCTTTCCTTACAAGGCCTGCATCAGATTCAATTAAATCATTTTGAATGGTTTTTGACAAGCCGATGAATGCTTTAGAATTATTTAAATGTGTCTGAAGTACTTCATCGCGTTTCATTAATAAGTTGAAAAGCTCGCTGTAGTTCCCTTGATTTGATGATAATTCACTTTCATCGTGTCCTCTGAAAGCTAGTTCTTGCCTTCCTAACAGACACACGATATCCACTAAACTTGATAATACGTGTCGATTTTGCTTCACTTGTTCATTGTGTTTGGCGCGAAAAATCCTAGCTGCTTCACTTAACGCTAGATCGATCGATATTCACTTTTACCGAAGATTGTTAATTTTAGTGCATTGTCGAGATGCTCTCGAGATTTTTCACGCCTAAGGAATTCCTCGGCCCAGATTCTTAACATCACTGAATCCACCAAAGGTCCAAACATTCTTCGAGTTTCAGAACAAAACACAAGAGAATTTGCCTTTTTTCACAACCTGTTAGCCAATTGGCTTTTTCATACCAAGTTGTGGAGAAGTTCAACTTCCCGCCTTTGCTACTAGCACACATGAGTCCAGGCAATGGTGGGGTTGGTCGTCCCTTCTGTATAACAATTATTTGTTCCTGTAATGTGAGTCTTTTAAATTCTCCGAAAACTAAATCACTTTCATTGTCAGTCATTGTTCAATGTTGTAACAACAAATTAAAAGAGCAAAACTTCACCGTCTTAAGCCTGCCTTGAGCCGGCAACAGCGCTCCATAGCTGAGTAGGGATTGGAGCTACTCATGTGCCTTCTTATTTCGTGCTCCCTTTAGTAGTGGTTATGGGTATTTTCATTTTGCTAATTATTTACTAAATGAGAGCAGAATGACTGTTAAAACACATATGTTGGTTTTGCCCTCAGTCATGAAATTGCCTTAAATAGCCTAATTGGAGTTCTAAAGTCAGGATTTTGTTTCATATGCAAATTACACCATTTTCAAAGTTATTTAAGCAAATAATGATCATAATCATTATAAGTTTAATTTTAGACTTTTTATTCAATTTTAAAGCAAACCTGTAAAGCCTCCCCACAATAGGACTACTGAGATATGAGTGCACTGACAGCGTTTGGCAAATGACGTGCTTTCCATACAGAGCTTAGGTAACCTAATTTCGGGTCATACACTGCACCCCCAGTTAAGGGGCTTAATTTTTGGGTGGAGTGCAAACCTTCTTGTACTTACTGCAGGTAAATAGCAGAAAACGTAAATAAAGAAATATGCTTAGACATTAATCATTTCCAGGATAATTTTTGCTATTGGTTCCATTTTCCAATATTTTATAATATTTTTTTTTAAATGCCAGTGTTACCATTTTTTGTTTCTTATGATCAGGCAAAAAGCATAAAATATTAAAGCCAGCACATAGTGAACCATGTTATAAAGATTAGACTATCAATTCAGCCTCCTGTAACACTCTTGTATATACAAGCAAATGTGTAATGAAAACATTTCTGCAAGTGATGGCGATGTTTTAGCAGTGCCCATATGGTCAATAAGCCGTTGCACCATCCAGTAGGTGGTGTCCGTTACCTCTATGTTAGAGTGATGATGAAGAAGGCAATGGAATTATGGGACATGAGCTCTGAACAATGTTGGCCCCAATGAACTAGTCAGAAAGGCAGGCATGGATAGGGCTAACTTAAATTGCTGCACATTGTTTTTTTTTTCCATGTTATACTGGCCTTTTATAATAAAATTCAAGTATTTCACAAATATATTTACTTCAATACTACTGTAGTGCTTTTTGGGTGGGAACAAAAATAAATATCTGATGTGTTGCACTCACATGACTTTCTCTACTCTGGTACTAACTATTCTTGTTCGTGTTAGTTGAGATAAAGATTTACAGAAATGATCTTATTGTTTATCTTCTTGTAGGTACAAGGGGAATATTAGAATACAGTAGGCTTTGAGGATAGTCAAATCTTTTAAAGCTTTGAAACTCCGTTCTCTTTGCACGGTTAACATACACATAAAAAATTAATAACAATGTTCCATTTGACAGTTCTCCAAAACTCATACAAATGACAAGGCATATCTCCAAAATGGCTCACTCTACAAAAAAAAAATGTATCTAGACATAAATTGTGTATTTTAGAAAGATCTACATTTTTGTATAAGATTTGGTCTATCTCTTAAGGTTTACCAGTTATTCAAGTCATCCAGAGTAAACAGGACTACATAGGCTATAGCCACAAAATTCAAAATATACATTTCATTTGTTAAACAAACATCTTAAACATATGGCATTTTAATCAAAATCGTTAGAGCCACTTTCAAGAAAATCAAAATTTTTGAAAAATTTTCTATCTAAAGGGTAGTTTAGGGTGGGACTATTTTCTTCAAAATCTTTGTGTCACATTCTTAAAAGACATTAAACTTCAATACCAACTTTGGTTTTTAACCGACTTTTCGTTTTTGAGTTATGCTGTCCACAGAACAGGCAGGCAGGCAGACAGACGCACACACACACATGGACCTTTTTCTAAAAATGATTTTTTTATTCAGGGGGTCTCAAAACATGTATTTACAGTGAAATCTTGACATTGAATTTTTGGGTCGTCCCCTAGGTGGGGCTACAGAGATACAAATTCAGTAGGAAGAGTCATAGAAGACCTATTAAACTCATCAACAATGGAATTAATATTTAATCCAGTGAGTGAGTGAGTGAGTGGAGTTAAAGGGCCCGTTGACAGCTAGGTCATTTGGGCCCAACTTGGAGCAGTATATTGGGTGGAAGGGAAGTCATTACATTAATTTAAATCAGTGAAAGATCTGGCTATTTGGAACACATTTTGTATCTTACGATTTTGTCTCTGGCCATTTCCTACCGAGATATTTTAGTTTTCTCGAAAAAAAGCTGGCAACACTGCAAATTGTGTGGGTTTCACTTTCATAGCTCAGTACATAAATAAACACAGTAACGGTGCTTCTTGAGAACATAAACAGATGCTCTGCCTTGTCCGTCCGTGTTCATGCGCGAGTGTAGGCCAATCACAAGCGTTAGCTCCCACAATATTATGCGAAAGCGAAGGTGCCCGACCTGTTTACATGCACAAACCAGCTCAATTCCCTGACCAGCATCAACGCAACGTTGTCGACTTACTGCACGTGTGAAAAAGCTGCTTGGAGTATTTCTTCACGTCTTTTAAGTGATTAATTATTTCGAAACCCTGTGTGATGTCCCATAATAGCTACCGAAGCTATGCCAGTAATAAGTTACTCTACGCATCTTACAAGTAACAAACTGTTATCCTTGTACATTCCTGCGGAACTACGCCAAGCTGGATCAAAAACCATTCATTTTTTCGAAATCGGCTGATCAAAGAACAAAATGCCATTCGACGTTTTTGTTTGTAATGCTTCTATGAAGCACATATTAGAAGGAATGTAATGATTTTCCTTCCACTCTGTATTGTGAGAAAAGCTATGCAATTCTTGATAAAGAATGTCGCATAAATACTTGGTGCTTTCTCTAAAGGATAAAATGAAAATATTAGAATTAAACGGAAAAGTGAAACACACTGTGAAGCAATCAATGCCATAATTCAAATGTGGCAAGACGCAAATCTACAAGAGTTCAGAGAGCTGAATTAATTTGTTTAACATACACAGGTATCATATACTGCATTGTGCAGTTGATATAAAGCTACATACGTATATGTTACAATGGGTGCTTTTTAATAAAGTTCATGAAATTAAAACTATTGGCCTGATGCATGCAATTAATGTTAAAAGTATGTATAATGAAAGTATCCAGAATATCTAAATAATATTAAAACTTCGCCGAAGCGAAAAAAGTAGGTTCATTCTACTTCTGTCTTGATCAGGTTTTAATGTATTATCTTAAACTTAAATTTTACTATATTATCATTTAAATTTAAATAAGTCATTTTCAAATAAACAGCAAGTTCAGTCAGTTATACTATGAACAAATTATTGTATAATTTTAATAATTGTTAAATTATGACGTATGTATAGTTCAGGCGAAATACAAAATAAATATCTACTTTGAAATAGTAACTAGTAAGTAGTATCAATAACACATTCACGGTTTAATATAGTTATATCTGCAAGTGATTAATGTGTGGTTTAATACAACTGAGAACCAGAAAAGCTTTATTGGTTAATATCGCTTTAATTTCTTAGACATAATGAACCTATAGCTGTAACATTAGGTTAAACCACGCGCTGCGATCTACACAAATCTATGGTGGTTATCTGCCCTTGGGGAAGGGGTTAAGTGAAGGGACCACAGGAGGCTACAGGTCACAGCGACGGGCGAAGCTCTCTAACAATTTCAGGATGAAAGAGCTGTCCCACAGCTGGAGCTGTCCAGAGAGGGCGATAAACGACTCTTTCAACCAAGTAGCTCTCCAGTGTCCTTGAAACAAGCATCTACGCCATTTATCCGGCCCCACCACACAAGCTGTGTATTTCCCAAAATGGTTAACTTAGTGACCTGGGGTTGGGAAATCTTCCTATTCACTAATTTCACATCTATTTCAGTGCGTATATTAATGTTCTATGTATTATGTTGGGACTATGCAGCTTTTATGGTATTATATAACTATGAAACTAAAGGGAAGGTTCACCGGTTTAAAAGATCACCTATTGTGAATAGGTATCTAAACATTTGCTGGGACTATTCCGACCGACTGTTTCATCGCCAAAGGATAGGTACTACAGGCTATGCATACTCCTAGGTGTTCTGTGCTATGCACCACTTCCGAAATTTGGAAGGCTGTGGTTGTTACCTAAGAAAGGCAGACATTTCGCCAATGTTTCACATCCTTTGCATGAAATATCACAAGTTCCATCCCTTATTGGTAGCTAATAGCCGGGACTGTACGAAACTTCAGGTATACGGGGTAAATAGCAAGAATTACTATAAATATCTTCCACATCAATCTTCGATCGTTTAATAAATAACCGTGGAAAGAAATTAAATTGAATCGTCATTCGAGTTCAAAAAGTATCCTTGCAACTTTGCATAGACAGCTAGTATCTCATATTCAAATACAGTCATGCCATGGAAATCGCGAATGGAAATTTAAAGCAATGGCCAACTGGAACAAAAGTGCGAGTCATATCCCAGTTGGCCATTTCCATTATATTTTTCCTAACGCATCATTTGTTCCTATTCTTAGTTTACTGATTGGTATCCTTAGTGAGCTTATGAATTCTGGTTTGTGACAAAGGCATAGTAAATTCGATACTTTTAAAAATACTATGAGCTTATGAATTCTGGTTTGTGACAAAGGCATAGTAAATTCGATACTTTTAAAAATACTACGAGTGTAATTAGATTATGAAACGCTTTATTCAATACCTCATCATCCTTACAATATGTAGAGAAGCGCTTTTACAGGTAAATCCTGTTTATCTAAAGCACAATGAACCCACGTGTGTGGCCTTCATTGAATACAAATATCGCAAGAACATCTCATATTACTATGGGATAGTTATATCGAAAGAATGGCTAATAACCAAGGATAAATGCATAGACGCCGACTCATATAGCGATTATACCGTCTATGCAGGAGCTGTCTCTTTGAAAGATCCAGAGGCTCAGGTACGACGAGTTAGTGCTGCAGTTCCTTCTGCAGGTGAATTGCGCCTAGTGCAAGTGAATAGCCCATTTATTTTTGGGTTTGCTATAAGACCAGCAACTTTTTGTGCGAGATTAATGCCCTTCTACATTTCAAACTGCATGATATATATATATAACACGTGACACGGATCAAACTTTGGCGTATATAAGGTTGAAGTTTAGGCTGATGCCCAAACCCTGTGAAAAATTCCCCAAATTTGATACATACTATTACCCTCCGAGATCATTATGTACGGAGCGGTATCCTGAAATAATGGAGTACAACAACGCTATACCTTTAATCTGCAATGACATCTTGGTTGGTATATCACGTCGTGCTGTCAATCCTTCAGATGATTTCCAGTCATACTTACAACCACAGGAGAACTTGACATGGATTAAGGATTATGTATTGGACGTTCGAGTATCGGAAACGTGCAGATCATCAGCGTTACAAATTCAACTTCTGCTAAAATTAGTTTGTGGAATATCAAGTTATTTATATTCCTAATCGACATTATAACACAATACAGTACAGGTGAAGCCGCTTTGAAACAATAGCCTGATCAGACAAAATTTTAAAAACCCTCAAATCATTCCTAATAAATAAAAACTAACAAAGAAAGAGAATTAGAAATATATTAAATAGAAAATTATACACGCCATATTTTATTCATACGAAGGCACTTGATGAAGAACGTTCTGTAAAGAACAAGTTAGCGTGAAGAAGTAAATGGACTTTTAGATAACCTATTAGACTAGGGCCGATATGCACAGTCATTACTTACCACCTTAGCGAAAAGAAAGGAAAAGGAAAATACACAACAAGCACAGTGCCCAAGACATCTTCCCACAGGAGAAAAATAAGTTTATAAAATAGCAGCACAGCGAAGAATAGCTTTTGGCGTTATATGGAGAGTTTATAAAAGCGAGAAGAATGTAAGTCACCCGAGAAAGGAACCAGAGTGCAAGGACTTGGAACGGGAATTGTATACCACCTACTAATATTTTGTCCAAGGTAAGTCAAAGATTTGACTATAGACTTGTGAAATCCGCATATACCAAGCGTACTCATTACTAGGCTTAGTAGGTGAGCTACCAAATGCATGAAGTTATGCTCGCTTTGTCCGTCTTTAATGTTGTTGTTAGCTAATGCTGGATTTCTGACAATGAAGTCATTAATCCTCTTGCTCTCCAATATTTTTCACTGATATTGAAGAGAGCAATAGCAGTAATAGTAACCGTTTTTTAGAGAGCACCATATTTTTATGTTTTGGCGATCACATCACTCTCTCACAACCCCCAGAATGTCTGGAGGACCACACCTGTCGTTGGTTTGCGGGTCTCACTGACCTGACCGGGAGAATTATCAAAATAAATTCACCGACCATATCCTCTGATTACCAATCAGAGGACGTATTACATGCCATGACAGGTCAGCATGTTAGGGGTTAAGAGTTTATAGAGAAATTAGAGAAATGGAGAGGTTGGAAAAATAAAGACTCCCTAGCCCTCGGGAACCCTAATAGCATCGGGGTCGGAAGAGAACAAGAGATGACCAAGGTAAGGTCAGATAGAAAAGTTACAGTGAGGAGCAAAACACCAGTAAATGGAAGTAATGTTCTGCTCAGCTTGGGTACCTTGTGGTCGCCATTCACATATCCCCTAGACAGAGACCCCTGAGTACGTAGATGAAAAAGTAAAAATGAGCACGTGAACAAGTTAGTAATTATAACCAAATTTTGTGATAATTCAGCAGAGCAGAAACCTAGGAAAACAAAGCCCATTTTATGTCAGACTAGTAAGGATATACACAAAACAAAATGACTAACATGATATAGGAAACAGAAAAGTATGATATCCTAAATTTATTACGTATTAATATGTTCCCCTTTGTCTGGTCTCTTTGACACATTCAATTTAATTTCCATTGTCACGTTAATATGTCTTTTCTTCTCGTTACTCATTACTGAGAGAAAATGTAATGTATTTGTGGTAGATTTTCTTTTCACTACATGCAATATTGGTTGTAAGATATCATTAGTGCAGTCTTGCATGCAGTTACTTGTAGCCTCGGTAAAGGGTAAAGTACATTATCCCATCCCAGGCAACTGATCACTGAGTGGAAGACAGACATAAGTCAGCCATTACATCTTATAACTATGTGAGAGAAAGTAGAGACCAGATGTTTCTGTTTACCGTGAACTTTCGCTATAAAAAACTGCAGCTCAGTAATGTAGCTGACCTACTAAACCTATAATTATCATTGTTTGTACAAGTGTCCTACACGGGGGTCATTTCCATTGGCCGCTTTCACGCTTAAAAAGAGGCGGTTAAATAATTGAGAATGCCTTTGAGATTGCATGTGTAGTAGATGTAAACACCTGAGGATCTTGTGGCGTAACCACTCTCCCTGTTTAGGAGTTTTTCGTTCATATTTTCTTTTGCATCAAAAACGTTGCGTGAGCACAACAGAAAATGGCAGATTCGGGACACTGCGCATGCGTAAATGCATGGGCGTCGATAAGGGTGGGGGGGGGGGACCTTGTAACTTAACACATTCATTGCTCAGTCAATTACTGAATATTAGACTACTGTCTTAACTTTGTTGCGAAGAGCAACTTTTCCTAAGAATACTGTACAAAATAGATTCTCGATTGTTTCATAGCGCATGTGTTACAAATGAACTCGCCAGTGATGTTATTCACATTATTTTCAATTAGTAACAACACACCTTTATTAATTGTTGCCGTCAACAATAACTCCGTACCGACAGATACAAATGTTCTCACATATTGTCGATCCGCGCCACAACTTTTAGTTTTGTGTAAATTTTTACAGTTGAAGTCCATGAGAATTCTTGCCGACAGGGACTGAAAACAGAAAATTGTAATCAAATTAGCTCAAATTAATATGGTTATACACAACACATATAACCCATCGTTTGTTTCTTTCCTTCCTTCCTTCCTTCTTTCCTTCCCTCCCTCCTTCTTTCCTTCCTCCCTCCCTCCCTCCCTCGCTTCCTTACTTCTTCCTTCCTTCCTTCCTCCCTCCCTTCCTCCCTCCCTCCCTCCCTCCGTACCTCCCTCCGTCCCTCCCTCCCTTCCTCCCTTCCTCCCTTCCTCCCTTCCTCCCTTCCTCCCTTCCTCCCTTCCTCCCTTCCTCCCTCCCTTCCTCCCTTCCTCCCTTCCTCCCTTCCTCCCTTCCTCCCTTCCTCCCTTCCTTCCGTCCCTCCCTCCTTCCCTCCTTCCCTTCTTCCCTCCTTCCTTCCTTATTTCCTTCCTCACTCTCACTTTTCTCTCTCACGTTCTCACTTTCTTTCTTTCTTTTCCAGTTTCTAAGTCGCCACTTTTATCTATCGGTCGGTCTGGGTAGCTCAGTTGGTTAGACGCTGGCCTACTGATCCCAAGGTCGTTGGGTTTTAAGTGTGCTTAAAAACGACAGCTCCATGTCAGTAGATTTACTGGAATGTAAAGGAACTCATGTGGGACGAAATTCCGGCACACCGGCGACGCTGATGTGATCCTGGCAATTGACAGCGTCGTTAAACAACAAAATAATTTCTAATTAATACCATGTTTTATCTACATAAATATGAGGTTTATTTGTTTGAGCCTAGAGCCCTTGGTCGACTAGATTGGCTTGTTGGTTGCTAATAAACCCTTCTATTAAGAAATTTAAAGCATATCATGATTAACAGGAAACAAGGGATATATTGCATGCTACTTTTTTATCGGTGTAGATTCTATATGATCCGCTTCTTCAAACCTTGATAGGAAATGATACTCTTAATTAAGAGACGACGCTCTTTGTTGTTTACACAGCGTATTATTAACACGTCGAAATTTATTTACTCTATGGTTTCGTAAAGGAAGTAAACAACTCCATGGTAAGGCCATGGATTTGGTGCTAGATTGGAATATTTCGTAAGTCTGATTCATTTAAAGTTTATTTCATATTTTATTAGAGTTACTATTTTAAGTGTTTCTTCATTTAAATATGCATAACGCTCCGTAAGAAGTGAACTAGCTTTAATTTTAAAGTTAAGAAGTGATTGCTGGTTCTCTTAGCTAAAATAATGACATACTTGGTGAAATAAAAACACGCAGTACACGATTAACTTGGTGATGGCCACAGGTGATGGCTTTGTGTTTATCAACAGTGATAAATGTTGATGTTTGGAGTTCGGATGTTTTCAGGTCGGGGGGAGGGGAGCGCATGTTGGAAATTTGCAATCGTACAATATTAATCCATTATTGTGTTGTCAAAAGTTATAATATTTTTTGCGGATAACCGTATTAATTTGTGTTAAATAAACATTGTTCTTTACATCAAAACTAAAACTACAGTCTAATACTCAGTAATTGACTACACATTAAATTCGTTATTTCCAAAAAAAGGGGCACCCCCTTGAACTCACGTGAAATTTTATTTTGGTCGTAGGATTGCTACACTCTACCTATGGCCTCGTTTCGTAAACATTCCTACTCGTAAAATAAAAAATATACTTTTCTTCTTCTTGTGCTTTCATGGATTTAGGCCTTTGACCTGTTTCCACATCAAGAAATGGAGTCTTTCCATCTAGTAAGTGAACTTCCCAGTCTTCTTCTACCTTTTGGTTGGTATTGAAGTAAAATCTGTGGTAATCTGTGTTGTAGCATTCTTTCTATGCATATGTTCTAGCCAGTTTGTTCTTGTTTGGTTTATTCTGTATTTTATATTGTATATTGGTAACTCTTTCCTGATTTTCTTGCTGTGTTTTCTTTTATCTAAAAAACAACTATTACCTTCATAACTACTAAAAATGTGCATTTTGTTCGAATCTATTTAATAGAACGAATATTACGAGTATCGCGGTCACATTGTCAAACTGAGCAATGGTTTGTTGCATTATTATTTATTTATGCCAACAAACATACTGTTGGATTTCTAAACATACAAGCCATTTGTGGGCAATGTTTGAGGGGTAGAACTGGAACTGAAAAATTCAATGCCACAGTGAGCGGAAGGCCTGTGGTTTAAATCCCGGCTGTGGCATTGAATTTATAAGTTCCGATTCTACCTCTCAAATAGTTTGTTGCATCTTGTAGGATTGCCATAACAATTCAGTTGGGGCCCAGACAACGCCACTTTGTTCTGCCCTTCACTTGAAATGCAAACTGGAAAGTATCCAGCTCTGCTTTAGAACACATTACATCAAATTAACGAAGAGAAACATTAATTTTTGATATGCAGAAAGAACAAATTATATTGCGGTTTACGTGCTGTGGAGTTTTTGAACGTTTTATACATACCCTTTTTACTTTCTCTGCTACGTACAGTAAGTAGAGGAAGTATTACCTATATTTCACCCAAAATTTTGATGCTGAGATTTCACCGGAAATATGTTTTGGGGTCTCCTGAATCTAAAAAAAGCAGTTTTAGAAAAAGGTCAATGTGTGTGGAGGGATGGGGGTATGTGGGTGAGGGTGGGTGTCGGGGTGGGTGTGGGTAAACAGCAACTCAAATGAAAAGTCATTTAAAAACCAGAGTTGGTATTATCTTCTAAGGCTGCGACACGAAGATTTTGAAGAGTATTCCTCCACCCTGAACTACCTTTTATATGGAAATTTTTTCGAAAATTTTGATTTTCTAAAAAATGGCTCTAACAATCTTGATTAAAATGCCATATGTTTAAGATACTTTTATGGCAAATAAAATGTATATTTTGAATTTTCTGAATATAACCCATGTAGTCCTGCTTACTATGGATGACTTTTGCATAACTGGTAAACCGTAAGAGACAGACCAAATCTTGCTTTACAAAATATGTAGATCTCGTTAAAACACACAAGTTGTGTCTAAATGCATTTTTTGTGGAGTGAACCGTTTCGGAAATATTCCTTGTTATTTGTGTCAGTTTCGGAAAATTTAAAACTTTCGTGAAATGGAACATCGTTGTTCATTTTTTTACATGTTAAGTGTGCAAAAAGCTTTAAAAGATTTAACTATCGCTCAAAGCGATATTCCCCTTGTACCTACAAGGAAGTAAGCAATAAGATAATTTTTACACATGTTTATCTCAACTAGCGTGAAGATACAGGAATAAGAGTTTGTAATAATGTTTAGTACAAGAGTAGAGAAAGTCATTTGACTGCAACACATTAGATTTTTTAAACATTTTTGTGTGATGTTTATAAATTTATTTTATGTGCATTTAGTAGTGATAATAGCTGACAATGTTATCCTGTATAATAACGGCCTGCAAAAGAAACCGTACTTGATGCACGTGTTGTTAATGTTTCAAAGGAGATTAAAAGAATGTAGAACATGATAAAAAGCGTATCTCGCAGCCCTACACCTGCCGCTGGAAATAATATATCCTTAACTGTAAATAATGTAGTAAAAATTGCAGCTGATGTCACCAACATCCTCGATCACTTACTTCAACAGTGTTATGGATAGAGTAATGTTGCCACAAATAATATCCAACGTCCTAAATTGATCAGAAATGAAACTAGCATCTTCCTTAAATAAGTGGCACGTGAAGAAATCTTTAAAATCATAAAATCTATAAGAAACTGCTTCTTGGCTGGTCCTGATGAAGTACTGGTTCTGTGAGATAATAGAAGGAACTGAGGTCAGGACAATCAGTAATAATGATTTGAACTGAGGGAGAAATAAATTTGTGAAGTGATCGGGTGGGAGGTGGACTTTAATGAGGATGTTCAATGAAAACGTTGATAATTCTGGACTTCTAACATTTTTCC
This sequence comes from Tenodera sinensis, assembly GCA_030765045.1. NCBI lineage: Eukaryota > Metazoa > Arthropoda > Insecta > Mantodea > Mantidae > Tenodera > Tenodera sinensis. Next base: position 174,689,284 of record CM060962.1, on the reverse strand, counting down.
TCCATCAGATCAAAACTTATTAAACCAAAAGCTCTGTGGTGTGAAAGTAAGAGCCATGAAAGTTCTAGAATTTCACATGAAACCAGTGATATAAATGCAACATATAGGAATTGAAGTGGGATCAGATTTACTGTTCATTTCATAAGGCACATTTTGTTTCTTTTTTCAGAACTTGGCAGCAGAAAGAAACGGTTATCCACCATCCAAGATCAGCAGGAGCAGATGAACAAAGGTTTCACAATGCAAGAACAGAAGGTAAGGTGATCTCTAACAGGCGCGGCTCGTCAATATGTGCTACAGTGCTACAGCACAATGATTATTTTGCAGAAAATAGTTTCTTCTTTGTGTTAAATATTTACTCAATTATTAGTGCACATTTTCTTTCACTTTCACTATTTTATATGCCGCGCGCTAGTGTTCTTTGCTCATTGTGTGCGAAGATGATGCACGCCTCACATACACGAGATAGGTGATGCGTTGGGTGCTACAAAATTCTTCAGTCCTTTGCAGGGAATGTAGACCAATCCACGCATGCGAAACATAGGTGTACGATTTTGAAATCTGTTCTCCTATTGGTTGAATTTACCTATCGTTGTGCTCTCATAAAGTGGAGCACATTAATTCATGCTGCTTCTGTACAAAGTCGCTAGATAGCAGGATTGCAATGTCATCTAACGACTTTGCTTGCTGTTATACAACTTCTGCCATCTATGTGGTGTTGAGACAACTATCTGTTGCCGGTGATAGACCTTGCACGCAACAGAGAGAATAAAACTCTCGGGAGTTGGACATGTGGAGCAATTACTGTTGGCACTACTTATTTTTGGCAGCAACAAATAACCGCGAAATACTCCATCAACTCAGGTTATGAACGTCAGTTTCGTGTGCTAAGCAATATCTGTGTTGTGTACGCTAAAATGAATTCTGTGGACAGCCTAATAAATTATCCTTCTCTAGGAGGACTCTAGAAGAAAAAGTTCAAGTGAAGCAGTTAGGAAGGCAAACACCACATTTAAACATCACGCAACCTGCAAAAGGAGGGAGAAATAATTCTTACACCAGGCGATTTAACCTCAAAATTTATGAGCATGCATGGATATGTGGATGTCAGGAAAGAAATGCTCTTTTCTGTTTTCCATGTTTGCTTTTTGGGAACAGTGATTCGTGGAGTACGACGGGAGTGACAGACCTAGGACATATTAATGTTCTTATTAACAAACACAAACAAAATGTTAAACATTTAAACAATGTGCTAGATTTAAGTGCTTTAGGTAGTACAAATATTGTGACTCAGTTAAGCCGTGCTTATCAAGAGGCGAAGCTGAAGCATAATCTACAAGTAGAGAAAAACAGGTATGTGTTGTCCCGCATAATTGACTGTATAAAGTTTTGTGGTGCATTTGAGCTTGCTTTGAGAGGACATGATGAGACTGAATCTTCTGAAAATCCTGGCGTGTTTTTAGGCCTTACAGATTTAGTAAGTAACATTGATAGTGCTGTGAAGGAACACATGGACTCAAACCATATATTCAAAGGGACCTCTAAAACCATCCAAAACGAACTCTTAGATTGTATGTTAGAAGTCTGTCGTGAGGTGATTCTGGAGGAAATGCAAGAAGCTGATTTTGTGGCTGTTATGGCAGATGAAACCACAGATGTTTCGCATCAGAACCAGCTTGTATTAGTATTTAGATATGAGAAAACGGGTGTTCCATATTTTGGGGTTTTTTGCAATCAGAGGGACAAAACGCAGAAGCAATTTCTGAAAGCATATTAAAAGTGCTTAATGAACTATTCAGAGATAAACGTCATAAACTTATTGCCCAAACTTACGATGGAGCTTCAGTAATGAGTGGTGCAGTTGGTGGAGTACAAGCCAAAGTACAATCTCAGTTTCCAAATGCGCAGTATATTCACTGCTATGCGCATCAACTGAACTCAGTGATGGAACATGCAGCTTCGCAGAATAAGTCTGCCAGAATATTTTTTCTTAATCTCTCTGCTTTTCCTGCCTTTTTCTCAAGATCCCCACAGCGCTTGGCAGCTCTGGATTCCGCGGTGGCTAGAAGAGTTCCTGGTGGTTCTGCAACTAGGTGGAATTTTAGATCCAGAACTGTTAATGTCATTTATGAAAATCAGGAAGAATTGCTGCAGTGCTTTTCGGAGTTGGAAAATTCTGCCCATGATAAGACTTGTCTGGAAGCAAATGGGCTTCGGCGTTATTTAGAAGACAGCAAATTCCTTTCATGGTTGAAATTCTTTCACCGAGTAATGCCTCATGTTGATGTACTTTATAATCAACTGCAATCAAGATCAACTGAGGCTGTTAAAGTACAAAATGCTGTGTCTTCATTCATTCAGTGCATCTGTGACATTCGAGAGGCAGCCGATGATATATTTGTGATTCCACCTGAATCAATGAGCAAACGCCAGAAGGTAGAATGTCTAAAAATAGAAGCCAAAGAAGTGTGTGACCGCATTATCGAGGAAGCTAGACGTCGTTTTCAGTCGCTTAGTCATCTCGATGCAGCAAAGCTGTTAAACTCTAAACTCTTTGGCAGCTTTTTAAGTCAGTTTCCTGAGGATGAACTTCAAACTGCTGTGACTACGTATACAACACTGAACAAGAAAATGCTAAAGACACAACTTAGCGTTCTGTATGCAAGACCTGACTTTAGAAACATTGACGGGGCTGTGCAACTATTGCAATACATAATTTCTAACAGTCTGCAAGATTCGTTTTCTGAAGTTACAACTTTACTAAAAATTTTGATCACAACGCCAATGACCACTTCTGAGCCAGAAAGATGTTTTTCATGCTTAAAACGCGTAAAAACGTTCTTAAGAAACACTATGTCACAGGATCGTCTTACTGCTCTGGCAATGCTGTCCATGGAGAAAAGCATCGCTTCTAACATGGAGGGGTTTAATACCAGGGTGATCGATAAGTTCTGCAGCCGGAAGGAGCGCCGTATGGACTTTATATTTCGGCATTAGGTAAGACTAATTATATAAAATGTGTAATCATTGTGCGGTACTGTAGCACACACCTTATTTTGTTCACCAGCCGCCACTGATCTCTAATAAATTCCTAATTCTTCAATGAGAAACTGAAGCTGTTACAGTGAAGCAACACAAACCGTGAACATAATAAATATTTAGCGTCTAAAGTTTCACTTTTCTTCTTCTTCTTCTTCTTCTTCTTCTTCTTCTTCTTCTTCTTCTTCTTCTTCTTCTTCTTCTTCCTCTTCTTCTTCTCCTCCTTCTTCTCCTCCTTCCCCTCCTTCCCCTCCTTCTCCTCCTTCTCCTCCTTCTTCTTCTTTCCCTGTTTACCCTCCCCTTATGTAGGACTTACACCTCCTAGGACTTACAAGTCAGTGCCTAGGGTCAGAGCACAGGAACATATGGACCGGACAGAGTGAACATCTGGAAGCAGGTGGTCAGCCAAGCACCAGGAATGATAGTGAGGAAGAGGATGATATGAAATGCAGGCGAAATGGATCAATTGGAATGAATGGCCGGGGAAACCGGAGAACCCGGAGAAAACCCGCTCAGACGCCGCTTCGTCCACCACCAATACCACATGCGGGTATACCACCTAGGTGGTAGGCGAGCGGTCTAACCACTCAGCCACGGCGCCGCCATTATACTTCCAGAGGACGAATAATCCTGGCTGGAGAAAAATGCCTACCCCCCTGCCGAGAATCGAACCCGGGACCCCTTGCACAGCAAGGAGGTGCTCTACCAACTGCACTACGGCACCAGCCTCACTTATCTTAGTACGAGTATTTACTGCAAGTTCTTGAAATAATTACGCAAACATATTTAATGGTGACTCTATCATATCGCCAGTGCTCGTGTTCTAATGGTTACCATCGTCTGAAAACGAAACAAACGTGATCCCAAAGACTCCGAATCGGCTGCGTTGTGTTTTGCCTGTACGCGTCCTCTGCACTCGTCGCCGACTGCCGCTGCCATAGAACAGCATTTTTGAAGGTACTTTTAAAGGCTTTGCTTAGCAATGTTATTAAAGGAGATGCTGAAACTTGCCACCGTCGTTGTCCATACATATTTGGCACCTCTTTAGGACACTATCCATCACTCGCCGTAGTTCACGTTGAGAAATGTTGGCAATTTCCTGGTGGATATTTTGTTTTAATTCTTCCAAGTGTCTGTGTTTGTCTTGTACACTTTATGTTTTAAGTTACCCTAGAGAAGGATCACCTGGAAATCTTTCTGCAAATCACACTTTCACTTGGCGAGCTGACTGAGTTAACACATACAAATCATTAACACGCTGTGCAGTACAAAGCAAATGCTGAGCCATAATACACTTTGTGACTAAGTACAGGACAAAATAATAAACCACATGTCAGATCAAAACCGCACTTTCAGAGCAGAGAGAAACAAGTCAACCACATGACCTTGGGCACAGCAGATGCGATATCATGTTTGTGTGTGCTGTGGAAAAACACTGTGCAGTGGTTCAGATGTTTTTAGGTCTCTGTACAATCGATAGGCAGTATTTCAAAATTCATAACGTGGTCTTCAAGGTCATCACATAGTGTTAACTCTTAAACAATTGACTATCACTTAAGTCTATGTATTCTGTTATTCTTGTGCAATCTGATGAGCACTTGCATGATATTCTGTACTCACTCTTGTACAAACTATTCTTAAAAATACTTATATTTCTATCTACTTGATATTAATAGTAGAAATTGTTTTATTGCTATTTTCTTGTAAGTAGAGTGGAACAGGAGAATGCAACAGACTTAAGCAATACCTACCAGAAAATGTGCACTATAACCATTTTTACAAATGTTTACCTTTATTAACATGAAGTAGATAGAAGAATAAGAGATAGAGAAATACATGTAAGTGTAAGATCCAATATTTCTTCTTTTTGTTAGGTTGTAGCACTTGGTTTTTGGATTAATCAAGTTTTGTATGTTGTTTTGTAGAGTGGAGAGGAGGTGATAATACTGAGAAAAGAGGTGGTGATGCTACGTGAGCAGTTGAAGCAGATGGAGAAGAAAAACAAGGAACATCTAGAGCTGTTGGAATTGCAGCTAAAGGCTCACAGAAATGATTGGGAGGTTGAGCAAATTGAGACACGTAAAGCTATACAGGACAAACAAACCGCTATTTCTAGAGTTTTTGAACTAGAGAAGGAATTGAAGAATCTGACAATTAGGGTAAATATCTACATTTCCCGCCAGCTGCCTTATATTGTATTGCATTAGTGCAGGCTTTACCAAATGAGGTGCCTCCGTTGCCCTGGCCGGCACCCACAGTAGCACTGGGGACAAGGTGAAGGTGAAATGGCAGAGGTAGCATTAAGAAGGTATTGTGGTAGTGGTAACCAAAGCAACGAGTGGTCTACCAAAACAATTATTAATGACAATTTTGTGAACACACAAACACAACATATATTTTGATTATCTCTGTGCACATTTGCCATTTAGGGTGATTTTTGACATCATTTTTGCAGCAACTAATTTTTTAATATTCAGTACAATAGATTTTACAGTAGACGTTCATAGTACCACCTCTAAGGCAGCCTTAGACAGACAGGTGCTTTTTCAGTTTGGGTGTCACATCGTCAATTTCTTTGATAAATTCAGGATTAGACTTTCCCTTCGGTATTGGCAACAAAATACAGTTGAACCTGCTTTATACATAACCCAGTTTTATGTAATTTGCATTTATACATAAATTTTTGTAGGGCCTGGCAAAATATAATTTAGAAACGTGTTAATAAAACCTTATTTATATGTATTAAATTTCAGTGAAATTTAACTGATTTTTACGTCATTATGAGAATACACGACACGTTATCTTAAAAGGAACTTGAGGTGTATTTTCCTGATCTCTGTTGACAAAGAGGAACCTGAGCAGGCAGCTTTCGGTGCGACAATGTCGTAGCAACAAACTAGAAGTAAACATAAACATTTTTGGGAAAGTGGTGTTAACTTTTGAACAGCAGTTTTGTCTTTCAGTTCTCAGTTGCTTTTATTCAGCCATGGAGAACACAAAAAGGAAATGGTACACACTAGATCAGAAAGTAAAATTCATACGAGAGGTGGAACTTAATATATACAAAACCAAAACCAAAATTACTTGAGACTTATGAATTGCTTATACCATGCTACATACAGTCATCAGTAACAAAATGAGGTGTATGCACTTAATGCAATAAAAGTGAAACAAGCCAAATTAACTGATTTTTTTAAAGGAGGACCAAGTTCAAAATAATGTTTTCTTCATACATCTTTACATCTTTGTTTGTAAAATTTTACACATGTGGGCCAACTGTATTACTGATGCATTATGAAAACCTCAGTTGTACATAATTCTGAGTTATATGGTATCTTCCCTCTTCCCCTTGATATATGTATAAATCAGGTTCAACTGTATAAATTGTCCTATGAAGACATTTTGTAGCAAAGGAGAAACTATAATAATTACTCCACTATTTGCTCTATCCTATTTAACACCACATCTGTGTTGAGAAGAGAGAGTGAGAGAGACAATATGTTACTCTTACTGTCTGTGGTACACATGCAGTCACAGTGACTGCTGCTGAGGGCTGCACCGGTACACCCCAGCACTGATTGCTTCACTTGGAAAGACCTGTATTAGTACATTTTTTACATTTTAAGTGAATATTTTTATTACATATATGAAGTTAATCATCAAATATATTTTCAAATATGCACATTAAGAATCCAAAACATTCCAGGTATGGCAAAATTTGAATATGTACAGTTTTGGAATTGGCAAAAGGCTACCTTATGATTTAATTAAGAAAATTGAAGCTATTAACAGTGAAGCAACAAGAATCTAAAGTAAGAACAAAATTAGAAACTAAAAACTTCACTTATCTTAGTAATATTGCAAGTTCTTTGGTGCACAGCTGAGAATGTTTCGAGTTGACTCCAATTCATTCTCAAACCTATACAAACAAGTTCGTTACCATAGCTACTGATTCTAAAGAAAGAACGAATTAGAAACTAAAATCTTCACTTATCTTAGTAATGTTTGCAAGTTATTTTTTCAAACACTGACTCGAGTTTCGAGTTGACTCCAACTCATTCTCAAACCTATGCACAGAAATTTGTTACCAAAGCTACAATTCTTCATTTTTCTCTGAAAACAAAAAACATAGTTACTGATGTTCATTTTAATTACCAATCTCTGAAAACAAGTCTATAAATACAATCTATAGAAGGTAATTCAAAGTTCATTACATGGTTCCTGTTTTTTAAAATAAATTTTTTTTCCCAAACCATTAAATCTATAGGTCCACTTAATTTTTTTAATAATTTAACTTCTGGATTAATTTCATGATTAAATGACCAAAAATGATCTGCCACAGCTTATTTATCAGTGTGTTTATATTTAATATTTCTAAAATGCTCTTTTATTCTGGTTTCTAAATTTCGTTTAGTTTTACCAATATAAACCTTATCACAATCTAAACAGCTAAATTGATAAATGCCAGATTTTTTATAATTTGGTATTTTATCTTATTTAGAAAAATTTAGTAAATTTTGTATATTAATATTTATTTATACCAACAAACTTACTGTTGGCATCCTTAAGCACACAAGCCGTATATGGGCAAAGTTTGAGAGGTAGAACTGGAACTTTGTATATGAAATTTATTTTGAGAGACCAAATTTATTCCATATTCTTTAAAAATCTTTGTAAATTTTTTATTGGCCCATGGATGGTAAGTAAACTTTTTAAAAATACAATTATATTTTGTTTTTTTGAGGGCAGAAACTTCTTTAACAACTTTTTGATACTTAAATTTTTCTATCTTTTTATGTATAAAATATGTATTTAAACCATTAATTACTGCAGTGTTAATGTGTTTATATTCTGTGTCAAATTCTTCTTTATTAAGGGGTATATTTATTAACCTATAAATTAAACTATTGAAAACTGCAAATTTATGTGCAAAAGGATTAAAACTTTTATTTTTTATGTAATTATCAGTGTGAGTAGATTTTCTGTAAATACCAAAATTCAATTTATTGTTATGTCTTTTAATTTTTAAGTCCAGAAATGAAAGGCAGTCATTATTTTCAGTTTCCAAATTGAATTGTATGGCTGTATCTTGTAAATTTAAAAGTTTTAAAGCATCATTTATCTGTTTTTTAGGGACAACAGCAAAAATGTCATCCACATATCTATACCATATTTTAAAAATTAAAGGGAATGATTTTATAATTTGAGTTTCAAAAAAGCTCACGAAAAAATTAGCAAGAAATGGCAAAAGTGGACTACCCATTGCCATGCCAGAAGTTTGTTGAAAAAAATTACCATTAAAACTAAAGAAATTTTGATCTAAACAAAGATTTGTAAGCATATTACATGACTCTGCATTTATGTTTGTTAAAATATTTATTCACACCACAGTAAATTACCACAATTATTGAATCTTAATACAATATCAATACTTTCCTTTCCTGCTCCATGTTTTGGCACATCTGAAATTAGATATTCTATAAGAGGTCGAATCAGAAACTGAAAAATTAAATGCCATAGCTGGGATTTGAACCACAGATCTTCCACTTATCAAGCGGCTGCTTTAACCACTAAGCTACCATGGCCAACTTGTCAGTACAACATTGAATTCCCCAGCTGATTCATACTTTTTCCCAGTTAACCACAAGGAAATCTCACATCAGAGATAAATACCCCAAGGGCGACTTACAATTGTAAGTACTTTATGTCCCAGGTTTAAGTAATCTTTAGATGGTAATTATTATTTATTTATGCCAACAAGCTTACTGCTGGTGATCCAGAAGTAGTAAGCGGAAGATCCATGGATCAAATCCCGGCTGAGGCATTAAATTTTTCAGTTTCTGATTCGACCTCTTAAATATTGCCCACACACGGCTTGTGTATTTAAAAACAGCAGCAGTAAGCTTGTTGGCATAAATAAATAATAAATATTGTATGTTTTAGCGTAAACTCGCTAAACACAGTGTCTAACTTCTTATATTTTATATTACATCGATTAAAGAATATGTTGTTAGCTAACGCTGGATTTCTGACAATGAAGTCATTAATCCTCTGGCTCTCCAATATTTTTCACTGATGGATGGGGCACTAGAAGTGGCCGGGCATATTTGAAGGTGGTCTCGATCCATTTCCTCTTGCAGCTCACATAGAGGACAGAGTGATGAGGAATATATCCCAATTAGATTAAAGAATATTGTACTGTTTAAAACAATATATTCCAATGTCTTGAAGTATTGATAACAAATAAGATCTTTCTCCTGCAGAAACTTCAGTCCGAGAAGATAAAATCACTTAATATATGATTTCCTGGAGCCTTGTCGAGAAACCATCTGCCTCCTTCAGAATCATTGATGAAGAAGGAATTGAAAGTTACAGCGTTGCTATGGTAATGCATTAGTATACTGTCTTTTGCTGTGATATGTTCTCTTGCGACGTCATATTTCACGTAATAATTTCAGGTATGCCAAGGAAACAAAGCTATTTTACATTTTTAACCTGGACATATCAGGTTACATAAAATACATACATTGAAAAGTAAGAAAAAATACAATAATGTTATATACACTACTAATATCAATAAATAATGTTTGTACATGGTTATTAATAAAATTTACAAATGTGGTTATATCAATTGTTTACAATTCTTGACATCTATATAAAACAACTATTGATTCTGTGAACACAACTGAAATATAAAAATTAATAATAATCATTTGATCAAGAAATTGGCAACATTCCAGATGGTAAGAGTGATACTGGACAAACAAAGTTCATGTATAAATAAAGTCAAGTTCATGTTTGATCATCTTCAAAGTTATATATAATAACTAGGGCCCAGATTTTTATGAAAAGCCATCTCTTTTCGTAGCTGTCACAGATGATGCTTATTGGAAATTATGTGCATTCTGGAACAAGTACATTAGATACATGGTTTTTATAGGTCATCAAAATGCATTTTTTCCACATTTTTATAATAAAGTCTTTTTTAACATTTAGGTGCATTTTCCGGTCATTTTCTTTCTTTTCCGTGAATTTATTAGGCATTTGAAAGTAATCTTTGGTTAAAAGTTCATTTATATCATCATGTTTTATAAAATAGTAACTTTGTAAGTGTGGTAATCATGTGATTAACACAGGTGAGCATGCTAACAGTGCTGATGAATTTATAACGCATCAATTCGAGGAATCACCATTTACATCATGCAATACGTGTGGATTGCATCAGTCAGGACTTCAGGAGCTAGAAGTGTCCCAGTAAGAGAGTAGTTTGTGAGGTGTGTAAATTTGTTGAGCTGTGGAATTGAGATGCCGAAACAAAAACAGTCAAGTGCATCCCGTTTGAAATAGTATGTTTCAGAGTTTGGCGGAAAAATATTCTCTACTGATGGATCTGTATTGTTCTGTAAAGTGTGCGAAATTAAAGTCGCT